>JAWWML010000052.1:26042699-26057237 GCA_035047165.1 Ormyrus rosae | reverse complement strand
AACACTAATTGGGAAAATCTGACAGGGTAGGGTAAAGGGTAATGGGTAGGGGAAAGGTAAGAGTCTGGACTCGCCCTAAGCGGCTGGGTGGCAGTGGCGGTGTAGTGTCAGTGTCAGGTAAACCGTGAAAAAAAATCCTAGATTGTTCTATTGCCAACCTAACCCCAGAAAAAGAAGACCAGTGTTTGGTTCATGTGGGTTACTTGCCTGATTGTGTCTCAATAAGACAAACATCGCTCAGGAGAGGGGCTTGAATTCAAGTCAGTCCGAATTTTTCGAGGGCTTTTTCACAAACAAGCACTTGAAACTTGGACGTGGATCTGCATCTGCACGAGAACCTTGCCTGCCTTCTTAAAAACTATAAGAACATTAAAATACCTCGTCAATTCAGGAAAATAATTGAACGACACAGCTGTTATATTATATATGCATATGCATGCTGATTGTGCATTTGTATACGGCTGGATGCGTACTTTAAAGCAATTTAGAGATTTCGTGCATGAAAGATAACGCCATTTTCACTGTACATATGGTGACTTTGGCATTCCGTAGTTGCAGGATCAACATGTCGGATTCAAACACGTTGCAAGCTGTACCCAAAACAATGACGTGTCTAGTTGTGATAAAATTTTGAAAATCCCAAATAAGTAAGAGCTTCCAAAGTCTTCCACCAGTGCCACTTTTGAAGAATCAATAATTGAAATCAGAATTAAATAAAGGTAATCAATCATTAATTTGATCCTGATAATGAGAAAAAGATAAAAATGTAAAAAAGATAATATAGTAAACACTGTAAAATTGCATCATTGAATTTTTTTTGCTGCACTGTATTGCATATTATATTTATTTACTTTATTTTTCTTTAAAAAGTTATAATCTGCAATGGTATACAAAATGCCTGTTCATAGAACCATGTTACAATAATTAATGGAATGATAAGAAAATCTACACAAACTAAAAGTTACTTCTGCATACAGCCAGCTGTACTTTGCTTGTATAATTATATTACATTAATATTTATCCTAGTATTATTTTTCCACTTTTCAAAAAATGGTTAAAAAATTTTTAATGCTTTTTTTAAATATTTTACTATACTTTTAATAATAATTACAAATTAATTTATTTTTAGAGAATGGAAAAAAATCCTATTTCATTTCTTCAAGAATATGCCATGCTTGAAAAAAAAGAATTACCTAATTACTACATAGTGAAGCAAAATGTTGGAACACACATTAATTCATTTCAAATGAGAGTAGAATTACAAGGAGTTCAAGCTGATGGTCATGGTTCCAGCAAAAAAACAGCCAAACTTAATGCAGCAATAAATTTAATAAGTAAATTGAATATAAAGCCAAAAAATGGATATCAATACCCTTCGAAAAACTTACATAGCAGCTTCAAAGAAAATTTCAATAATACTGATGAGCCTTCTTCAAACAACTTAAATTGCAGCTTCAGTGACAATTTGGACAGCTCCAGTAATGATTTAAATTCTACTCAAAATACTCGATCTTGTGGCATTAACTACATAGGAAAATTGCAAGTGAGTCTGATGCAATAAAATAATAATGTTTTTTTCTTTGGATCATGGGCTTCGACACGATAAGAAACTTTTTAATACTTTAATAATATTGATACAACAATTATTAATGCATCTTTTAAAAAATGTCTATTATAAAAATTGGTAATAAAACTTTGTTTGATATAGGAATATGCGTCTACCAAAGGTGCTCCACCTGAATATGAGTTTCCAATGATGACTGGTCCGTCACATAAACCACAATTTACTTGTATATGTAAGTACAATGGACTGGAAGAAAAAGCTGTTGGATTCACAAAAAAAGAAGCAAAATCATTGGCAGCTGAAAAAATGTATAATCTTGTGTCTTCTAATTTTCAAATAGTGATTCCTAACAAGATTAATATTAAAAGTTATTTAGATAATATATCAATTGGAATGGAGAAATTGCAGTGCGCAGATGAAACTGATACACTATTAAGAAAGTCAGCTGAAAAAGCAGTAGAGGAATTTCCTAAATTAAGTAAAACCTTAAAGAACGATAAATTGAAAGATCAATCAAAGTTTGTTGATGAATACCATTCTTTGTTAAAAGATAATTACTCTTTGACGGCAAGGCAGAGTGTAATAGAAAAATTACTACATATAATTGAATCTTGCAAAAGCTTTGTTTCTGGAACAAGTGGCGTAAATCCAATGAATATGTTGAAAGCAGCTTTAGCTGAACTCAATATAGAAATAGAAGGCTTCCAACCCATAACAAACATGAAAATTTTTTCATATGGCCTAAAACTTAACACTAACCCTGTTATATCTGAAATAGCACTTGGATCCAGTGTAAAAATAGCTCAAATTAATGCTTGCTATCTAATAGCAAGGACTGTTCACTTGTTGTTGAGCTAAATTATTTACTGTGATACTTATAATTAAAATTTGATTAATATTTCATATAATTTTTTTATGTGAAATAAAAATATATTATATATAAATTGTATACAGAATATTTTATATGTAATGTTTTAATGTTAATATGGTTAATGTTTTAATATGATTAGTGACTTTAAATTTATAAATAAAAGAATTTTTAATTGTGTCTAATTTCTTGTATTTGATTATATGTAGTTTAAATTGAACTTTTAACACATTCTTAAATTAACATTTATGAATGTGCCCAAGTCATACTTTGAAAATTTTGTTCCTAGAAAAATTTCCAAATGGACTAGTAATATATGGCTCGACTTGAGATGATGCCGATCGGCATCATCCCGACCGCCTAGAGGTTAAAGTGTCTAAATAACAGTAGAAAAAATTTAGTAAAAAATGGGCTGATTCGCCAACATTTGACCTTAGTTTGGGTCAAAGTTGGGGATCTTAAATCACTATTTAACAGGAATAATGAGCTTTTAAAATTTTTGAAATTTCGGCCTTCTAAGGGTTAATTAATAAAAGTTTCTTGAATTAATATTTTAGTAAATTATTTATACGATTGTAAATAATGTATAACTCGTGTTACTAAAATTACACAATCACTTCATAATTATATCTCGACATTTATAATTGTATTATACAGATATGTTTTATTCAAGCTAATTTACTTGTGAAGTTTATTTTCCATACACTTGTAAAAATTTTATGAAATATATTAATAGTCCTTATAACCACTATACATACGCAATTCCGTATATCAAATCCAATTTTGAATTTACGAATTGCGTGTTACGGTACCACCGTGAGAATCGCGAAAATGTTTCAACCTATATACTATATGTATAGCGAGAGATATATAGGAATATAGGAATACAAAAACTTCATCTCCTGTCTGCTTGCCTTCAATAATAGCTAACTGCAGTCAGTGCAGTTTAGACTAGACGTCTAGTGTCTAGTCTAGCATTCAGTTTTCTGTTTCTGTTTATATAGCGAGGCGTGACATCGGACAGTTTTAGCCTCGACACTATCAAATCCGAGAATTGAATTGTGTAATAAGTCGATATAGCATTTATAACTCTAAAGCTTAACAAGTCAAGTTTGTTGTTATGAAAACGCCTCAGTTCATCGAAAACGACATGTCAGCTGACGGCGTTTTTCGATCTTGAAGGTAATGAAGAAACAATTTAAGCATTGCAGTGCCAAGAAAACCAAGATCTTAATTCATTTAGTACCTAAAAAAATATTTCCCTTTCTCAACTATATGTACAGAAAAATACACAAAAAATATTTATAAAAGTAAGTTTAACTATCAAAATTTTGTATGTTTTAAACCTTTTAGGTTATGTGCTGTATTACAATTTTACAATTTTCGGTGATCGCGAAAAGTATTTCAAGATTTTTTGCATTAATCAATGTTTTATTTTTGAGGCAATGTTTTTATTGTTATACCACAAGAATTGTTTATTTTTAGATCAAGTGGACATTAATTAAAAAATGAGCTCTCATCATCGCTTAAATCCATCCTCAGGGGAAATAGAACATACCAGTTTTTTATCAGAAGACATTGGAGCATTGTATTTGTCAGATGATTTTTCAGATGTAACATTAATAGTAAATGGTCAACGTTTCAATGGACACAAAGTTGTATTAGCAGCAAGAAGTCAATACTTTAGAGCTTTGCTCTTTGGAGGTTTAAAAGAATCAACTCAAAGTGAAATTGAATTAAAAGAACCTACTTTACCAGCTTTCAAAGGATTACTTAAATATATTTACACTGGGCATATGTCTTTAGCTAATCAACGAGAAGAGGTAAAATATTATAATAAATTTTACTATAAATTTTAATGCTTATATTATTATGATGGTACTACAAATTTATTGCTTCAAAATGAAAATTATTTTATTTTTAACAATTTTTGCAGGTTGTTTTAGACATTTTGGGATTAGCTCATCAATATGGTTTTGTAGAGTTAGAAGCAGCTGTATCTGACTATTTAAAAGAAATTCTAAATGTAAAAAATGTCTGCATTATATTTGATGCAGCACGATTATATCGGCTTGAGTTTTTGATCAAGGTTTGCATTTATTAAAAAATATATTTACAGGAAAGTGTAATAATATTTATCATTTATTTTCCTTAGGTATGTCATGAATTTATGGATAGAAATGCTTTAGAAATTATACAAAATAAAAGTTTTCTACAATTAAGCTCAGGAGCACTTATTGATCTGTTAGCAAGAGATTCTTTTTACGCATCAGAAATAGAAATCTTTTCAGCAGTGCAGTTGTGGGTTAAAGCTAATCCTACAGTAGAAAGTGATGAAGTTTTACGTAAGAACATATTTTCTAAATAATAAACAATAATTAAAAATTTCATCTTTTGAAAACTATTATAAAACAGTTTTTAATATTTAAATTTCAGAACAAGTTAGGTTAAGCTTAATATCAGTATCAGATTTATTAAATATAGTTAGACCTACTGGTCTAGTATCTCCAGAAGCAATATTAGATGCTATAGCAGCCAGTACACAAACAAGAAATTTATGTTTAAATCATCGAGGACTTCTGCTTTTGGATGAAAATGTTGCTCATGCACGGTACGGTGCTCAAGTTTTACAAGGAGAAATGCAAAGTTACCTTTTGGATGGAGATACTGAAAATTATGATATGGAGCGAGGGTAATTATAAAATAAAAATATTTAATTTTTAAAATAATCATTTCTACAACTAAAAATTCTGATTTTAGATATACAAGACACACAATAACTGATTTTGCAGATAATTGCATACTTATTAAACTTGGTAGTCCATACATAATAAATCATGCAAAAATGCTTCTTTGGGATCGAGATGGACGTTCATATTCGTATTACGTGGAGGTAACTTATATAAATCTACTTTTTTCTTTAAACTTAAACCTATGGTAAAAATGTTTCATTACCACATTCAGGTATCAATTGATGAAAAAGATTGGATAAAAGTTATCGACTATTCTCAGTATTTTTGCAGAAGTTGGCAATATTTATATTTTGAATCTAGAGTTGTTTTATACATACGCATCGTCGGAACAAATAATACTGTAAATAAAGTAAGTAATTTTAAAAATATTTTTGGTTGCAATGATTTCGACAAAATTAAGACGGAAATATTATTTGTAGGTATTTCATGTTGTAAGCTTTGAAGCTTATTATACTCATCACAATGAAAAATTATTAAATGGTATAATTGTACCTACGTACAACGTAGCAACGATGGAACGCAGTGCTTGCGTAATTGAAGGTGTTAGCAGGTAAATAGAAGTTTTTTTTATATTTTTCATTTATAATAAAATATTAAACACTTATTAATTATTAAAGATCTCGAAATACTTTGTTAAACGGAGATTCAGAAAATTATGACTGGGATAGTGGTTATACATGTCATCAACTTAATTCTGGTTGTATACAAATTCAGCTTGGACAACCTTATATGATTGATTCTATGAGGTAATTTTCAAGCCCCATTAATTACATTTTATAATATTAATCATAATAAATAATAATTGCTTAAAACAATTACCAAATTGAAAAAAAATATATGTATGGAAATTTTTAGGTTGTTACTCTGGGATTGCGATGAAAGATCTTACTGTTACTACATTCAAATTTCTAGTAATTTAAAAAATTGGGAACTTGTTGTTGATAAAACAAGAGAGTCGTGTCGTTCTTGGCAAACTTTACGTTTTGGTTCACTCAAACCTGTTGTATTCATAACAATAGTTGGAACTCATAATACTGCTAATGAGGTAAATCTATGACAAATATTGTATTTCACTTTGTATTTAACTTTAAGTTGCATTGTAGTGTATATGCAAATAGTAATTTGTCTTAAAATTTTATAAATAAATTAAGAATTCCATTTTTCGCATGTAAATTACAATTATAAAATCTTATATATCAACTTGTGGTATAAATTAAAATTCTTGTTAAAATTCATGTTAACTTTTTATCTTAAAAACTAATTATAAAGTTTTTTTATTTTCTTTTTATTTGCAATTTATTTCTTTGCAATTATTCCAGCTAATATTTAGAATCATTGTTTTCACTTATTAAATATTACTAGTTCTTAGAAGATTTTTTTATAGATCTTTGAATACGCAATTTTATATTTACAGGTATTCCATTGCGTGCACTTTGAATGCCCTGCACAAGTTAACGATTTGAAGTCACCGTGCTCCCAACGATCTAAGGAATTATCAAACAATGAAGATTGTGAACAACTACCACCGCCGTCGCCTTTACCACCACCTCCTCCAGAAACTGCTACTGAAGCAGTGAATATTGATCAACCAGACAACGTTTCTCAAATTGAATCTGATGCGGAAGAGGGTTTGCCGTAATTTTTTACGATATATACAACCGCATTTTAAAACATAAAAAATTATTCTTAAATTTTTTTTATTAAAAATTTTTTAAATAGTTATGTAGAAAGGAAAATATAATTTTCCTTTGATTGATAGTTGGAATTCAATATAAAGGTGACTAAATTGTAAGTAGTTACTACTTATAAATTAAATTAAAAGTTTACTTAATTGGGAAATTTTTTTATGAATTAAATTCATATAAATTTTTTGAACAAAAAATAGTCTATTGTATTTACATAACAAGGGGAATATGAACCAATCAGATCAAGGATTTTGGTAAAATTGCAGGTCATTCTTTAGCCAAAACAAGAAGACACGTGTCTCAGCGTTTATTCAAATGGGCCTTAGTAACAAAATTATGAACTTTTTTTTAAAAATTCTAGGGGAAATTTGGGTTAATGAAACTTAAAATATCTGCTTAACTAGAAATTATAATCTATCGAATAAAAAATTTAAAAAGTACGCAGCAAGAGCTTTAATCTGAGAGTAGTTAGATTAAAAAATATTCATTTGTTCAAAAATAATGCTATTTTAAATAATGTCTTTAAAAAATCAACTGTAACTAATGCTTTAAAAATATACGTTAGTTTTTAATATTACTTTAACTGCATAATTTTGAGATGAATGAATATTTTTTTAATCTAACTACTCTCAAATTGAAGCTCTTGCTGCATACTTTCTTTTTAATTCTTGTTCGATAGACTAAAATTTTATTAAGGACGTTCACGTGCAGTAGCGAAGGGTCAACTTTATCGGAATTTTGAAAATTATAATTTATTACGATAATTTATAATGATAGCCTTATATAATTAGTATGAAATGGGAATAAAATAAAATTTAAAGTTAAAAAATTTTAAGTTGAAAAATGTTATTGTAAAAGCAACGACATTAAAACAATGTTTCAAAATAAATATATAGATATATAACGAACATCGGAGTTATCTTTCGAACAGCTATATCTTCAAAAGCTATTATAAAAATGTTGCATATTATTCTGTATATTACATAGAATTATAAAGTAGTTTTTTACAACAATTTGAAGATAACTGCTTTTGCTATCTGTAAAAATATGCTGCCTAGAGAGGGTTATAATAGGAACTCCGTGTTAAGAAGCTCCAGTTTAACATTGAATTTCTCAAATTTGAATAGCGGAAGGTGGGTTGAAATTTTTACCACTTACAAAGAATACTTAAATTGACATATAGTACAAGTTTCAAGTAAATTCGAAGAAATTGAATTATCGTGTGAACGTCCTTAAGGCCTATTTGAATAAACTGAGACACACGTCTTCTTTTTTTTTTGCTTAGGAATGACCTATAATTTTACCAAGATCCATGATCCGGTGGGTTGATACTTCCCTAGTAACATAATTAATAGCATAATTTTTTTCACAAATAAATTACTTTTTTATCAAAGAATATTATTAGACTTTGTAATAAGGTGTTATTGTACGTCACTAGATCAAAATTATTGTAAAATTATAATTTAAAATCGTTACAATTATTATAATAAGTGAAGGCGATCGTCCTTTTAAGTCAATTGTACAATCCCTTTAACTTATTATAAACATATGTTTTCAGTGCTTACATCTGTATAAAAATGTTACAATTATTAATTTATCTTAAAATTAAAATGAAGTCGGAGGGATCGATCGTGACATTTACAATTTTACAGCATGTGCCACAATTTATATGTACCTTTAACGTGAAATGTTATTTGTCATCGCCTTGGGTTATATTTTTAAAAATTCTAAACAGCATTTTATCATCGTAAAGGCCTTAAATTATTTTAATTGGACAAATGTAGATTGTATTATGGCTATTAATTTTTACTCCGACATTTTTTTAAGTGATTTTTTTCTCCAAAAAGGAGAGTTTATGAAACTAAAGACTGCAGCAGTATATATTATATTTTAAGCAACTTTATATTTAAATTTTTCTTAAAATATAATATTTTTTGAGTAAAATCACGCATAATTGGTAGGAATAAATGAAAATAATTTATTTTTGTATAATACTTTGTATTAAATATTTGTATGTATTAATGAGATTATTATGATATTAATATTGCAAATCAGCGAACGTACATGGTAGCAAACAAATTTTAAAAACCGACAGAAGTATTTAATACATAATTAATATTTTGTTTAAATTCTACAATGAGCTATAAAAAGTAATCAAAAGTTTTTCCATTATTTATTTGACATTTATTTATTTAACATGTAAAAATCGTAGTATTTAAAATCATAACATTACTAGTATTTCAAAAATATTGATTGTGATTACGTAGTGTATTACGTAAAATAATAGATAAATTAAAAGAAAAATGTTTATATTAAGCTGGGATTAATATCTTTGACAGAAATTACGCTAAAATAGAAAAAAAATTTAAATTTATAAGCTGCCATGTTATTAATAATGAATGCTTTATTTAAAGATTATATTCGTTGTACAATAATAAATCAAGTTAAAAAATATAATAATTAGAAGACTAAACGTATACATAAATTTCGTTATATTAAATAAAACTCTTTGTACATATTTTTTAATAAAAGTGTAAATAATACTTATTTCTACGTAAAGTACAAATACATACTTGACAAAAGATAAAAGAAATTAAACTAATTTAATTTTAAATGAATACACTAATAACTAATGTGCTAAGTAAAAGTTATTCTCATTTCTAACGAGAGATTTTTCTAAAATAGTAAATATTTATATACAGGCAAAACTGTATTTGAACAAGTGAATTTTTATGAAAATCCAAATTTACCTCGTACAATAATACTTTTTCAGCGAAGTCGCGGTACGTTCTCTTTTCATTTCAGCGCTCTGAATTGTCTTGTATTATACTGTTTATGCAAATAATTAAAAATTAAAATTATTTATATTTGTTAATCATATAAAAATACTGTTGACGGTCAGTCCTCTCGAAAAGAACGAAATAAATGGCTTACTACATTGTAAACACACCATAGCTTTAAATAGATTGTTTTATTTTTTTGTTGCTTATTATTTATGCGTATCTTTATCTTTAACAAGGACACCTTATGAAGTGTCCACCTTTTATTTTCATAAAACTTTACAGATTTGTATTTTAGGTTTCTCAGAGTAGAGTGTTATAGTTTTACATATATTAGGAACTCTATTTTCTTCTACCAAATCAAGTACAGAATGTCCTTTACAAAAAATAAAAAGCACAATTCTTTGGAAATTTGAAATTATATTTTAATATTATTCATAATAAAATTCAATTTTAATTCTAAAAAAATGTTTTTTAAAAACCACCAACAAGAAAATAAGTCAAGTTTCTTGAATACTTCCGTAAAACAATGTGTTTTAATATAAATTTTTAATTCATTAATAAAGTCAACTCTAAATTTATTGGTATTTTACTTAAGGGCTTATGATGTAATCGAGTGATCGAGACTTATAGTTTATTGCCTTAATATTTTCTTTTTTGTGTAAATTTTTGAAATTACTTTAAATGCAACCAGTGATATAAATCACAGAGTTAAGTGCTGAAAATCTCACCTGAGCCTGAAATAGCTTTTCTTCCCATGTTACATACCGCGTTTTTGTCAACGAGGGCATGAAAAGCCCTCATTTGGTGTTAGAAAGTTGGATAGATGATAGTGCATTTCAAATCGTGCACCGAAATCGTAAGAAATGGTTAAAAATAGAGAAAAAACAAAATTAAAAATAAAGTGACTTGTTCCCCGGTAAGCCCCGCCGGAGGCTGGAAAAAAAGACATTTTTCCCCGCTTGGACAAACAATTTTGTCAAACGTTTGAAATGCTCGATTTCCCACGCTATTTTCTAGCGTGAAATGAGGGTCATTTCATGCCTAAGTTGGAAAAATAACGCTTGAAATGCTTGATTTTCTATGCTACTTTCTAGCGCGAAATAAAGGTTATTTCACGCTAGAAAGTAGCATAGAAAATCAAGCATTAAGAACATTTTTTGTTCAAGCGAGAAAAAAGTCACTTTTCTCCGCTTACAGCGGGGCTTACCGGGGGAAAAAGTCGTTTTTCTCCGCTTCAAGCTATTTTTTTTTACCATTTTTCTGTACGATTTGAAATGCATGAACGTCTATCCAACTTTCTAACAACAAAAGAGAGCTTTTCATGCCTTCGATAAAAAAACACGGTGTATAATACGGGGAGAAAAACTATTTCAGACTCGGGTAAGATTTTTAGCACTCGACTCCGACTCGTCTCACCCTCGCTAGAAATAGCTTATTTTCTCCCCTTGCTGCACAATGAACTATTTTTTTTAAATGAAAAAAAGCTTTAACTTTATTTTTAAAATTTATAAAGTGTGTATGCTTGTGTGTGCGTGTGTGAGCTTTCGTTTACTTGCAGTCACTGGTTCTGTAGCCTTGTTTCAGGTTCCCGGTTTAAAATTCGCTCGTTCTCTATTACCTTAGTTGGCTCTATATTTAGTTGCCTGTATAACTTAATCATTATCAAATTGTTCCATACCAGTAGAGATTCACGAGCTAGGAAGGATGATTGAGTTTTCTTCATGGTGAAGTCCTCTTTTGGTTTTAATACCGTCACGTGCTGTTACTCATCGCTATAGAATAATAACTAAAGCACAAGTAATTAAATAATTAATAATATCAAGTCTATTATTTAGGTACACTTTTATAGAATTGAATCCAGATCTATTTGCATCTTATATATGGTTTTTCATACGGTGAAAACTTTATGAACTCTCTTTTCGTTATATTTAAATTTTTTACACAATTTTCTCTATTTTGGGGTAGTTTACTCCTTAATGGTTATTCATAAATACTAAACAAATTCATGTGCTTTTTATCTTTTATAAGAAAAAAACATTCTATTTGGTTTGACAGTGTGTTTATTTGCAGATAAAAAATACTTATTTAATTTGGAAAATCTGAGGTGTGCATTTTGTAAGGTTTCCTTATAAGCGAAATGTTGTTTCAACTATAATTAACCGGCAAATAAAAGCATTAAATTTATCATTTTGTAAAAAATGTGTATGAAGAATATAATGCTTTTGAATGTAAAAACATTCTCGAAAGCTTGAATCGACTAAGTTTACACTAATGAAATTGGATTTTTTAATCAATTTTATATATATATAAATGCAAATAAACACACTAATAATATTAGTTGTAAAAGTATTTTCTTGTAAGTCGTCATTATAAAAGTAGAAATATTATTAAGCATTATATTCACTAATCTCATTTTTGTTAATTGTGTGGTAGTTAATAAAGGATTTCTTAATATATAGCCATTTTATTGTAATTATAATAATTTCCTTTATAATAGAGTATTTAAAAAATCTTATATTTAAAATTGTTAAATCAAAGCATTATTATTAGAAAATTGAATTAAGAAACACAACATAAAATAAACCAATATCAAGGGTTTTTCTGTCACTTATCAATAATAATTTATGAACCTGTGTATGAAGATTTAGATTTGTGTGTTTAAATTGATTATTTTTTAGGCTTATTTTACTTTACTTGTATAAAACTAAATATATCTTTTTTTTAAATTAATAATACAATAATAATTGTAAATGCTTAGAGCTGTACTACTGAAACAGTTAATAAAATTTTTTCATAAAATTTAAAAAATTTACTTTTTACACCTTTCCTTACAGTCCATGGATTCAGCCTAACTCTTTGGAAAATACTTTAAGGAAATGCAAGATAACGAGAATAATTGCAGGATGCCTGTTAGAGGCTAGGAATAATAATAAGACATATTTAAGGAGAAGTGTTTATTATTTACTTATATTAATAAATATAATTAATAAATATAATTAATAAATATTGTTTAAAGTGATCTTTTACTTTAATAAGCGCGTGAGTACCCTGTTGGAAGTGTTCACCATTATTTCGCCAATTTTTGGCCAATTGTCTGTATATTGCACAAATTTCGACTACTATTAGTGAAATGGCTTAAAAAAATGGTGAAATTTCCCACAGGGTATACACAGAATTTTTCGGCGCCCTCGATTCGGACTCGTGCAGAACACCTCACCCTCTCTAGAAATAGCTTACTTTTTTCCCTTGTTGCACAATGCACTATTATTCTTCCGATCTATGAACTATAAATTCGCTGATAAAAGCAATTAATGCTACTATAAATATTAGCCTGAATACAATAACGTTATCAATTAATTAATTTTTAAATCTCAAATATATTTAATGTAAGTATGCGTTTCTTCGCAAAAGAATCAACTGTTTCGGTGGAATTTCCTCATAATAAATAAACCACTAAGTGTTCGAAATCGACCTTCATAAGGCAATGAAAATAACACATTTTACGTTTTTTTATAAACTTGGAATAAATCGTCTGAGGACTAAAATGATTACTTAGTAATCATTTTTTTGTTTCGAAAATGGACATAGTAAAAGGTACGGCGTGAAACATTATTAAAACGGTCTTTGTTTTGTTTTATTTTTATTTACTTCGACTTTTGGACAGCATCACCAGTAGCTTATGACAAATGTAATAGTACATTATGCAACAAGGGGCAAAAGTAGAATATTTTTCGCGAGGGTGCGTTTACTTTAATCGCCCGAGGTAAAAATATTCTCGTAAGGGCAGTATAATCACCCCCCCCCCCTTTGACATTTTTGAAAATTTTGACATTTTTGAAAATTTTTTATCTTTTAAAAATTTTAAAACTGAAAATTTTTGCCGCTAATTTCTCATTTTTCCCGCTAACTTCTCATTTTTCCCGCTAATTTTACATTTTTCCCGCTAATTTCTCATTTTTCCCGCTAATTTCTCATTTTTCTCGCAAACCAGTTTTGCGACTGTTTGTAATACAGAAAATTTTCTTGTATTTCAGCATTTCCAATGTAAATTGAGATGAAACGGGTTCGCGGGATGGACGAAATAGCATCACCAGCCACAGCGACATTGAAGCACTCAGACAGTGGAGGAACTGTTGTAACTGATAGTTCAGCCAATATAGACTATCACGCTACAGATAGCATAGGAGTTGTTTCTGGTCAAGCCGTTAGATCTGTTCCTCCCAAAGAGATACCTGGTAACATTCAATTGTCTCAGAGCCAGCAGCAAAATCCTGGTGCAATTGTTGTACCAACTGCAGCAGCTCCCTCGCCAGTAAAGGTAAAATAAGTCTATCAGTTACAAAAAGATTGAATAAAATTTATATAAAGATTTTCAATTTGAACTTCTTGCAATAAATCTTTTTTTCTTCCTGAAATAAACGAATAAAATTTAATACAAATTTGGTATTGCAGGGAAGCAAAACAGTTGCTAGTCTCTCAACAAATTCAACATGTGCAGCAAGCAGCATAACTTCCAGTGTGACATTGCATACCACTGGCATAGGTGGTACGGGGAACCACAATATAGATCCTCCAACAGCTGTTCCAAGCTCACAAGGTCAGCGTCATTCACGACAACAATCGGTCATAAGGCACGAGGTAATAACTTTTTAAATTCTTTCACAGAACAAATTGACAATTGTGAATTATAATTTTCCGCATTTTGGTGCAAATGGTACAGGCGCCTACACCACCTGCCAGCAATCTAAGTGGTACTAGTAGTACTAGTAGTTCACAAAAATTTCAAAGGTTAAAAGCGGAAGATGCTTTATCTTATCTCGATCAAATCAAGTTCAAATTTAATGATCAGCCACAGGTTGGTAGCAGTACTACAAGTATCTGTCTA
>JAWWML010000052.1:25977978-26040191 GCA_035047165.1 Ormyrus rosae | reverse complement strand
ATTGGTGGTAATTTTATATCTATGTTATTTGGTTTCTTAATTTTAGCACTCATTTCCTCCCCTATATTACAATAATGAGAGTTCATAATATTGGCAATGTGTTTTAGATCTTTTATTATTATATTATTTTTATCTCGAATCTCATTTATGTACATGTTTTCATTTTTTTTGTTTCCTAAGTTTGAATTTATTATTGACCATAGATTTCTCGCGTTATTACAATTTTGTTCTATAAGTTTTTTATCATAATTTATTTTTGCATCTTTAATTATTTTGTCAAATATTTTTACATAATTTTTGTATTTATTCTTAATGTCTATGTTATCATCATTTTTAGTTCTTTATATAAAGATTCTTTTTTGATACACGATTTTACTATTGAATTCGTGATGCAATCTTTTCTTGGTATATTTTTGTGTCTTTTACTATTTGTTTTTATTTTATTTTTACATTTATCAATACAGGTTTGAATTTCATCAATCATATAGTTTATTTCTATATTAGGGTCTTGAATATAATTATATTGTTTGTAGATTCAGAGGATTATTATTTTATTTATTTCTTTTTTCAGAGTACCCTGTGATGAAAATACACGAAATAAGTGGTATAATAATATAAATCAACATTTTAAGAAGGAAATTCAGTTAAAAAAATATTCTTGCGTATGTGCTTTACATTTTGAACCAACATGTTTTAACTACGGTGGAATGTGCAAAGTCTTAAGACTTAAAAAGGGTTCTTACCCAACAGTATTTGATAATTATTCATCTAAAGAACCGTATGTATTAACTCTATCGGTATCACCATATTATTTAATATTATGTAATAATATTATGTAATAATATTGTTCTTTTATAAATGAATAAATAATGTTTTGTAGTCAGGTGAAGTCAACAGATATTTGTAGTGATGATCTCGATGAAAAGACAAGGAATGTACTTACAAATCCAGTTTTAGTTTTATCAACATCAATGAATTTGCAAAAGGCGTGCAATATTTCAACAAGTATTGATCATACAACATATACCAATGCAAAGTAAGATTGAACGTAATTTAAATACTTTTGTCGAAACTAAAATTAATCTTTACAATTTTAATAAGAGATGTACAACAATTCCTTTAGGCCACCCAATAGTTATTTGCAGGATAATAGACATTCAGGTACATCTGATAACTTGGCAGATACTGTATCAGGTTCACAAATAAGTGAAATGAACCAAAGGTAATGCAATTCAATAAAGATTTTTAAAATATCTACAAATACCGAAGAGTACTAACACATTTATTTATAGTTCAACAGATAGTAATAAACATTTGTTCAAAAGGGACTCCATGCAGTGAACAAATTACGAAGGAGCACATTAATTGGCAAGATAATAAAATGAACGTCAGAATAGCGGCTCAAACTTTTAGAGAAGCGTCAGCGAATCGCTTATTTTCTTAAAAGAAGATATGAAAATCGTTCAATTTACAAATGCTAATGGTACTGCTACATTTTGTGCTTTAATAAATGATGCGTTTGACATATTAAATTCTCGAGAATTATATCATAAAGACCAATTCAAGAAAGATATATCTGCAAGTAACGTGAAAGAGATTTCAGATAAAATTAACGTTATAATTCGTTATATTAAAACTTTAAAATATGCAAATGAATCGTTCGTCATTCATTCACGAAAAAAAACTGGGTTTGAAAGCATGGTTTGTTCTGTTAAAAATTTTATAAACATTTATAATAATTATTTTAAAAGCAGTAATTATTATCTATTAACTTACAAGCTGTCTCAAGATCATATTGAGACTTTTTTCAATGTTGTGAGAAGCTAGGGTGGTAACAATAATAACCCTATTTGTTACCAGTTCATAAATATCCTCAAAAAGTTGCTAATTCACGCTGATGTTAAACAGTCGGATCATGCCAATTGTAAAACTTTGGATAAAACAGAAATTGTACGAATATTACCTGAAACGTGGAAAACATTTAATACAAAAATTTGTGACTTAAAACTGAAAATAATTATAAACATAATACGGTAAATGTGGAAAATAGAAGCTTTAGTAATTTTTATGGTCATGGGATCAATAAACTATTTGTTGATAACGCCGTTGCATATATAGCTGGTTTTATAATTAGGACACTTTTGAAGTGCATTAAATTCTTCAACTGTCCATTGTTATTAACCGATGACATCAGTAGTTCGTCTTTAATAGATAAGAAATCACGCGGAAGTTTAATAAAACTTTCTGAAGACTTAATTAAGATTTGCCAAATTCTTGAAAAGAATTTTAGATTACATTATAAATCTAAGGGTATTTTAAAAAAATTAAACTGTGATATGACGTTCAAGATACCGACGTATTTACTACCTACTCATCATAGTCAGAATCCTAAATTACATAGATCACAGTTAATAAAATATATAATTATTAAGTATTATCATATTAGAATAAATCATTATGAACGTCAAAAAGACAAGCTACGAAAAAAATTAGAACGACCTTCACAAAACTAATACTGTCAATAATCAATAATTTATAAGTAAATATAGTATTTATAAGTGTTTATAGTATTATTATAAAAAATATGGTAATGTATATTTTATTAAAGAATTTCTATTGTTCTATATATGTTAATAAAGAATCTATTTGCATAACAATATTTTTATTTATCATATATTTATAATATTAATATTTTAACATTATTCCTTTAGAATTAAACAATAGATTTTCTTTTCAACAATAAAAAAAAATTTGCAAAAAAGGCATCAGCGGGCTTTGAACTTTCATCTACCAAAGAATTATTATCTATAATCTTTCAATTGTCCCCCGGGTCATGTGGTTGTTGGGCGCACGTTTTTATTGTTTAAAGAATTATTTATAATCATTAAATATTCCCGCGGGTTGTGTGGTTGTTGGGTATACATTTAAATACTGCGCTAACATCTTTGTTATTAGAGGGGAGAGCGAGTAGCCAATCAGGCTCAGTTAGAGAGAGAAAGCAGGTAGCCCGAAACTATCTGTTTCTCTGTACGCCTGGTAACGCGCGGGGCCGCCGGAGAACTACCTCCAGTAGTATATGTTCCAAGGTAGGAACACTGAAGTAGTATTAAACTAGGTAGTTAACTAGTAAAGTAGTAACCCGTAAGAAGACAATTTTGTTTGTTATTTTTAATATTTTTAACATTTTTTTTATAATAAAGATTTCTTTTGAAATTTTTGATAAACTATGATACAAAGTAAAATAAATTCAATAAAAGAACACTATTTAGACATTCATGCACACATATAACACTTCAAGAATGGTATCGTATTGTTTCTTGTTTTACGAGAAACTAATGTTTTTGTGAGCATAAGTAGATATCAACAAATATTTTTCCACAATTAGTAAATAATGCTGTTTTAAATGTCACGTGGGCGGTAATACAAAATTGTTAAGAAATATAATGACGTATGGATTCTAAAAAAAAGTAAGTATTTATAATACCATAAGTTACTATTTAAATTAGAGGTTAGAAATTTGTATAAAATGAGTTTTTTGTATTGTATTTTAAAAATATTACTTAAAATGTTTTTTTATGCATAAAAATCAAAGTTTTTGTTATTTTTTGTTATAAATAATCAATAACTTATAAAATTTTTTTTTTTTTAAGATTTATTAAAAATAGGTATTGGAAAAGAAAATACCAACCAAAAAATGCTACTACAACCATCAAGACAAACAAATCTTCAAAAAATACAAATGAATTAATAGATCAATCTGATTCTGATGATGAGTTTGAATTAAAGCAACCTATACCTAAAGAAGGATGGTTTCCAGATTACAATTCATCTTCAAGCGACTATGAAGATGCTGAATCAAATGTCTCAAGCTCAATATCAACTACAAGTTCTACCCAGCAAATTGAAAAAGAGAAAAATTGGTTTGATAAAGAATTAGATGTAAGTATAATTTAACTTTTTTCATTTATTAGTATAATATTTGTATTTCAATTTTATTAATAGCTTTGTTAATTTCTTACAGAATATTCAATTAAATTCAGAAGTTCCTAATACAGAAAAAAGTCTTAAACAAAATGAGAAAAAACTGATTTCTTCCTTGCAACAAAGTGAACGAAAAGAATTTCAAATTTCTGATACAAAAGTTCAAAATACAATAAAGAAAAATATAGCCATTGGTAAAAATTTTACAAAGATAGATAGTGAAGAAGATGAACTAGAATTTTTATTATCTTTAAAAGAACCAGTTTATTCAGGTCCTATAATTGTGAAAAGTATTGAAAATGGTTTGTATTCATACATTAATATGAAATATTTAAAATTTTATAAACAAAATCCTAATTAATTTTTATAAATTTAGAACGAAAACTTACTGTATCCAGCAATAATTGTGCAGATCAGAAGCCAGTGAGGTCTATTGATTTAGAAAAGTGGCTAGATTCTGTTTTGGACAATTAATATATTTTTATTTATGAAAATAATAACATGGAATACTCTCTTTTAATAGTAAGTATCTACTTTACAACTATATCAGTTTAAAGTGAAAAAGTAAATAAAGTTGAATACAATTTTCTAAATATAATCGAAATGCTTTCTTTTCTTATATTTTTATCAGTTTAATACTGATTCAAGGTATTCATGCATGTAGTCATATA
The DNA here is from genome assembly GCA_035047165.1 of Ormyrus rosae. NCBI lineage: Eukaryota > Metazoa > Arthropoda > Insecta > Hymenoptera > Ormyridae > Ormyrus > Ormyrus rosae. The sequence goes on along the minus strand of JAWWML010000052.1, from coordinate 26,035,539 downwards.
CTACAAGCATTATAGCACCTCCTGGACCAAGTCTTACTACTTTTGGCAAAAGCCCTTTATACAAGGCCCTAAATCTGAAAAACAAAATAAAAATTAGAATTCATTAAACTATTATAAGATACATTTACATACCCTTCTACTTGATAAACCATTAAAATAGTTCTTAGTGTTCCTTTATATTTATAACCTTCTGGCCCTTGAATGCGACTTTTGGCAACATCAAAAGGAATATTTAAACATGATGCAAAAGTTCCAGAACAAAATCCTATGCTGGCCTGCCATACATAAAATTTATTAAACTTTTGAACTTTTAAAAATATTTTATTACAAAATTTAAGTTTTATTACAAAACAAAAACAAAATTTTTAGGTTTATTAATAAGTAGCAACAGCTTTGACATAATTTTTACTTTTGATAAATTGTTTTGAGATTGAAAATGAATTTATCATATTCATGATTATTTACCTTAGTAAAAAATTCTGTCATAGGATCTTTGCTTTGTGGGATGTAAGATTTAACGGAATGATAGAATCCAAAATAAAAACCATTAAAAATGCCATTCCTCATAAGAGTAGCTGTGAGACCTTTATTTAATCCATTGAGACCAAAACCATTTTCTTTAATTATTTCCTTAGTCACAGCTATAGTGGAGGGACTTTCTTTCATATGTTTCCGATTTGATTGAAGTCGAACTTTGATCACTTCAAAAGGATTAACCAGTAATCCTTCTGTGAATCCAGCACACAACCCAGCACATGAAAATGTCTACAATGATGTTGCATAAAGTTAGCATATTTAAAATTTCATTTACTTTCCACTGAAAATAATAAAATTTAAATTTAAGTCTTGTTTTGATTTTAAGAGTTACCACAGGTGTTGGCATTGATGCACCAAATAAGAAAAATTGTTTGTATTGCTCAAATGTGAAAAACTGGAATACAAAAGAAAATTACATCCAATACATACAATATTTAGCTGCTTTTAATTACCAAAATTTTAATTTTACTTTAACTGCTCGTTTAGGTGTTTCTACCAAAATTGGTGGTACAATTCCTTTCCAATAAGCAAAAAATCCTTCACTTCTGTACATTTTTTTTAGACAGTCCCAGATACCTAAGAAATAACTTTGAAATTTAATTTATTACGGATACACCTAAAGAATAATAAAATTTACAAAATAATATAGAATAAATTTTCTTCTCGTGCTATTGTAAATTTGTTATCAGAAAAGATTATAAAAATATATAAAAAGAAAAAGATTAAAAAAACTAGTCACTTCGAACATTATTATTTTAATGATTCAAACCTGTATAATATGTAGGGTCTGACTCTTTCGTTTTTACTTGTAGTTGAAACCGTGTTTTTACTAAATCCATTGGATGCATGATGCAAACTTCAACAAATCCAGCAGATCCACCAGATCCAATTTGAATAACAGCTTCTTTTATCCAACTTCTCCTTTTAGGAACTTGTATTTCTTGATAAGCCATGGCTCTATTCATATATTTTTTCAATAAAGATACTCTTCACTACAGTTTGTTCTTAATTATTTTCATTAAAAATTAATTTTAAAATTATTAATAAATTATAAATAAAAAAATTTATTCATCAATTAACAAAACTTTAGCTGTCAAAATTGCAATATAATATAATTGAATACTGTAGGTAGAAAATTGACGGAAATTATTAACGTGCAAAATATAATATAATTATAATTATTTAAATATATAAAACGCGATATTTCAGATATTTATCTTCATTTCAAATGAAGGCCATTCTGCTTTTTTATTGCTGAGAAATCTGAAAAAGAAAAATAATTAAAAATAATTATACATATTTTCAGAACTAAAAACAATGAAATTTAAGTGCAATAGCCGGTGTATTTATTAAAAACGAAATCAATTTTCAACGCCAAAATAGCAAAAGTATTTAACATGCATTTCTTGAATAACGATATCTTATAGGAGGAACAAGCGATAAACAAGGCGGGATTCAATTACAAGACTAAACAGGGGAAGCTTTATCGAAAATTCGACCTTACGCACATATCTAAAGTGACTATATAAACTTTGCGGATGTCTGCCGTAATAAACAGTATAGCGCTACGGTAGAGAGTCTCTTAAAACTATAAACTATCGCACTGTACTTGTGCGATCACATGCCAGCTATCTTACTTATTTCGCAGCGTAATTGATAATGGGAAGTTACACTTAAAGTTGCTCTTTATACGATGCCCGTACGAAGATGAAACACTAAAGCGCGATCTCTAACCTCGTTCAATTAAAAATTGTGGGCGTTACTTAGTACGTGTTGATAGTTAAAATGCATTTTTACGAAAATTTTCAAGTTGCAAGATATTTTATTTGACCGCATTGTAAACTTTTAGTTCTCAAGAAACAATTCTTTCAACAATTCAGTTTTGAATAAGTGAAAGTTAATTATAAGATTTATTCGGCTTCGTTTAACAAAACTTGATTCTATAGTGTTATGCTTTTTTTAAAAAATTTTTTAATATTATTTTTGTGCGATATTAGCAATGCAGCACAGCATTTAGTGCAAATCAATATACAACCGTTTCTATTTCTTTTTAATTCAGTTTATACGGCAGTATAATGTTTCATAAAATTTATAGTTTACAATTTGTTTACAAAAATGTTTACAATAATTATTTCTCTATATTATAGAATTTCCTCATTTTATACGTTTTGAATTATTTTCACACGTTTTTAATAATACTTATAATAGACGTTAATTCTTTTAAATCGATAACAAAATTAAGATAATAACAGGAAAGATCGTTTGAAAAGATAAAATATGAGGTAAAGATTTTGATTAAAATAGCTATTTTATATGCTTTGAAGTTCTGCAGATAATATTCGGAAAAATTTTTGCATAAGAAAAAAATTATTTTGATATGGTACAAATATCAAAATAATATACGTAGTGTGTATATATATATATATATATATATATAATCTTTAATTTAATTCTTAATTTATAACAGCGCTATTTTATAAAAAAAGAGGATCTTTTTTTTTGATTCGTAGCTCCAATAATATTGTTCTTTTTCAGCAATAATGATATTTTTAATGTTTTTCATTTTTATAAAAGTGCGAATAAACAGAAATTTTTTAACTCGGAATCGTAAAAATAATAATCGTAAAAATAAATTAAAGAGAAGCATGAGAATTCAAATTTAAATCTATATATTTTTTATTTAGGAAGTATGATCCAAATTCAATTCTTGCATATATTAATTCAGACATTTTAATATTCAAGAAAAGCTCCTTTAAAATTAATCTTTAAAAATAAGAAATACGTAACAAAAACAAACTTTTTTACTGTATTGGTTACATAATATTCTTTCTACTTGAAGCAACCATTCATTTTGAATACTTCCTAGAGGTCTGTATTTTGCATATTGTTTGATTGAAGAAAAAAATGACTGATTGGCACTCGCCAAATTCTAATTGAGAATTTGGATAAGAATTACAAACGAACTAGACTAAAAATTGGCCTTTATACGCCAGAACGATAAGTAACTTATTAGCTAAAGCCGCCTTTATGCAGCTGTAAGAGCAATTTGGTATTAGCAATGAAGAGGCAAGAAACCAATATAGCGGTTCTGTGGCCTTGAAAGCCTACTTGATTGCAAGGTTGCTTTATCTGTAATGGCGCGTCACAATGACAGAGAACTTCTTCCCTTATGTAATTCAATAAATTTAGAAGTAAATTACATATTTTTTAAATATGTTTTATATGAAAATCTTTTCACCTTTATCATTAAAATTTTAGTTTTAATTTCTGAAAAATAAAATTTCAAAAAATTAAATTGTTTATAGATCGCAACTTAAAAATATTATTGTGCAAGCATTTTTCATTGTCGTTAATTATGAATTTAAAATTTCAATGAAACGTGTCATCATTTCAACCACAGATATTACATCATCCTTGTGTTATACATGTGCAGTCATCATATCATATACGTATCTGACAATGCAAAAGATGAAAATTCTACTAATTAAAACTCGAATATAAAGAGCAATTAAAATTTTAGACGCTGTTGATATATTTTAAATCTAATATCAATCATTAGCTTTAGATTAGGCAAATTTTAAGAAACACTTGACGCTGCACAAATGATTTTTGCTCAACACCGTTATAGGAAACTCTAGATACGATAGACAGTCTAGACTCAAAGAAACCGAGAAGGGGAAGAATAACCAACAGTCATGATGATGCTGGTTGCCGTTTTCTACTACGATAGTCAATTCTCGCGGTTCTTTGGCGTTTCCGAGTATATTCGTCCGCGTCCGCGACAACGCAATAATACAAAACGAGTAGAAAGAACTCTTTCCTCAAAATGAAAAGAGAGCCTGTATTCTCGTAAACTCAAGCACATAAGCATATCTCTCAATGAAAAGAGTTTGTGAGAAGCTCAAGACTTAAGCGGAGATAAATAGATAGAGGAAGATATATGTCACATTGCTCGAGATTATAGATTTAGTTGGTTAGCAGTTATAGGCAGCGAGTTAACCGCGAACAACGTGTTGAGCCGCGAACAGAAGAGCTGGCGAAAATAAAAGAAAATGGTCACAAGACAAAGACAGGTGAGCGACAGCGATCAAAAGAGTATAAGAGGAAAAGAGCTGTTCTCTTCTCTCTGCCTCTTCGTAAATAATTTTTTATTTCGTCAAAATTATTTTCGTTATTGCATATACAAAGCATATATACGTATATCTTTCCCGCCAAAGAAATATAAACTTCGCAACATACGTTCGAACACACGCTTGAAGTAAACAGAAACAGCTGTCTTAAACAACTGATTTTCAGAATATTTTTTCGCTAGAGCACCCAAAAAAGAGGACGTTAACGTTGTGGTAATAAATAGTATTGTCAGTTTTTTCAGTGACTTTTTTACTCGTTACTGTGCAAGCCAATAAGTAGCAGGTATTCATTTCCATTTTACAGTTTTGTTTTGTGTGAATTTAAAAAGTGTTTGCTGTATAATACCAGTTGTTATTTTCGATTTGGAAAAGAGAAAAGTTGTTTGAAATTCTTTTCATATCAGAATGATACCACATTTAGTTTATATCTGATAAATGTCTGTATGAACAAATGATTTTTATTTACTCAGTTTTTTATCATCAGTCATTAAACCTATAATATATTTTTTACTAATAAGTTCTGAAAACAGTTTGAGTGCTGCTTTTATCAAGTGAATTACTTTTCTAAACCTTTAATTCAATTTTTTGTGATTTTGGTTTAAAGTTACAAATTAATACATTTAAGTACTATATGGAATTTAAAAACTATAATTTGAAAAAAGCAGGGTAACACTTAATTTAAAATCTCTTAATTTTTTAATTTTAATGAAATAGTAAATACTGAAAGTGCAAGTATTGCATTTTGATTTTAATAATAGCTAAAACCCTATTTTTATTGTTTTTCTAAAAATAATCAATAACAATTTTTTATTGTTGCTGCTGAATTATTACTGGAAATTAAAACTTAAGTAATGATCAGATTCTGAAATTAAATAATTTTATTTTAATTGCAGGTGAATAAAGGTCAGGGAGGAAAAGATAATGCAAATACAGATTTAAAGACTTCTGCTACAGACAGATCAGCTCGAATGTTGAGAAGGCAGCGATGGTCCAAAAAGAAATATTTCACAATAGCTGCTATGTTAACATTACTATTTTTTATTTACATTGGTCTTGCAAATGATGTAGAACCTCTTCGTTTTGGTAGCAAGGCTATCGATAACTTGGCTGTTTCTCTTAATTTGCATAAACCATTTTATGTTGTTATTATCGATGCAGGTTCAACTGCAAGTCGAGTTATTGCATATACATTTCATATATCTGTAGTAAATGGTCAGTTCATTTTGGATGATGAACTATTTTTTGAAACAAAGCCTGGATTAAGTTCATATGCTAAGAATCCAAAAGAGGTAGACAAATCTTTAGAAATTTTATTACAAAAAGCTAAAGCAAAGATTCCACAATCAGAATGGACTAGAACACCATTAAGTATGAGAGCTACAGCTGGTTTAAGACTTTTGCCTGGACATGAGGCACAAAATATTTTGGAAGAGTGTAAGAGAGTATTTAATTCCAGTGGATTTCAAATATCAAGTGACTCTGTAGCTATCATGGAAGGTGTTGATGAAGGTATATTTTCATGGTTTACTGCCAATTTTCTACTTGAACGGTTTTCAAAATCAGGACTTAGTGTAGATTATTCAACAAATACAGTTCCTGCATTTGACCTTGGAGGTGGTTCAACTCAAGTAACTTTTGCGGTAACACCAAGTATGGTTGAAAAAGAATCAGAAAAATTAGCAGCTCATGAAAAAAATATATATTATTTACATGCTTTTGATAAAAACATGAGCATATTCACTCAAAGTTTTTTGGGATTAGGATTAATGGCAGCTAGAAAAGAAATTCTTACACATCCTGATAATTTTAAAAATCAACCAAACAAGCATAAAGAACCTTCATCATCTTCTGAACCAATTGAATTACATGCTGAATGTATAAATCCAATTATATCTGGTGTTGAATGGAATTATGGAGGAAAGAACTATTTAGTAAAAGGACCAATAAATGGTACACACAAATTAATTAAAACTCAAAACTATGCTGGAACTGATGAAGACAGACCTATAGTTCGATTTTCTGCTTGCCTTGATATAATAAAAAAAATAGTCAATTCTGCTATTTCACATGATCTTCCTAATCTTACAGAACAAGAATTACATGCTTTTTCATATTATTACGATAGAGCAGCTGAAGTAAGTTCATTAATTTTTTAGTTGTGCTTTAATTTTAATAACAATAATTTTTATATAATAAACATTTAACATTTTTAATTACAGGCTGGTCTCATAGATCCTTTTAAAGGAGGTATTATTACCGTTGGATCATTTTATAAAAGTGCTCTTGAAATCTGTGAATATCCCAACACAGATCAACCTTTTATGTGTTTAGATCTAACATACATTTACGTGTTACTTCACGATGGCTTTGGTTTTGATGATAAAATGAAAGTATTTGTAAGTATAAAGAAATTATGTAAAAAAATCTGCAATATACAATTTTGCGTATAAAATTTAATCTTATTTGTGTAATCATATTTTTTTTTTAGTTAAAGAAGAAGATTAATGGACATGAATTAAGCTGGGCTTTAGGTGCTGCATTTAATGTTCTTCAAAATCGTTCGTGATATTTAAAGGAATGAAACATTAAAGCAAAAACAATAAGTGATATAGTTTGGGTGTACACTGTATCACATTCAGTTTGCAATCACGTACACCTTTGTGATATTTTTCACTTTGAACAGCGAATTTATTTTCGCAAATTCTTATAGAATAAACTTTTATAATAAAATCAAAAAATGGATCTTCCGTTGACAAATATTAATATAACAAATTATATTAATAAAAATTAAAATCAATTTTGAAAAATAATTTTACTTTTAAGTTTGAAAAAAACAATTACATGTTAATGTGTGTAAACATGATAAATAATTTAAACTATTTTTTAACGTAGCACAAAGTTAACGTCACTATATAAATACAACGTTAACTATATAAATAAAATAATTATTTGTGTTAAAATTAGATATTGCAAAAAAGCAATGAATTATATAGCACATATAAATTTTACTTTTAAAAATAAACACGACGCACAAACTTTTTAAAAAAATTATATATTTATGTATTTCCACTTTAACTGTCACTAACCTCAATGGTGCCTTTGTAAAACAATTAAAAAAAAAATTTATTTTACTAAAAATACGTACAAATGAAATATCAAGTTTAAAATATTAAAAAGTTACATTTCAAATATTTACACATTTTATATAAGATAAACTATATGAAACTTTCACTTTCGGAATCATTAAACTATGTTGAATAATCACTATTTATTATATACATATATATACATAATTATTGAAAAAAAAACTATTTCGAAAATGTGTTAATATTAATAAAAGAAATAAATTAATACAATAAAACGATATTTGTACTGTTATTTACGACATAAGAAAAATTAAAGGGTACCCAATTCATCTGAAAAATTCGCTCAAACCCTATCGATTTTTCATGTTTTATTGTACCTATATACTGTAAATGTTTTTTTTTTTCTATAAAATTTGAAAAAATAAAAATTTTTCGAGAATTTTTTTTAATCTACAATCTGATCTAATCTTTAAAATAAGATGAATTGAAATACTAAACAATTTCTTGTTGTAAAGTTATAGATATCTAGTAGTACAAATATAAATTTTTCTTAAATTTTAGACAACACGGTACAACTCTTGAAAAATCGAGCGTTAGATTGAATAGACAAGGTTTTCTTGATATTTTTATATTAGTATGCACATCCCAAAGTTACAATAAAATCTGTAATCCAAAGTTTATAATACTATTACCGTTAATTCGATCTTTATTGTGATTAAAAATAGTATATTACGCCTCTAGGGAGAGAAAGAATTGGCAAGTTCATAGCTCGTGTAAATTGACACCCGAGCTGAAGGCGAGGGTGTCAAACACGAGCTATGGGGTTACCATTTTATCTACCGAGGAGTGTATACTATTTTTTTGCTTATCAAGGCCGAAAAAACAATGTTCTTGATCTGGCGCCGGGCGAAAAAGTAGTACTTTCGGACCGTTAGGCAAAAAAAATTGTAAAATCTTGTAATAATCAAAGTAGAATTTTTAACGATATTCGTAAGATTAAAGATTATTACGAAAAAAAACCCTTCATTAAACAGGCTTTATCTAAGTGATTGACAATATTATATATGCATTATTAACATATCAGTCAAGATACAAGAAGATAAGATGGTCTGATGACTAAATAATTAATCATCACAATTTTAGTCACGCAAAAAGATCTGTTGCTTCAATAGCATTCAAATTTTAAGTTAGAAGAAATTTAGGTAAAATTTACATAATTTTATAAATATTTTATAAATAAATCTAAAACAATTTTTTTTTTTCGAATTCAGTTTGAAGCTCTTTTATAAAAATTTAAATAAATGGATACTTGCAGAAATCCAATACTTTAATAATAAGTAGTTCTATACAAACAAAAAAAGAAAAAAATTGAGAGATTAAAATTAATTCTAGCAAGATTAAAAACATTCATTTAAAAAGGTATTAAACGTATTTTTGGCTAATGCTGTAAAAAAAATTGAATAAAATGTATGTATTTTAGTACTTTAGATTAATTAATTTTACTGGTCGTTAAATTTAATTTAAATGGAAGAAAATTTTCTTATCATATATGATAAATAAATCGAGTTCTATGTAAGTGAAAAAAATTAGCTTTCGAACAGATCGGTAAAAAAAAAATTCATTTATTGTTAGTAGAGTTACTGCGCGTACAAAGCATTGACATAAAGAGATTAGTAATTTTTATTACATTAATTTTTTATTACACTTAAACAAATACAGGACTATCGCATACACCTCGCAGAATATGATGGTTTTGGCGAAGTTAAGTTCCAAAAACCGAATGTTTCTGAGATGCAGGTTCTCCAGCATTGGGCGTATGGTCGTGCCGTAATATAATGTTAATTATGAAATATATCAGAAATCTTATATGATATTATAGTCTCAAAAATATTTGGTATTAAGTAATGCTTTTCAATAAATCGGACTACTTGCTCTCGAAGTAAATTGACAATGCAGTAAAGCGCATTTGAGGTTCACTCTTTAATTTTTTACATTAGAATATTTATGGCATCCTTTATACTTTAAGTACACCACCAGAATTATTCAAACCTATATATGTTAACATTTGGATACAAATAAAAACAGACTCACATTTTCAATTTATTAGTTTTTTAGCGCAATAAAAAGTTGCAAATTTTCGAATTATACGCATTCAAGATTTCTTCTTATATATTATCAATGTGGGAGAGAGAAAAAGGTAGTAAAATAGTACTTTTCGACATAAGGGAGAAAAAGTTGATTCTCGGAAGAGGGTGAGTTTAGTGCCCGCAAGCGAAGCGAGGGCGATAATCATGCTCTCGTCCGAGAATCATATTTCTCACATGTGTCGAACAGTATTTTTTTATATAAGGGTCGTAAAAACGATTTTAAAACATTTCAAAATGCGTAAAATTTTTACTAGCTATTAGGAGAAAGTAAAAGAGTCATTTTACTCCCTCCTAATAGCTGGTAAAAATTTAATTTAACACCCTTCGCGTTAAAAAGTACTATTATATGCAACACGAGAGTAAAGGTGTTTCGAACATCAAACCCGACTTGGGCAAAACACCTATTTTACTCCCTTGTTGCATAATATAATATTTAGTAGATTGTTTGAAAGGTCATTAGGGAGTTGATAAAGTTACTACATTATTGATCATATATATTTGAAGGGTTATTGTTATTGTTGGCAGGTTACCCGATTATGCAAAAGTAGTATAGTAAAAATGATATGGTAGATATTATATATTTAAATTAAAATTTCTTGACTTTCTTATCTACTAAAGTAATATATTTATACTAAAGGTAATAGACTAAATTATTAGTTTACTTTAAGTTAAAAAATTACGATTTAAATTTATTATAATCGGACTGTAGGAAATATTATAGTGTAATCTTAATTTTTTTTTAATTAAAAAAAATTAAACAATAGTCCTTTAATAAAAACAAAAGCAACGTAAATCAAACTAAAGACTTTAATTTATATGTATAGTAAATTTTCAATAAATGCTTTTCAAATTTTTAATTTAAATTATAATATTCATTTTGTTTCTTTTATTTTTTATTAAACATAATCATCAATTTTAATGAAATTAATAACCTTAAACCGCCGTTTCGGTACAAAGGGATGTGAAACTGTCATTTTTTCCCTCCTCTATTTTCAAGATAATTCATTTGTCAGGTCTGCAGTCAGTTTTTCAGTAGTTGTTGGTCAGATAGCACGAGAGGAAAATTGTAAGCTTTTTTGTTTTATGTTCTTACATTTTTTTTTGTTGCTTAAAGTTTATTAGTTTCGAACCTAAAGATATTTATTGTGGAATGTAAAAGTTAATAAGACGGGCGTAAGAATGTACATCTTTGTTGCGTAAAAACTGAATTGTTGGTAAGTTGTTGCTGACTACATAAAGATTGTTAAGTTTTTATTCGTCTATAGTAACTATACTAGCACTGACAAAAAAGGAAACCATTTTGCAACTTTCTGACTTTGTCCGATAACGAAATGTATATACCTGACCTCTACCAGCTCTACCTCTACTCATACCTATAGCTATAGATATTATGTAGACAAAACAAAATAACAAGAACCACGAGGCAGCGAGATTTCATATTTTAACCGTAGCCAAGATTAATAATATTTACGGTAACTAATTCGTAGTTCATTGCATTTAACATATGTACTCTAAAAAGTGTTTAATATTTAATTTTATAGTATACTTTTAAAGTATTGTTTGAAATTCGCCACACGAATCGATACCTCGTAAATGACTTCGTAAGTGACTAAATTTTCGTGAACATTGTCATAAAAACTGGTTTACGTAAAATTGGAGAATTCATGTAAAATATCAAAAATTCTTAATAGGAAAATTAATCGAATTAAGATACGAATCGATGTTTTTATTCCTACTCGATTCTAATATTAAAATTGTGTATACTCTGTTGAGCAAACTTTTCTTGCTTCTGACGCGTTTTGTGACAATTTAGCCTATAATATTAAACGCAAAGTCATTTACTAGATTCGTAATTTCGTGTAGCTTGGATAGAAAAATTAATCCCCTAGCCAGCCTTCGAAGCGTGATTGTGAACGTATATATGTGGAGATTTATCCACCGTAGGTATATAGATAAGAATATAAATATATAACGTGTTACAGAGTGTAATCGTCAAAAAGCTCAACGATCCCTACGTTCATTCTACCGTTCTCTTCCGTCATCGAGAACACCGACAGCGCGATGTGCTAATTTGGATTTCAACAATTCCATGTTTACTTTTATCCTTGATTAGACGATTAGACCAATCCCGTGTTAAATCAGCTTTGCTCAGTCTCAAATGTGGAGCCGAGGCGACTATGTCAAAACAGAAGCCTCTACCCTCGTGTTTATTACACTTCTTTACTTTGTCGTGAGTGAACTTCAGTGTAAAGCTGCCAGATAGAAAGAAAGAGAGGAATAGGAGAAATTCTTAAAAGAAAAGAAAGATTTATAAGAAATACTCTGTATCAAGGCTAATCAATTAACGTTTTAAAGTAGTATTTGTTCAGTATATCAAAACTGATTCAAATAAATGAATCGAACCACCAAGTTTTTGGCTCCAGCCTTTCTAGCAATAAGTGCACATTGTCCAAAGGTCCATTTGCAGTTAATACCTCATCATCATTTTAACGTAGGCTCTGCCTTCTCTTTTTCTTTCTTTACATAAATCTTTTCATTAAAATAAGTCTTGCAATTTTATTTATAATTTAGAAGTTTTGTTTATTATAATAAAGTGCTTTTTATAGACCTAATAATATTTTATAGGTTTTCACTAAAGCATCGTTATTATTCACAAAACAATTGATTGAAACCTGTCAAAAACATTCTTGCTTGGATAAATTAGACTATAAAACTGTAACCAAGATTTCAAATATTGATGAAATGACGGATCAAGAGATTTCCAAGGCACTGCAAAACATGCATGTAACTGAAACTTTAGATCAAAATGTAAACACTTTAGAATTTTATGTCAGTCCTCATTCTAAAAAACATCAACTAATTGACAAAAGCAAGTACAAGGAAATCAGACGATGGAAAAGGGTTGGAAAAGGTAAAAATATTAACATTTTTCTTTTTTTGTTTAATAAAATAAATATTTAAATAAAATTATTATTTATTTAATTTATGTTTCAGAAAAAATAACTATAGATCCTGAAGAATCATTTGTTTTAAAACTGTTTTCTTACAACATATTAGCACAAGAGTTATTAGAAACTCATGGTTATTTATACAGAAGCCATAACAAGCAAGCTTTACTGTGGGAAAAAAGAAAGCCACTTTTAGTTCAAGAAATATTGGAATCACAAGCTCAAGTATATAAACAAACAATAATCTTTTCATAGTTCTGAGAATTATAAATATTAATGGTACCTATGAATTATATTGCAGGTAATTTGTCTTCAAGAAATGCAAGAAGAACATTTGAAAGAGTTTTTAATTCCTTTCCAAGAACATGGATTTGCGCACTTGTACAAAAAACGCACAAATGATAAAAAAGATGGTTTACTTATCATGTATAGAGAAAACTTATTTAATTTATTGGAATTTTCAAAACTTGAATTATATCAGTCAGGTACTGAATTATTAAACAGAGATAATGTAGCTATAATTGCCAAATTTTCTTTAAAAGAAAATCCAAGCACAAAATTTGTGATTGCAAATACTCATTTATTATTTAATCCAAGGCGTAATGACATAAAATTAGGTCAAGTTCAACTTTTATTTGCTGAAATTGAAAGAATTTCATTTATTGAAAATAGCTCGTGAGTATATTTCATTTTAATAATTAGATTCTTTGATTATTAATATTAAATAAATATCATTTTACTTAACAGGACAGGTCCACAATATCTACCTATAGTACTATCAGGTGATTTCAATTTTGAACCATTCAGTGGAGTGTATAAATTCATCACAGAAGGTTCTATAGAATTTGTAGGTAAAGGTCGAAATTTAGAAGATTATGATTATCGATCTTTATCAAATTCTTTGCTTCCTCCTAACTTGTATGTTACTGATGAATGTCAACATTTTAATGTTTTATCGCAAAGACTATCTGGTAAAGGCAGTGGAAAAGTTATGGTAAGAATTTGATTAAGTTTACTTGAAACAGTTGCATAAAGTTATCTGATAATAATATAATTGAATGAATCATGGTTTTAGTTAAGCAATACAGAGATGGAAGCAAAAACAAATGACAATGAAAATTCTACTTCAGAAAATTCAGAAAATTTGAATTTAGTTGATTCAAATACTACAACTTATCAAAAAGTAGAAATAGCTGAAGGTCACTTTGTTACATTTTGTTCTGGGCTTTTGACACATCCTTTTCGATTAAGAAGTGTGTATAATCATATTGACAAAACAGGAAAATCTGAAGCAACGACGTTTCAAAATAAATGGATAACTACAGATTATATATTCTATAGTAATTTGAGGCCATTAGAAAAGTACAGATTACCTACAGCAGATGAATGTATAGAATACCTTCCAACTATACCAAATTCTGTTGTAGGAAGTGATCACTTAAGTTTAGGAGCATCTTTCAAACTAAAAAAGAGATAAAATTTTGTTTTGGATTTTGGTTATTCTTCTTAGCCTTGTTGTATATACTAATTAAGATATTACAAAAAAGCATGTGCAGCCATGTAACTTTATTATTATAAATATATTTTTTCAATAAAGTACAAAATATGTGTAAACTATTATAAAATTGATAACCTTTATTTAAAGCATATTTTAAAATACTGCTTTTGAAAATAGTTTATCTATTTGTGCACTTCCTACGCCAAGATTATCATTTTTGTAATCCAAGATACAAGTATCTTTCAGGAGAAGTTCCTTTGGACGATTTATACACTGATAACGATAGTAACAATCTTGACAGTATTTTTGAAAGCTTAACAATAAATTGGCTTCTCCTCCATCAGGACCAACAATAAAATCACACTTATATTTTGGTGCATTTTCTTGATCTTTGAGGCAGCACTTCAAAAATCTATGGTCTGATGTGAAGACTTCTTTGATATTTTTGACACCATGAATTTTAGCTTCTTTCCTTAAAATTCCTGTGATGAATAGATCATCTATCCAAAAGTACTTTGAGTGAAATGTACTTTGATAGATCAATTTTATTGCTGTTAGCATATCAGTTACATAAAACCATCCAGAAAGAAAAGATGGATAAGTAAGTTCTGCAAATTCTTCTTTAGTTATATACCATTTATTAGCTTTATTTCTTATTGGATTCATATGTTCCATAACATATCCCATTAAAAAATCTGATTCATTATTTGAGCTTGACTTATTTTGTATAAGATTTATTACTTCATATAAATTTATAATAATATCATCATCCATTTTCATGATGTAAGAGTAACTATTACTACATTTATTCACAGCCCATTGTAATCCCATTAAGTGTTTATATGTTAAATTTTTATAAGCTTCAATGAAGTTTCCCTGAATAATATCTTGAAATCTATCAGCCTCATTTTTAATAGCAGATTGTGTCACTCGAGTCTTTTTTTGTGCTTGTTCATTCAATGTACCTAGTAAAAACATTCTTCGTATTCCAAGTCGTTTTAATTCATCTTGTGAATATGCATGTCTTAAGGCACTTCTTTTAGAAACATCACCTGCGTAAGATGTAATAATCCAAACAGCTCTTATTTTTCTATCTTCATCTCCTAAATCTTCATAATCATCAGTTGAATAATTGCACTTTGCATCAATAACATATTCAAAGTTTTCCAAATCCAGTATTTTCATTGGAATTTTATCAAACATTAATCTTTGGTTTTCAATATTTTTAAATTTCTCAACAAAATCGTCAGAGGTAATGTACCGTGTATCATTTTTATCGTCGCTTAAACTACTGAGAATTATTAATAATAACACAATACAACACGTAAACAGTAGAACACTTAGCATGCATTTCTTTGCCATAATTAGTTTTAATTCTTAATCAACTCAGCTATTCCCACGCATAAAATTTCGCTCACGAAAAGATTATATTAGTTTCATTTGATTTAATGAACGACTTGTTTCGCAGCATCTTAAAAAAGTCAAAGGCAGGCACATCGCAACATTTGCAGGCAAAACAAAAACAGTGAAATATGTAATTAAAGGCCTTTACCGATGAAAACACACCTCCAGCGCCAGCTGTGTTTTGTAGAAGTCAAACTCTCCAGACTGGACTTGGCTTGCCGAAACAAAGGTGTGAGAAGGACCAAACTGGTTATACTATCCACCTTTCCTTTTCGGCTATTGGCTCTCCTCTTTTCTTCCTCCGAGATCGAGGCAACCTAAAAAGTCACTCTGCGTCACAGCAACAGTCGCTCTCAAGGGAAGAGAGTAAGACTGAATGGCTCGACTTTGAAAGCTGCAGTTAAATTACTATTTACCTACCGCGCACACCGCGACGCGACGCCGACAAGTGTAAACATTCCATTGTCATCCGGCTCTTTAATATTCTGCTTTCTCTCTCGCGACCCGGCGCGTGTACCGGCCACAGAAATTTTTCATTTTAATTCTCGCACGAGAGGAGCGGGGTAGGTATACGGACAATTTATGTGTGCGCGCGCCGCCTCTTTCGCACGTGTGTAGACCTAGACAGAGACAGAGAAAGCTATTTAGCGACTGTTTTTGTACATGGTGAGAAGCTTTTGTTGGACGGCAAGCGTGTAAATCGTGAATAGAACGCGTTTTCGCGAGCGCTTTCGCAGCGAGCGAGCTTCGAGAAAATGCAGGAAGTTTGCGAAAATCTACGCAGGGCGATCGAACATGGTCGGACAGATATAGTCCGGTCAATTTTGGACGCATGTAAGTTTTTTTTTATGTTTTTATCACGCTTTTTATCTCTTCTGAGCAGGTGCAGCAATTTACGTACACATTTGCGTACTTCCACGTTGGCGATTTTTGTGTGCTTATACCTTGAATCCAAATAGTCTGCATTTTTAATTAATTTAACTATAACGTTTTGACTTAAAAAAAAAACTTTTTTTTTATATAAAAAAGAAATTGCTCCCATTGTAACATGCTTTCGCCTTCAAGCAAATTTCGAAGTTCAAATTTCACGATCGCGAGAAACCTGTTTTTATTCACATGAATGAAACGTATCAATTTACTAGAATTAACTTGTTTAATTTGACAGCAACATTTTTCTTTCTAGAAAATCTACTTATACAATTTTTAAAGTCGATAACACGCAACATTTATTGTGAGTTAATGAAAAAAATCTTCTTAACATAAATATATGATATATAAAGTTTGTTTATTGAAGGTAATGGCTGATAAAGGTAAATAAATTTTTTGGTCCCATTCTTGGTTAGTTTGGCGTGTTATGGTTTTCGTTAGATTAGGTTAGTACAATAGAGTTTATTAGCCGGCAATATACTTGTCATCGTAAAATATTTTAGTTGATTGATTTCTTTACTGTACTACGAACTTATTGAGAAAAACAAATAATATGTTTTGGTTTCCTGGGTTTAGGTAAGGTAAAAGTAAAATTAATGAGGTTTATCAAATATACATAGATAAATATTATGATGCAATGTTTACTTTATTTAATTTAGTTCTAATAATATTTCTATCATTTTCTAGGTGAAGAAGGTGAGGCAGGTGATGGTATAACTAAAGAAAAAATTTTGAATGGACCTATTTTTGAAGAAGGAACCCCTTTATTATATGCATCTGTAGTAAGCATATTTTAAATACTCAAAATTCAGAAGGATCTATATTTTGTAATTGATGAAATTAATTAAAAATTTTTAAAAATATTTCAGCACAACCAAGTTGATTTAGTAAGAACATTATTAAATTGTGGAGCTGATCCTGCTGCTATAGATATTCAAGGTCGCAATGCTTTGGACGTTGCAGTAAATGACAGAATTAGGCAAATCTATATTGAAGAGTTACTACGAGCAACAGCAGCATCAGAGTAAGCATCATATGACTCATTTATAATCTGTAGTTTATTATTTATTGAAACTGAAACAACTAAAAAAATGTACTCATATAAATTATTCTGTTTATTAATTAGAATTGAGAGGGTGCAGCAAATATTATCTGCTGGTATAAATGTAAATTCTTGGGATTCTGAAGCTAGCCGTAATACTCCATTACATTGGGCAGCTTGCTATGGAAATAAGGAAATGGTACAATATTTATCAGGTATTATTTTTGTTTCTCAATTTTTATTCAAAATAACATTATAAATTTATTTTTTACTTATTTTTTAAATAATTTTTCAGAAAAAGGCGCTAATATAAATGCAGAAAACGGATGTGGAGCAACACCATTACATGAAGCTGTGAATCGTGGAAGCATTGAAATTTGTCAAGTATTATTGAGATGTGGGGCAAATCCTCTCATTCGAGCTGTTAAAGGGTAAAGTTTCCAAATAACAGACATCACTTATTACTTTTATTAAAGACAACATTGATAAGAAAAATCAATTCTGTTTTTTACAGCACATTTGCAGGAAAAACAGCTTATGATCTTTCAAGAAATCATAGTTTAATACATTGCCTAATAGAAAAATATTTAGGAGAAATGCCAATAAAAGAAAGAGAAAATACACATAGTCCATTGGATTCTATAGAAGATTCAAATTTTCCTTCAAAAAATATTATAGTTGATACACATCAACCTATTTCAGCTGATTCTATTAAATCTTTAGAAAACAGTTTTGATGTCAATGCATCCTTAAATGATTCAAGAGAATCTGGTAGTGATAGTCCTTTACGAACTCGACGTTCAGTTTCAAATAGTGGAATTTACGAATTAATATGGCCTGAACCAAAATGTATTATCGAATTAGGACATATTTCACCACCTTTTACTGTAGGCAAAGAACTTCTAATTTCTATTATTCAAGTAAGAATGTTTTTGATTATCATCTTTTTTCAAAAATGATTATTTTTCCATAAAAACGTAACAAATTTTAATTAAAATTTTGTTTAATAAATAAAGGGCACCGAATCTATACACAAAATTTTAGATGTATGGGAAATTAGTAGAGCTCACTTGTTGGATCTGGACTGTGATGTTAAAATTGGAGAAGTACAACCTGGGTCTGGGAGAATATTATGTGATAAGAGAATTGAATGTATAGTTAACCGAAAACTATTTAATGTAGCTGAAGGCTATCAGTTACACGTTTCTCAAAATTCAATTAAAGTTAGTGCTGGAAGTCTAGCTGGATTGCATTATGCTGTTTGTACATTTGTTCAAATATTGCGATTAAGTAAACGTCGTTCAAATAGTAGTGAAATTTGTGAAATAGAAGCAGTATTAATTAAAGATGAACCAAGGTTTGGTCATAGAGGTATCCTCCTAGATATTTCTTTAAGAGGTCGAGCACCTACACTAGATTATTTACTACACGCGATCGATGTTTGGTCTTCCTTTAAATTATCTCATTTGC
Organism: Ormyrus rosae; assembly: GCA_035047165.1. Taxonomy (NCBI): domain Eukaryota; kingdom Metazoa; phylum Arthropoda; class Insecta; order Hymenoptera; family Ormyridae; genus Ormyrus; species Ormyrus rosae. The sequence goes on along the minus strand of JAWWML010000052.1, from coordinate 26,016,350 downwards.
ATCTTTATTCTCGACTAACACCAAGCTGTGATTGGCAAATGTGTTATTCTAGATCAGAAATGGTAACACTTGATAGATATTGCAGGTAAATTTTTTAATTTAAAAATATAATTAATAATTTGAGTGTTTAATATACTGTTTTCTTTTAAGAGATCGGCATCTAGAACTAGTACCAGCTTTAGATGTTGATTCTAACGTAAGTCTGCGACATTTATCACAAATGTGGCCTCTCTTTCAAGAGTTATTAGCAACGTTTCCAAGTCTGAATTATGTGCATATAGGTCCTAGACTAGCAAGTTTATTAGTACAGCCAAGTAATCTTGATTGTTCTTTGTCTGTAGATGAAACCATAGAAACAGACATGTCTGAAGTATTAGAATCTTATTCTAGTCTTCAGCAACTTTGGCATATTCTTAATATAAATTCTGATACTACAGTATTACTATGCTCTAACGGTTTGCATACTAAAGCAGAATTTCGAAGTATTCCTAATAATGTTATACTTGTTGAATATGGTTTTCAGGTAAGATAACAATTTTTTTTTTTTTAAAGAACTAAGGATTATTAGCAAAAAAGTTTCTAATTGTTTCTAATTTCAGGCGGATTATGAATTTTCTAGTTGGACAGAAGCATTCAGAATTGCAGGAGCTAATGTACTACCTAGCTCAGGAACTGCTAGTTACAATAGTTTAGCAGGATGCCCAGCTTCAACTTATGCCAATACAAAAAATGCTGTGAAAACTGCTCATGAGCAAGATTCTATTGGTATCGTGGTGGCACACTGGTCAGGCAGTCATCATTTAACGTCTCATACTTTTGCTTGGGTTGGTTATCTAGTTGCTGCAGGTTTATCCTGGAATCCAAATACAAACGTAGATATAGAACCTTCAATTGATTTTTACGATATCCGGGAATCAAACGGAATTGTAAATAAAAAGTAAGAGTATGTTTTTAACTTTTTAACGAAATTAAATACATTTAATTAATACTAAATGAATATTTCAGATCCATAGCTAGGTTGTTAGATACGCATGTGTTTCACGATTTAGAGTATAAGATTGGCAGTGCAATTCTTGAATTGGGTCGAGTTGATACTTTAGTACTAACACTTAGTAAAAATCAAGGGATTAGTGATCTTCAACAAATACCTGACAATCGTGGATCAACTTTATACAGACTATTAACAGATCCGGACAATGTTAATCTTGAATATCTTTCAACTGATTTATTTATGGTATGTTAATTCTAAAAAGTTTTGTATAAAAATTATTAAAAATTTGTAATCATTAAAAAACTTTAATTTGCAGAAAGCAACCAAACAAATTAAACGAGTATCTCATATTTTATACGAGGCTAATCCAACGTCAAAATTTGCCTCAATGGAAATCCAAGAATTACAATTAACTGCAGATTTGATGTTAACAGCATGTAAAATTGGTAGGACTTTAATCGGCGTAGGCATCAACCCCAACAGCAATATGGGACTGGCTGTTATAAATTTGGGTGTAAGCAATTTACCTCCTACATTCCGAACTGATATAGCTAATAAAATGTTAGCGCATATCGAACAATACAAAGGTGCATGGCTTCAAAGGCATCTACCACAAGGATTGCAAAGTTCTTTGCTTATTTTGACCAGTGCTCTGCACAGATTCGTGCCTGAACCTTAAATTTGTGATAACTAATACTGTTTTTTGTAATTAACGATAGATAATTAAATGCGAAATACTTTACTGCAGTAGAGTCCCTTGTTGCATTTTTTGTTATAAGCGTAAAACGCTAAGATAATTATTGAACAGTTAAAGTTATCAAAATGAAATATTATATTTACTTCGTAAGTATATTTGATATACAAATTACATTAGTTGCAGTAATCTTTGTATATTCTACTTATGTTTTACAAGAAATGTTATCTTTAGCATTTTCACTATGCATAATACATTTTGTAATCAAATATGTACATATATAATTGTACATACGAAAAAGACTAAGACTACTATACTATACATTTCGTAACGATAACTGAAAAATTATACTATATATTCCTAAAAAGTATTGTATTATTAGAACAATGAGAGTGATTCAAAAAAATTTAGCGATATCTAAAGATTTACTAAATAATAATTAAGATAAGTATTTTGAGCTTTTTACATTTTAATATGATCACGTATTTTTTACAGAAAAATACTTAACATAATAAATTATTAATTTTCTGTTATCGTAATTTAGAAATTCTTATTTTTAAAATAACGAATTTTTAATGTAAATTTATGCATACTCTATAATAAATAAAATTTATTTTCAAAAAAATTTGTTATATTATTTACATAGAAGAATAATTTTTAAGCAAATATTTTATTGCATAATTTAAATAATACTATAATATATTATTATTATTAATAATTATATCAAGTCAGTTTTAGAAATTTGAAATGAAATTTTTAATGACTGTTAATTAAAGTAAACATATTGCTGGACACTATTTTGTTAAGTACCGACATTAGGAAAATAAATAGAACACTAAAAAAGAACATTAAATTAAGTAAAAGATAACAAATTTTTAACAGTAGACTTTTATTAAATCACGATTTATAACGTGAATAATAAAGAAAAACTTTATTTCTGATTTTGCTTGATTTTCTAACTAAATTGAGTTAATAAAAGCATTTCATTTTAGGAATTTATTCATACTATTCTTAACAATTTTTAATTAATAAAGAGAACATTAAAATAATTTTAATCATAAAATTAAACAACTTTGTTAAAAATGTTTTGAAAAAGAATAAAGAATTAAAGTGTGATCGTGAGTTTTTTTCATTAAAATATATAAATTATTTTTAAAAATCGAAAGATATTTTAGATTAGTTTTATATAGAAGTCTAGGAATTAAAAAAGAAATTTTAAAATACCAAAGAGTAAAATATAAAGAATTCAAAATAATACTTTAATGAAGTACTTTTTTTTTAATTTACTACTAAATAATTATTAAGACAGTGTTTTGTAATATCTGTGAACTATAATTAATCTTACTTGAAAAAATATCATTAATTTTATTAAAATTTAGTAAATTCGCATCTGTAGATTCTAGTACATAATTCAAAAAACTTTTGTACTTCTTATTTTATTTAAATAAAAATTTATTTAAAATTAAGTTTCCTTTTGTTTAATATTTTAACAAATGGATTTTGGACAAATTAAATAATAAATATTTTTTATTCTTTATAATTAGTAATTATTCTTATTTTAATTAAAATAATACGTACGAATAATCGATGGTAAATATAAACTACGTTATTACACAATGCAATGTGACTTTTGACCTTTCATGTCACATGCTTCCATTATACATGAATTTAGTCATATGATTTTCATTTTCTACGAAATCGCTTAATTAATCACATTTCCTTAGTCTCACACACGTAATTGTTTTTTTTTCTACGGCAAAATTAATACGCCTTTATATAAGAAAACTTTTGATCAAAATTTAAAAAAATTAAATTGACTTTAATTACGTAAGTCCGATTTGAAAATAAATTGTTCATTTTTAGAATTTTGCAATACTCTTTTAGACAAAATATTAAAATATTGATATTTTTGGAAACGATTTATTTAGATAAATATAAATAGAAAATAAAAATAGAAAATCTAAAAATTAGTATAGTTACTTAGTAATATTATCTAATTACAGTTGAGTTTTGAAATTAATTAATTATTTTTTTGTATATAATATAAATTGAATGAATGGGACATAAATTTGGAAATAATTAATTAGTTTTAAAGTTTATTACTTAATGATTCAGAGGGTCAATGACCGTTTGTTGATAATATGTGTACATTACAAACGTAAAACATTTTGATTGCTTCTTTAATCCAGTTTCTGAAATATTGTGTCATCCTCTATACGATAACTGACATCAATATCTAAATTTTTTTATAAGTATGTTAAGGAAGATTGAAATACTTTGCCCATTTTAGTTTGCCTTTAAGTAATAGCTTGCGATTTTATCGATTTTTATTATGTTAATTATATGCTGATTACATATTATTCTGTGTACTGCGAACAAAATTGAGGTTTTTCCAATTAACGAGGTGATTACATTGCAATTCATGTTTGCTTCTGCTCCAAGTTCGTATTGAACTTTGATGATTCAGGTAAGTGCAGACAAATCCCGTCTGTGCTCGCCGGTAACTTAATTAACTTCCTGAGACGAACTCTAGGGACACAGATAATTTACTTTTCATAGTTTACATTTAGTTTAGAAAAATACGGAGCGCAACACCTATAGATCCCACCACAGGCGACCTGGTAGTCCGAAACAGCTTTCTCTACATGAATTTATACTTACACAAACACCAAAAACTGCAAAGCAAAACTGTAAATAGGGAAATATTCAAACGCTATATAAATATGTAGAATTTTTTATATTTGTTCTGAAATTGTGCGATTTTTATGTGACTTTCAGTAAACGATTTTAAAATTCTACTGTATAAAATGTTGTTATCATAAAATATTCAATTTTTTAATAACAATAAATTGTAATTTCTTTTATAATAAATATTTATTTACACAGCTTGGTTCATTTATACAATTTGTTTCGTATACAAAATGCGAAGAGTAACAATTAATTGTACAGAGATACCTTTTCGACGCTAAAGATAATAAACTAATGCTTTTACGAGAATTCGCGTTAACTGTAAAAAAGTTACAACAACAAAACTACGAATGATTTTACGCCACAATTATTATCAAAACAGAATTATTAATCTATACAGATATAAAATACACATGTATATCTTCCGATAAATGTTCGATAAAACTAAAAAGTTTGGCATTCTAAATCTTTCTTTTTTTTTTTTAATTGTAATACATTTACGTTATAAATTAATTTTTATGTTGAAAATAATTGATGAAATTTGTCAATTTCATAAAATTTTTAACCAAATTAAACCTTATGAAAACATTAAAGAGTCAAAAATTAAAGAATTTACGATTTTCTGAAATAATTAAAGCACTTCGTTAGCTTTTTCGTGGAGACATTTATGTACCTTGAAATACTGTAGCTCAACCTATCTTTGGAGACTATCTTATTATTGCTTTATTCACATTCTTGTGAATGTTGCAATTTAAATTTTTATTATTTGAATGCAGTTTTTGAATTACTGCTAATGTACAATTATAAAAAAATTAAAAAGATGTTGATATGAAAATATCTAAAGATAATATCTATATTGTAACATATATTTTTTTAATATTAATTAAACCTATTAACTAATATTAACAAATAAGTTGGTTGTAAAACCCTTGTAAAAATATTGAATGAAAATTTGATCTTCAGTGCTTTTTTGACAGTGATTGATGTGTTCTTTTGCTTATATTTAAAGATCCGTTTATCTATATTTTTTTTAATTGTTTTTCATTTTTAAAGTACAAAAACTTCTTTGCTTGAGCAATATAAAAGCTATAATGTAAAAATGCCACAAATTATGATGAAATTGATTCAGGAAAGTTATAAATGACGCGTGAAACCTTATTTTGATGTCAAAGAAAAATGTGAAACGAGTATAAAACACTGTACAGTATTTCGATATTGAATCGATTATTAGTGCAGAAAATCTTACTTCGAAGGGGAAAGAATACATTCATAGGTCGCGTCCTACAGCCTCTTTAGAAAAATTATTCCGCGCGACGATCTCGCAAATTCGAGACAACTTCATCAAGCGTTGTGGGCAGGAATTAGAAGAAAATGCAAAAGTGCGACAAGACACAGACTGACGAAGCTCAGACTCGAGAATCGACCTGCTGCTCTGCTGCTCTGGTATATCACACGACCCCTTAGAGGTTGGATTGGCCGGAAGTTGTGAGTGAGTCTGGCACCCTCGGCGCTCTTGATTGTTCGGAATACTTGAATCTGTTGCAATATTATTGTTATTAAATATCAGCTTCCAAATCTTAGTTTTTATCTTTACATATGAAAAATTCTTGGTAGTAATTAAGCATTTAAATACAATGAGTTGAGCGAAATTTTAAATTCTTAAAAGTTAATTAACTAGTTATGCAAATTTTTTAAAATTATTCATTAACGATGAATAACGAGTTTTTTTTTAATAAAAATTTATAATAAAAACCAACCTGATAATGAGAAAGGTAGAGAGGAGTTTTAAAGTCAATCCACGTGACGATTTCAGAGCAGGGTGGTGTTGTCAGCGAACCGTTGTAAGTAAAATAATGTTGCAGCCTGCCAACTGGTGCTGTACTAGGTGCTATTAAATCATTTAGACGCAGAGTTTTAGGCAGTTCATAGACGGAATCTACTTCTTCGATTTTTGGCAACCCTTTTACTATAGGATCAAAAATTGGATTTCCTGTATTTTGTGGATCTACCTGTAAAATTAAATGAAAAATTCAGTTTTTCTCTTGTGCGAAAATTACGAATGAGTTTACTTAAATATGCGAGTAATTTTTGAAAATGGAAAAAAGTTGTTGTGTGTACGTAATTAGACATGTTTTACAAGATATGGTTGTTAGCAAATTTATGTAATATACCCAGATTTATCATTGCGTCTAATGTAGTCATCAAGCTATTATTCTAATAATGTCGGAATTTACATATTTGCGTTAACAATAATTATTATTAACTAAGAATTTTTTTGGTTTCACTCCAATTTTTCAAATAATTACTCATTGTGAATGAAAAATAAAAAGTACTCATTTTTGTTATTTTCGTTTCGTAAAGAATTGACTTATTAATTATCGCTTTAAGATGATTAAACGCGTCATTCAATAGTCAATACAAAGATCGTTGGCTTTGGCGCCACTAGGATTTTAACAGAGTAAAGCAGAGTACGTCAGAGTAAGAGCAGATTTCGAAAATAATATTATCCGCACTTCTATTAATGTAAGTGTTGTTACAGGGCTGATATTAATTTGAATAAAAGCTGATTGATATTATTATTTTTTCTGAAACGAAACTAAATTCAATAAAAAAAATAATTTTCTAGTATAGTATCTTGGAATTTAGTGTTTTAATAATATTTGCTCCTATAGACGTTTTAAATACATTGTAATGAAAATCTTTGAAGAGTTGAAAGTTTAAATTTTATAATGATAGTAATGACGTTGAAAGCGAAAGATTAAGAACCGGCAACAAATACTAAAAGCAAATGTTTTATTAACGGTAAATACGTTTGAAGTGAATAAAAAAAGGATTTGAATGCGCTAAATTTAGCTTTGACACGCTGACGGTGCTCTTGATTTAAAGTTTACTTTTCAGTTTAGTGGCACTTTATTAGTAAAGTCAAGAGTCCGAACATAATAAGAAAGCTCGCACGTGCGAAATGGAGCCGCTGAAAAGCTTGCGAACGCTCGTAAAAATCTCCAAGACTCCATTGAGTGCTACAATCGAGCAGCTAAAATTTATAGTTAAAAAGCAATTTTCTAACATAATAGTATTTAGGAATTTAGTGTTTTAATAATTTTTCCTCGTACAAACGTTTTAAATGTATTATAATTACAATCTTTGAAGAATTGAAAGTTTATCAACCTTATAACGACATAGTAATTACGTTAAAAGCAAAAAATCGAGAACAGACAAGAAATACTGAAAACAAATTCTGTATTAACCTTACATAGGTTTAAAGTTTGTTTTTACGTAAAATTAGTATGGAAGATGTCCGCAAGTCAATTAAAAACAAATTCGAACGCTCTAAATTTAGCTTTGACACGCCTACAGCAGTCTTGATTCAAGTTTACTTTTCAGTTTAGTGCCACTTTATTAGCATAGTCGAGACACCGAGCCTAAGAAAGCTCGCACGTGCGAAACGGAGCCGCTGGAAAGCTTCCGAATGCTCGTAAAAATCTGCAAGATTCCATTGAGCGCTGAAACGAAGCAGCCAGCCGGCTGTCGGCGTCGTAAAAAAGAAACGGAAAAGAAATCGGCACCTAATCGTTAACTAAAGCAGCTGCGTAGAGTTTATCTTCGCAGACTTTATTACGGGGTCTGCTGCGCGCTGATTGAGCCTGTTAAGTTGCGCATTCGGCGCGTGGCTATTATTTAAGTTTGAGCGATTTGATGGTTTAAATGGGCTTACGCGTAGCTCGTAGATCTGTTTTCACTCGGACGGAGGCTTTCGTGAATCGCTGATAGTCTCTGCGTTTTGCTTGAAAATTTTGCTCTCTTCGCGTCGAGGGATTACGGAATCTCGGTTGTTAATTACTCTCTGGAATTTCACAGCTATACGAATTCTGTACCTTTGCTTTTTCAAAAAAAAAAAAAAAACGTTTATTGCGAACGATTTTCTCATTTTTTTTTCTCATTTAAAATATGCTCTTTTTATACAGGTAGTTCCTTATATTTTCCGTTTGTATTAGCGGACCGTTGAATTACGATAATTAGGTTTTGCAACAATTTTTTCCATCACCGATTTATTTTTTAAAAGAACATTGTACTGCACAGAGCTTTTTTATATAAGCAATATTTATATACGGGTAAATTTTTTCAATTATAGGTTTATGAAATTATAAAAACATTGGTTGATATTTTAATTCAATTATTAAAACTAATGTGAGGAAAGTTATTCATTTACAAAAGTTAATTCTAATAAGTTAATCAGAACTTGTAAGCTTTTAAGAAAATCCACCTTTAATTTCACAACATTAAAATGCTGTATATATAATAGTCGATAAAAGAAATGCTTGCAGCACTTGCTGTTTATTCAATTATCGTTACGTATTCTTTGACGTCTCCCGGTATGCGCTAATAACATACTGCACGAGCTACAAATGTCCTAAGGAAAACGAATAAAATTCTTGAGTACATAATAAACGTTCGTACGAGTTTTTGTAGTGCTTCTTAATTGTTAGGTTGTGCGCGTTAAAATAAAAGGAAAGCGCTTGATTAACATTTGTCGTTCAAGCAATTATTTTATTAATTGACTTCTTGTTAAATAATAAATATTTAAAACAGTTCAATATTCGGTTATTTTATTTACACGCAAGAAACGGTAAAAGTCCGCGTCGTGAACTAAAAAAAAGTGTCGAATGAAAATAATTGTGACGAGGATTGTAAAGAAACAGTACCTCAAAAAAGTAGGCAAGCACCGCTAATCCATCCGGATGCAAAACCGCTTCTTTAAATGATCCGTAGGTATCTTTGCTGAAAACCACGTGCATTTCCATAGCGAAAGCATGATTGTTTATGCGATCCTCGGAACCCTCGTGATCGTTCTCGCCCCAGTGAAAGTGAAGCTGCAAAAAATTGTAGGTACCCTGCAGTGGGCCACCGGTCACGTTCACCTTGTCGTCGTCTTCTGAATGCTTGAGCTCAACTGAAAGATTTCAAAACAGATTTGTGACAATATGTTTATAATGCAGGCAATATCTGATGAAAACAAACTTATATTAAGCAGAAAGAATTAGCTCGCTAGTAGACAATTGCAATTGAACGCCTTGCGTTTCTATTCGAGAGGTGCATAATTTATCCGTTTTATTAGGGAAGATGTCCTTGAGAAACAGCGGGCCAAAGTCGAGACAATGAAAGTTAACATGCTCTGTCTTTATGTCTAGTTCTCCCTTACTCTCTCTTTCTCTCTCAACATCTGGACGACATCCGCGGACTGCCTTCTGGCTTATGCTTTGACAAGACCGACGTATAAATTAGCAAGTGTCAATGTCAATTCTTCTTTTCAATCAAAAATTCAAGAAAACACATTCATTTTCTACTAGAAATGTTCCTCTTTCAATGCCATTCAGGACATTAATTGGAATTGGCCTTTTGAGTCAACATTATAGAATTTTATAGTCATATATTTTTTAGGAAAAAAATGATCAAACGTTACAAGAAGTGTCAACTACTGTTCTTGAAAGCATTATTAAATTTCAATTAAATTAGTAAAAATGTAATTACAAGTTATAAAGATCGCACGTTAAATTTCACGTTTCCTTTATAGTTATCTTTAGGCGCTTATAATAAATAAGTAATTTTCATAACGAGGTAGCCGACCTTGCAAAGACGTTCAAAAAATTTATCACCCTGCTCGAGCATTAAATCTTAGATTTTAATAAATTTTTCTAAAAAAAAACCTGAATTTAGGAGCGCTAAAAATAAGGACGCAGTGGGGAATAATTTAGACTTTGCACTCTCTCCACCAAAGAAAACTCTTACATAGCAATTCACGTACCTGTGTGTCCATTGTTCGTTAAATAAAGTTCTCTCGGCAAATCCAAACCGGAAAACTTTAAAGGCGGGAAATGAGCAACTCTGACGTCGTGTTCTTGGATGTCTATGGGCGACTGATGTTTGCCAATGCACGTATTATATTTCTGTCCCCAATATTTTGGACCTGAACCACAAATGCAAACATAGATAATTGCGTTAATTGCGATTTTTATATTGCCTAATAAATCATCAACTACTTGGGACGAGAGTAAAGCGATTAGAATTAACTATAAATCTTTTACGATCAGTTTTAATTTGAAAGTCATTGAATGAAATTCGTTCTCATCGCAAATGCATTGGAACTACAAAGTTTCGAATGAAAATGCTTTACGTAAAAGTAATAAAGGATAATTTTGATAATTTCTTCTGTAATGTGCAAAATTATAGTGCTAGGAAATTTGAATCATATGAATTGTTATTTTTTACATTACGCAAAGTCATTAAAGCAGATAACCTTTGATTATCCTTATGATTGATTTGAGCGATAAAAATTCAATTTCAGTAATTAATTAAACAGCCGAGCTTGGAAAATCACGTTATCCTCAACAAATAAAACCAAAAATTATTCGCGACCAAAATAGGAAATACCAACTAAAACAAGCCCAGGGTCGACGTGTGATCCTTGAAAAAAAAAAAATGAAAAAAAAACGAGTGCCGATGGCACACGCACACCTTACCTTGCGGTCCGCTGTATCCGAAATTCACTCCGCTGGCTACTGCAGCTGTGAACAAAAAGAAGAGTCGCAGGCTAAGTACTCCGTGCAAAAAGATCAATGCCGCCGCGCGCGCAAAAACGGCGGTCCGCGCGTAACCGCGATAGATCGTGAGCCGCGCGGGATATATAACCGACGCCTTATCCCCAGTCGGAATCTCCCCGGGAGTGGACTTGACTTCTTTACGGTCATTGCGCTTAGCATCCGAGGATTCGCGTGCGCCGTAGGAAGTCGTCTTTTCCGATACATCACGCGCTTTTCCAGATTAGGTGCACGCGAGCCGCCCGAGGAGGACTCTTTTATTTTTCGCACGCAGAGTCGATCCGCACGCTAAAATTCTCCTTTCCTCCGCGCGACTTTTGATTGCTCGCTCAAGATCGCGGACGGTCGAGGATGGATTGATTGTGCTTCCGTGGCTCGGGAACAAAAGAAGGATGCATCATTTTCGCCGAGAAAATGCGCGTTTCGCAGCCGTGTAACGAGGCAATTCCAAAAATTATGATCTCATAGGAAATGCTCGCGAGGAGGATATATGGCGCCTGCACTTACGCATCTTAAGCAAATTTATATAAAGCGCCGCGTTGCGGCAATGCATATTGAGTGGATTAAGATAAATTGTGCTTTGTCGCTTCCGTTTATAAAATTTTAATCGTCGCGACGCGAGAGAATATTTTTAAAAGTATTATAATTGCGCTTGTTAGGGCAGAAGCGCCGAACGGCACCATGAAATAATGAGGATAATAGACGAGCTAGGTGCGAGTGACCTCTCAAGTCGAGCAGCGATGACCCCAGGATAGCTAATAATTCCTCAAGTGCCTTTAATTGTATATCTTTAGCAATAACGTAAGGGCCTGATAACCTTTTTTTTTTAACGCTACACTTTAAATAAGAATGCAGCTTTGAACGCTTATGACATTGGTTACTTCATCAAGAAAAAGTGTCAGGTCAGGAATTAACAGTTACGTTTTCTGAAATAATGGATCTTTTTATTTGTAAAATATGTATACAGTACTGACGTATACCGAGCGTTTGTATGTGTAACGAAAGAAAACATTTACATTTTTTCACTTAAAACTGTTAAATTTCCTATATTCTGAAACTATGAACTAGAATTCTTGAAGCTGAGCTATTTCTCAAATACAACAAATAATATCCGACAAATTAATCAATCAAAAAGCAACAAATCGAGCATTGCGCACGTAGACCAAACATTTTGAATCCATAAACTATAGAATTCTTGAAGCTCCGCTATTTCTCGAACGCAACAAATAATATCCGACAAATCAATCAGTCAAAAGACAACAAGTCGAGCGTTGCGCGCACGCATAACAAACAAACCTCCGAAAGCAACATATGCCCGGCAAAGCAAACCCCTCGCCATCGTTCTCTCACAAACACGCAGGCCTGTCACAACTCATTAATCCTCCGACGATATTCGACCAGGGTCCGACGAAGGCTACGGCGTCATTGAGCGGGGACCGGTCACGCTTTCCACGAGGCGCTAGTCGTCGACGTCGCCGTACGTGCCTCGCCGACGTCCTGTTCGCGCCTGCATAACAGCCTTGCCGACAAAGAGAAAGATAGACGCCGAGGAGCGGGATTAACTAATAAGCTTAGAGAAAGTCTTTTCGAATCCCATTGTTCGCTTGACAATGCGCGCTCAGGTTTTTACCCGACCCGCGGTATTTTTACCAGCTGGATCGTGTCCGCGTTAATTGCTGCTTATTAATCGCTTGTTTGATCTCGAATCGAGCCTCGTTCGCAGAGGGGAATCGCAGTTAAAAATAGTGGGAAGTCTAATCAATTTGTGGGCAATACTGCATTAAAAAGCATACTTGCAATTACGAGATGGCTGCATCTGTTATTCGTTTATATTCGGGCTCACGTACGATAGACGTTTCCGTAAAATTTAACGAGTTGCAGAGAACTTAAGTTATTTGTAACATTTCATTTTCACAGATTGTATTATTCTAATTACTTCTGCACTCAATTATTTTAACGTGAAACTTTACGTCACAATTACCTAATGCATGTCATTACGTGACATAATGCAGTTCATTTTAAAACCGCATAGAAAAATGTTACGTAGAAAATTTTGATTTTTATAAAGATTACAATAAACGTGAATTGCATCTTTAGTAGTAAAAGTTTCTGTTCTTATTGTAATCGTTCGAGAGATTTAAAATTCATGTTTGAGAAAAATGAACTGAAGAGAAAGCTAAAAAAGCGAGTTACACTTCGTGAATTAATATGGAAGTTATAGGTAACTACACGTAATCCCGTCTTACCATATCCGACTTATTCTACTTTCCATGCCAAATTTAAACTCACTTCAGCCGTATTTCGCTATGAAAATTTTCACAAGAGTAAAATCGAACTTTAAGAAATGTTACACATTTCTTTGATTTGAATACCTTAGAAAAGTATGTTTTTTAAAAAAAAACTTTCAAAATGCATTTTAATTTTGGTGAAAATACAGGTACGAAAAAGAAGTTAAGAAACATTCGCATTTTATAGAAAGTTCATAACGCTTACTTTCATTGAGTTTATGCCTTCCGCTCTTCTTGATCGCAATAATTATTACAAAATCTCTCGATAAAAAAATTGAAGGAACGTTTTATTAATTAAATGCATAAAAAAGTATTTTCAAACTAGAAAGAAATTATTTTCCTGAAATTTCTCTAATTTCCATTTACTTACTTTGAAAATTCTTACGTTAGATAACTTCGAACTATCAATTACTAAATAAGATGTTAACTTGTACAAATACGATTCTTTTTAAGACAATTGACGCACACACGAATCAGTGCAAACAAATTTCGCCTTACGCAAAATTTATCCTCGTTGTACTTTGCGTTTACATTGCTAATGAAATTTGTATGTATTATACGTGCCCATGAGATAATTATTTTTAATTGACACATAACTATGGTAATCTTTACATTGCTCATGCAGAGAACATAAAGAAAAGGATAACGCTTTTTTTGCTCAACATATTTAGACAGATGATCCTTCAAATTCTTAAAGGACGTGGCTTATGTGTTACAGTACTTTTTACTTACCATTTATATTCAGTGCAGATGCGAATCTACAAGCCTAGTTTACTTGCGTCAGTCCGAAGTATGTTTATGGCAATATGCCGAAATTTTAATAGCCAGTCAAAGGTAAATGTTGAATATTAAGTATTAAGTATAGTTTACCTTTTATGTTATTCTATGTGGTTTACAACATTTCATCAGAGCCAGTTAATAAAAACCAATTTAAAGAATTATTTTTACAAATGAATTTTTATAAATTTGTAGTTTCCAAATCAATTTATGGCTTTTTTTTATCTGGATTAAATTTTCAACAAAAAATATACCTTTTGATAAAATAATTATTTCAATTATTTCAAAAGTAATTTACCCGGGTGCAAATTGAGATTTTAAATATAGGAAAATATATTATCTAAGAACACAAATTTAAAACTGTAATTATTACAAAACACTGAAAATCGAGGCGCAATAGAAAAACTAAAAATCAGCTAAAAATTAATGAATTAGAACACTGTATTATTAAAGATATTTTTAACAGAATATCGGTGTATTATCTTCATAAAATCTGGTTATTCAATAGATCAGTAGTAAAAAGTGATTTTTGCTTTAATTTTTTGTATAATTTTTTTTTTAAGTTACTTAGTTATTTTACTAATTATGATGTTTACTCTAATTTAAAATAAAAGCAAAGATCAAAACAAAAATAATAATTATTAATAAATTATTGCAAACATTTTTTAATGAAGAATACAAAAATGGCTAATGTAATCTTTTTGATTAATTTAAAAATAATTACTTAATTCTGTTTCAATTAGATTTTTAAACCCATGTAGTTAATTAAGACATCCTATAATTATTTTGAATTAATTCCAGGAACAAAATTTCAGCTCAATTTCTCCAATAGAATATAAACAATAATAAGAAAAATAAAAGTAAGCATTTAAGTTTAAATTTTAAAGAACGAGATATTTAATGATTACTATATTAAAAAAAGAATATTATTATTTCTTTTTATGAGAGCAATAGATGTAACTACTGATAAAAAATATTTTTGTTGCAAATTTTGAAAGCTTATTTAGTGATGTTACGTATTGTTATAACATATTACGTATTGTTAGCTTTTAAAATTTGAAGACAAACGATTCTAATAAATTAAATTTAATTTCTTACTTTGTTATTTTAAATTTGTCTCTTGTTTTAATTTATGCACTTATATTATTTTGTTCAGTGTTAGCTAGCTAAAAGAATAGTTTTTTTTACGTGAAATAATTTGCGAAAACAATTAGGCAAAGGTAATGAATAGATGCATTTACTGCAAATTATGAAAACCATTTGTCAAACCGGGTAATAAAACGCAGCTTCGTCAAGTTCATTAAAAATCTATAAAAAAGAATTGCATTGATAAGATTTAAGAAAAGTACTTTGATTTTCATTGGCAAGAGGAATTGTTAAGTTACGATGCAATTTTATGTGTCATAAATACCGTGTACATCCTTGTTGTATAAATTTTAATTTTGACTATTTCAAATTTTTTTTATCAGCAAGAGTGTAGGCAGAGATGTTAAAAACTTTCGATTTTATGTGCTCGTTTACCGTAAAACTTTTTAAAATTGCATAAAAAGATCCAATTAAGGAATTTGCATTGTAATACTTGGCGTATGCAAATGAGTAGAAATTACACGTAAAAATATTTTACAACGAAAAAAGCCTCAACGCTTAAAAGGTCTAACTTATTAATTTTTTTTCTGCCAAACGAGTTTGTTTATGTCAATTGTGCGCTTTTTCATTAGCAAGCAAAAAAACTCTACGAAAGTAAATCTAACTGTAGATGCATTTTTTACCGAATGAGAAAAAAGTTACTGTAAAACAATAGAGGCATATCAAATTCTACAAGTCTTCATTGAATACTTTAGTTTGCAAAAACGTCGTTAAATCGTTGTTTGTATAACCGAATTCATCGGTTTCGCAGTTTGTTTTCAAACAAAACTATTTACGCATTTAAGCAATTAACGCAAATTAAAAAAAAAAAAAAAAAGTAAAACCGTTCGATTTAAGCAACGAAGAGTTTTTCCTGAAAATTTCACAAAGCGCTTTGACCTGGAGACTTCCTAGACCGCTCCATTGTTCAACCGGCAAAAAGATCGGTGTCTCGCTCTAAGTAGGTTTACGCGCATGAAAGCTAAACTCCTATCGCCCGTCTTGAAAACTGAATAATCGCCGCCGCGGTATTATCTCCTCTGGTCGTTATAAGCGTGCGATCTCCAATAGGTACGTAATTTCCCGTCGACAGCTAGAATTTATAAAACTTACGAGGTACGTTTTCCGAATACGAGTGTATAACTGCAGAATCGCGGTGCATAATAAGTTAGATCCTTGAGGCGTTCGCTGCAGAAATCGGTCTAACGCTTGGGCTGCAAAAATGTTCTTTTTCGATGGGGATAAAAAGAAAACGGGAGATTTTTTTTTTTATTTACGCCGTGCAATTAAATATGACATTTTTATGAGTTCGTAATTGATACATTCTAAGCGTGCAATAGAAAACTGGTTGAGTTAGCAGTAATTAGTATTATTATATATTTATGATTAAATAATGTTTATAACCTTCGGATCAAAACAAAGAAAACTGTTTAAATTTTAGCTCTTTCAATGCAGGACAGGGATAGATGTGCAATAAAATACTCTCCGAGTCGTGAACAACCCTAATTTTCTGTTACAAAATCGAAAGCATGAATTTTAAAATACTTTATAAAAAATTCGCTTTTCCTGTTGTCCGTCGAATTTAAAATATTGAAAATCCGATAACATATTTCCTCGTTACAATGATATATCGCCTTTTTGTCTTAAAGTATGCTTTTTTAAAAACGGTTTATCTTAGTCGAGCAAAATTTAAACTGAACATTCTTAGTTTTCAGCGTAATTTATGAATAGTCAAGCGATACCGAAGAATATTTTTAAACCCGCTATTAAATTTTTTTTTTTAAAAAAGTTTTCATTTTCAGCCGGCCAATTATTCGCCAGCTCTAATATTTGTTCTTTTCGTTAAAGAGCCCGGCGAAAGAAAGTGAAAACGCACGCTTCCGCAAAGACGAGGGCGAAGAAAGTAACGCCGCGGCAAAGTGCGAAAGGAAAGTGCTCTCGAAATATTCCGGCTTTTTCTCAGGCCGGAAAATGAAAAACAGATGCTTACCGATCTAATGAATGTATAATAGCTGCCGGGCGGCGGTGCAAATAGACTCGTCGAGACGAGTGGGCAATAAAGCGAAGAAACACCACCCTGGGCGCGAGAGTGGCAGGTCGGTGCCAAAAGAAGCCGAGAGAGCCTCGCGCTGATCTTGAGAGTTTTCCGCTGGCCCGTAAATCACCGGCAGCGCATTTTGGGCATTAGGACGGAGCGTGGCGCAGGCGCTTTAATTTCGCTTTCCATTCGACAGCTTTTTCATTTCGACTGATTGACCGCGCGTCTCTCGCTGCAGCTTAAGGCTATTCGTTCGGCTAGAGGCTCTTGAATATATGCGCACTGTCGCTTCAACTCGCTTAATTGAATCGCTTAGTCGTAAGGCATTTGAAAATCGTTAGAAGTTGATCGACCGATATGCGCACTCGCGATGATAAACAATCGATATCCAACACCTACTTCTGCTAATTTTCTTGCAACTAATTATTTAAAAGTGTATTATTTGTATGAATTTTTATCGTTTGTTCTACAAACCAGAAATAAACGTATTTTTTTGATGATTCGTTCGGGAAAAAATTCATTAAACTTTATTTACTTTATACGGTAATAACTTTATTTATTGAAATAATTTTTTTTTTCTGCTTCCAGGAGTACTTGTTGATGTTTTTCAGTTTTCTCAAATAAAAAGTGTTTATTGCCTGGACATTTTTACAGTCAGATATTATAACATGATAAATTTAAGAACAAACAGAAAGAAAAGTTTAAATGACATTTGTCGTTACTACGAGATCCTAATCATTGGCAAACAGCCATTGGTCCGTATTGAGTCAATGATTTAGTGCCTGTAGTATAAAAATTTTATTAACATCATTCAGTAACGTTCCATTCTGTATGTTAAGAAGTAATAGCCAAAAGGAAACACTGTATAAAATTTCCGCTCTTTCATTCACATATTAAAACCGTGATACGATTTTTATTTGATGACGTTTATAATTCTCAGCTTAACGATTAATTTACTATTTGGTTTACGAGGTAATCTAATCAATTACGCTTCAAAATAAGTATACCAATTACTATTGTGAAACTTAATTTTTTAATTGATAGTTTTAGTTCGGAAATTTGCTCAAATCTGTAAAAACTGAGATTTTTTTTATAATGCAATAAATTTTTCCTTCATAAAATCGAACCTAATAAGTACCTTGTTATTATTAATTTTGAATGAAACGATACGTATATAGAGGTGGGTTAAAAGCGTAAGTGTACTTTATATAGTCAAATTACAAAAGTAGACTTTTGACTGCTGCCCAAAAGTTTATTAACTGACGCAAATGTGACTCCCTCGCTGCCTTGTGCAATAAATAGTTTTAATCGTTACTCCTAATTACGTGAGATGGCAGAAGAAAATGAGTTCGAATAAATCAGCCGTTCCCGTGCATAAATTAACTTGAAAAGTAGGTAATGCGAAAAGAAGGGAAAACTGCGAATCGACCGCCAGTACTTTGTTACCACGAATCTTTGAATGATGCTGCCTTTTTCTGTAAGGTCGTTGTTATTATTCTTACGGGTTATTCAATTACTTCTTCTTTACTGTAACCATAAATATATTTTAATGTGTAAATAAGTGTGCGCTAAATTAAATTAATGTATAATAATATTTTCTCTTTGTTTTTCTTTTCAATATTGACGTTTTTTCTTTAACCGATAAAAATTTTAATAAATCACGTTGAGTTATACAGCAATTCAGAAAAATGTGGATTCACGTAATTGGCTGAAAACAATTTTAATTTTTATCATTAATCGTTTAATTTCATATGTCTTACATAAAGGTAAAGGAAACGAAACAATGCGAAAATTTCCAGAACCTTTTTTTTAGATCGAATATTACGTTACGGCAGATAAGTATTGTGACTATTGCAACGAATGAATTGTTATCAGATTGTCGCTTGCGGAATCAGACACCTCTAAACGACAAACCCATCAGCACTATGGGAAAAACACTTTGGTCGTGCAGAACTTACATGGAATATTTGAAGTATTGTTTGGGAAAGCAGTTCTGAATCGGCTTGCTATAAAAATTTTCATTGCTTTCATAAATTACATGTTATCATATTGCGGGTAGTTGCAAAGAAACATTTCTCTGCAAGGTTTTAATAATGTTGTGCCGGCAGTCGAAATATAAAAATGATTTAAAAAACTCTTTTCCTCTTCAAGCAGAGATGTCGAGATATTATCAATAATTGTTCTATCAAATCAAAAGAGCCCGAGAGAAAAATACAAGCTTTGAATTTGAGATTTGTGAATTTCGCTAGACTGAGAATAATCTTGAATGATGTGTCCATTTTTACACCAGATTGTTTATTTTTTATAAATAGCTATTTTATGAGTAGCTTTGATAAGCGTTTCGATATTTATCTGATGAGTCTATCCAATATTGCTCATTCTGGGTAAATAAGAAAAAATCAGATTTGCTCTTTAGATTTTTACAAAATATTTTTCGTGTAGTTTCTTAATATTTGAAGTGTGATTGGACATTCACGTTCAATTTAAATTCTAGTTAGAACAATCATTCTAATAAAAATTAATTTTCAAAAGCTAATTTATTATTTTTTTAAAGAATCAACAGATTCTCCTGAATACATAATTTTGAAATGTTCTAGCAAAAATAAGTTATTTTAAAATTTCCTCCGCGTTAGTTTCTTCAAAACGATCGCAATTTCTTAGTGTACATTTTCCCATTAAACAAAGCATTTATCCGAAATTACGCGTTATAAAAACTGTAAAATTTTCTGCACAATGCTCTCGCGTTTCCCTCAAAAGTGAAGGTAATGAACCTCCCATTGTGTTACCGGCCGGATTGAATAACTTTAAACTCTTTCCAACTGCAACGTTTTTTCCATAACTTATTACTACATAATTGCTCTTCGAACATTTTAAAACAATCGTGCGCGTACCTTTCAGAATCGAACGATCTTGTTTCTTAATCATTGAGACGTGAGGGGATGATACGGCTATTATTATATAGGTATGTAGCGATACGCTTCACCGCGTTCAACTTTCTCGAACTATATATCTACAGTTTAGCCGCTCGCACAATGAGATTATATTAGATCAGTCTTTCACTTACACAATTTCAGCTCGAATTTCTAGAAATCGTTGAATTGCATATCTAATGATGATAGTCGTTAACAAAGGTTAATTTTTAGCATTTAAAAATAAATTTCTATAAATATTACAATTCAATTTTTTCACTTTTTTTTAGAATCTCCTCGAGCTTTTACATTTTCGTATTTGAATCAAATTTGATTTAAGAGACCGGCTAAGTTTCTCTTGGTACATTTTCAACAATAAATAATAACTAATCGATAAATTATGTCAGTCAAAAATAAATAGAATTTATAAATAGACAGTTAAATTATTTGCTCTTGGTTTGTTAAATGTATTACTAATAAAATTGATTTTTTATTTAAACAATATTATCTTATCAAATCAGAAAATGTTCAGAAGTATATTTTACAATTTTTCGCCACTGCCGTGAGAATTAGTCAATGATATTTGAAGCGCAACGGTAGAGTCAATCTTCTAGTCAAGAGTTATTGCTAGATGCATGTCACTTTCAAATTGAAAGTTAGTTTTTTGAAATCTTTTATATTTATCCTACTTAAACGTTTCATACTTTTTAAATTACTGCCCATCACTTTTACAGTTGAAGAAATTGTTACTAGTTTTAAAGCGTATCTTCATTTGTCATTCGTAATTAATGTAATTTTCAATAAAAACACCAAATTAAATAAATAAATCCACCCAATTAAGTTAAAACGAAGCAGAGCCGAAAATTTCGTCGTTTGAAGCAGCTCCCTAAAAAGACTCAAAGACAGGGTCAACAAACCTTGACATCTCTCCGGCCGAAACTTTTCTCCCGCAGCAGGGCAATTGGATGAAAAAAAAAATTGCCCATCATTCCCCCAATTCAGTTAAAGGCGTCGGCTACTACCACTAGACCCACCGGAAGAAAAGAACGTAATTCCGTCCAGTAACTCACCGCAGGAAAGCAGAGCCAGGAAGAAGACCGCAGGAGTAAGAAGAAGCGACGGCTCGTGATTCATCGTGATAAGCCGGGCGCCTCGGCAGCAAAATTTCCCGGCGACGGCGAAAACCGTCGCGGCCACTCGCGCTGAAGCCGGTCTCGTGCGAGCCGCGCCGGCGAAACCGAAAAACCTGCCGGGTTTCTGTTAAGAACTGCGTCTGCGGCGTGCGGGTGGTCCCGAGCGCCAAGAGGGAGAGACACGACGGAGCGAGAGCGCGAGCCGGTCGAACGTCGAGGCAAGACTGACGCTCGGTACCGGACGAGCCGACCATTTTAAATACCTAGACGGACTAGAGGGAAGGATGCCCGCGCGTTCGAGCGAACCGCGCGCTGCGAGTCTTGCTCTTGACAATGGCACACGCTACCCGCTTTGGCTTTTCTCTCTCTCTCTCTCTCTCTCTCGGCAGACGCGTGCTGCACATGTGCACGTCGCACGAGAGGGACTGCCAATTTTTCTGCCCGGCGAGATCGGCGCTCGTCTTCCAATTTGAAAAGAGCACCGCTCTCGCCCGACAGACTGCGGGCATCTTTTTTCGAATTAGACGCTTCCGTGAACCGATAAACGGGATTCTGCGAAGCGATCGACTGATTATCGGCTGCTGTTTCACTTTTATTCAGCATTTTTCAGATTTTTTAGCGGCTCGCTGCTTTGCATACATTGTCAATTAATAACTTTTGCAATTTGCAAATCATTACTTTTTCTCTTTGTGGAAAAAAGAATGTAAAGGATAGTTTTTAGAACGAACTGATTAGTTTGATGGACGGTTTTTTCTTTTGATTTTTGCATCCACGGGGAAAGTAATCAAAATTAAAAAAATTATACGTGTTTGTATTATATTATAATTTGTTATTCGGATATTTTTTATACCACTCAAACCTCCAAATCACGATATGCAATTTGATGTTTACTTCGTATGTCTCAGCAGGTAAATATACGGAGAAAAATTTTCTAGTAAAAATTACAATAGTACATTTTAATTTGATCACAGACTGTAAAAATCCGAAAAAATTACCATAGTTTCTAGTAAATTTTACGAGGTCAATGATAAATTTTCATATTTAGACTTGTAAAATTTACTATGGACATGGTAATTTTTTAGGATTTTTACAGTCTGTGATCAAATTAAAATGTACTATTGTAATTTTTACTAGAAATTTTTTTTCTGTGTAATAATCTCCTTCTAGGCCCGTTTCAAAATGTACTATTTTAATACTTTACTAAAATTTTATTTGTACTTGAGAGAAACCTCGTATATTCTTGAAAAATACGCCAACTATATTTTGCTTATCTTAGTTAGCATAAACAGTTCAAATTTATTTTATTTTTTAATTAATTTTTAATTTTTGTAATAATTATAAAAACAAATGTAGTAAATAATATGTTAAACAACGTACTCTACAAACGTACGAAAGTAGAGTACACAAAGAATATTCTTATTGAGAAGTGTTATCTTGAAAGTGAAAAGAAACATACTCGAAAATTTATCGATCCAGATATTTCAAAGAAGAATGCGGAAAGTAATGAAATTTTGCTTAGTTTTTGGAAATTGTGCTTTTAAGCTTTATATTTCTTCACTTTCTGATAGTGTAAAATAGTATAAAATTTTTTTATTTGTTCGTTACATTTAAAAGAACCACTTAAAAAGCCATGATTTTGGTAATAAGATAAACGAGATGTATTTCATTTTTTTGAAATAAAAATTAAATATTTTTTGACAACTTCATTTTATAATTTTAGTCATTGAAAATTTTTTATTCTAATTGGGAGAAAAAGTCTAAGTTTTGAAGCTTTCAAAAATTCGCGAAACGCCTAATTTCCTATGCGACATTCATTCTATTTCATTTGTACGTGATTTTTGCCATTTTTCGTACAATTTTATTATATTAATCACGTGCGTGATGCTCCTTGCATAACCGTTTTATTTTTTGCGTTTTACTTTAATTTTGTCTTCTTTTGATAAAAAATATCATTTCTTACGTAATGAAATAATCTAAAATGTGTATATGTCATTGTTATGTATAATATTTAGGTGATGGAGGTCTTCAAAAAAATTTAATTTTATTAATTTATTAATTTTTATTACATTCGTAAGAGAATGGATAAAGTTGGAAAATAATTAAAACTATTATAGCAGCATTCAATTGTTTTCAAATCATAATCTACATAAATCAATTTATTATACGTTTTTTAATTGATTAATAACATTAACTCGTTTGATGAAGAATTTTCCAAAAGCAATTTTCGTTTCGTAACACAATGTAAGTTCCGACTAAATTGCTCTTACTGATGTACCAGCATTATAGTTGAAAGATTGATATTTTTTTAAAGAAACGCTAATAAATATTCAATATTCATAAATATTTTAAAAAGGAAAGGAACAAGTTCATGATTATATTTTAACAAAAATTAATGAAGTTCATTTTTCGATCGTATAGGTTTAATTGAAAAAGACCAGTACCCTTGTTAAGATCCTGATAAAATATTTAATGTCATTGGAAACCGGATGTTAAACGACTTTGTAAAATTCTTTTCACACAAAAAGTTTTAGACACTTGTTTTTTTATTTTGTTGCTATATTTTGTTGCAATACGTGTAGTACATGTCGTTGAGTTTGAAATTTTTTAATTCTGTCATTTAAACGTCAATGAAGATCACATGTATTAATAAAAGATTCTTAAAGTATAGTGCAATAATAAAAACTTAATCCTTTAAAATAAATTGGAATTATCTCAGAAGCGCGTCAACCCAAGAGTGGCATTCAAAATGCAAGGCAATATTTCTTATTATAAAACTCGTTTGGCAGCAAATGAAAGCAGTAAATTAGAAAAACATAAATTCGTATCACAGAAATTTAAAATTCTCCAGTGACTCAACTGCTTAATTGTATACGCGATTTTCTACGTATATTAAAATAGAGATTGAACTTAACGAACTATCGTCATCGAGAACTAATTAATTCTGTAAATCTTTGAAAAACTGTGTTAGAAATGCAAGGTTTGCGCGCTCAACCCGGACGTCTCGCGTCCGGAAGCTTCGCGCACCTTTTATCGTTGCGACTATCTTTTCAGAAAAGCAGCAAAGTGACGTCAATGATTATTGAAAGGTCAGAAAGAGTTTGTGTCTCAGGTAGAGAAAACAAAAGTGGAGAAAAGTATCTTTCTTCGATCGAGAAGCAAAGCAAGCGATCATCAGCCGGAGACCTGTTTAAACGTCGATGCACGTTTCCTTGGGCGCCCGGCTCGTTCTCCTTCTTCTATATGTTCATCCTTTACACACTGTCCCGATGAGTTCTTGCTCGCCCGCTCATTTCCTAGAATTGTCGAGGGTCGATGCAGCGGCGGCGGCGGCAACTCCATTCGAGTCAGGATAATCTCGCTCTCCCCGCGCGAGCATCAATCGTTTCCGCGTGTGCTGCCAGATGCTCCCCTCTTACTCTCTCTCTCTCTCTCTTTCTCTCCTTGCCGGTCATGCCTGCGGTTCACGGCCTCTAAATCTTGTCATAGTTCGGCCGTTGCACGCGCTTCTCTTTCCAGAAATTCGTGAGAAGGGACCTTCGTTAGATTTATGTGCGCGGGAGCTGAGTCAGAGCTGCTGGTCACATGCTCTGCGAGCGGACGCTGGTCGCACGCGCGATTTTGTAAGCTCCCCGTTTTTTTTTTCAGCTTTTTCATAGCGGCCGGTTCATATGCGATCGTTGCCCGTCGATGGCTGCGGTCGCCGTTTTTTCGCCGATCGATGACTCTTTTTTTGGGGCCGCTGTGAGTGTGTCGCAGTGCTTCGCAAGATGTCATTTTTTATTGCTTGAAAACGGCGGGAACGGGTTATTTTCTTTTTATGTAGCGCAAGTTTCGGATTTGATTCTCATGTTCATCTCTTTTTTAAATGAAAATGCAACCCCGCTTGATAAAAAAGTAATATTAAATATTTTTTTTAATTAAGACTTTTTTCAGAACATCTAAAACTTTAGATTAAATAATATAATAGAATCGCAATATTGAAATGTAACTATTACAAGTATACCGAAAACGAATTATTTTGAAAATTTTTTTATTATTATGATGACTACTTACCAAGCAAGAAACTCAAATTTTTTATTTCCTCTATCAATTTATAAAAATTCTACTTTGTAAGTTAAAAATATTAATATTGAAAATTAAATAAAATAATTTTTATGCAAAGAAATTAATCTTTTTATTTATCTATATAATAGGAATAAAGATTATAATATTTGTTAATTTTTTGCACTCTAAGAACTACAAAAGTGGACCCATAATCTCAAAATGATACAATGTAAAATTTTTTGAAAATATTCATTTTGTTATTATACAATTACTATAACTACGTATTCATTGCGGATCTCAAATAATTTTGATGCTTAAACATTTATTCAAGTGATAAGGAAAATATATTTTGATATAACTAATCTATATATTTTATTTTCAATAAGATATTATTCTAATTACACTCGAGCACAGATCAATAGATTAAACTGTCTCTTACATGTTATAAAACAATTATCAGACGCATTTATACCAAATGAATTCAATTACATTCACTGATAAAATTTTTTAAAAGTCTCGATAATTACAGATAAAGCAATTAAAAATATATTCTGAAGTACTCATTCTAAATAAGAATATTTCAT
The DNA here is from genome assembly GCA_035047165.1 of Ormyrus rosae. Lineage (NCBI taxonomy): Eukaryota > Metazoa > Arthropoda > Insecta > Hymenoptera > Ormyridae > Ormyrus > Ormyrus rosae. The sequence goes on along the minus strand of JAWWML010000052.1, from coordinate 25,990,483 downwards.
AAGAAAACCAATCTTAGCTAAAAATAGGGGTAAAACATTAAAACCACGGAATACATAACTATATAGAAAATAGTGTAAAAGAACAAAATATGGACTGCGAATTTCAAAATAAATACATACTCTTTTCTATATTATTGCAGATTTATAATATCATAAGAAATAAATACAAAAATTAGAAACAAAACAACTCGGAATCAAAAAAAGATACCAAGCTTGTTTTCTTCTCGGTATTAATATAAAATTAAAGGAATTTGTGAAAACACTTCTTCGTGATGGTAAAATCTCATATTTGACAAAGCATTTCACATACTTTGACTATGCACATATACATCAATAGATTTTATTTTTTAATCAAGGATCTTTTCCTTTATTTCTCATTAATAATACCATGGTGAAATTTCTAACTATAGATTATATTTCAACAAGTTCATTCATTTGACAATATTACTTACTTTAATTATTCAATTAATTATTTCATTACTTACACATTCATTTCCACGCACATTCATTCATTCAGCCATTCACATTTGAACCCAAACGTACATACACGAAAAGTCGCGTCATGTACTCGGCAAGCGCTCACAGTCGAAACGGATGACCGGCTTTTTCATTTAGAATATTCGTCAAACAACATTACTTCCTTCGGATCGTCAGAAAATAGAAAACGAATCATTAACATTGTTTGCTTTTTCTATTTGTTTCCCGCCGCGCGATCATCACTGCCTTTTACCATCGAGCGCCTTAAATATGCAGGTACAGAGCGTATGCACAATTAATTACAAGAAGTGTGGCTTTCTGTTGTTAATATCTTATGAGTTTCAGATTGACCCTTCTTGAACTGTCTATATCGCACGATCCATGGACAAAGAATAATAGCGGCTTGAATATGCGTCTGACTGTCTTTTGCAAAAGCAATGTAAGTATAATTTCACTATTCGTTGACATAAAAAAATCAAAAGCACTGCTCTTAAGCGTAATTTCATTTTTGCTATAGAAAAATATATATATTTATAGTGTTTTGGCAGCGAGAATATCTTACAAATTAAATTTTGTTTTAATAATTCTCAGTAATGCAACATTCCTTTTTGCATTTAAAGCATTCATTGAAAACTTTGATTGGCAAAGACAAATTATTTTCAATGTAGTTACGTATTTAAGTAACTTACACACAAGTTCTTTTCACTCATCTTTCAGACGTACAACCAAATTTTGAATTGATTATAATATTTTAATGCAAAAGCATTAGCGTTAGCGCCATGACCTCGTATTTTCACGACACTAATAATTAATTATTAACTTAATTTAATTACAAATTCAAATCGTTAAATAAATCCTAATTTATTTGATTATTTTACAATATTAGTTACATTACCTGGTATTAGAAGTGAAATTATAAAACCATCTAAGAAAGAAATTCAATGATATTGCATCTTCATGAGACATGCAGCTACATTTTCCTTATTTTCTAATTCAATATTCTTTACAGAAATTTTCTGAAACTCACGGTTAATACGTTCTGTACGCGCATAGACGCATACGAGTGCAATAACTTAAGAAAGATAAAAATTTCGTTGCGCGAAAATACACCAGACGAACGGGAAAAAATTTTGTACTTTTCTAGGATCATCCGCTCGTTGCCGTGAAAGGGCGCGATACAGGTCTCTGCCGAAAATTGTTGGGAGATAATCTACAATTTAAGACAGAAGAAAGTTAGACGGCGAGCCTCGATAGGAGGCACAGAAGTGAGAAGAGAGGTGTAAGAGGTAGCGAGTTGTGATTTATGAGAACTTAATTTATTAATAGATTAAGCCCGTCCCAGAAAGAACTCAAAAGAGTTAATTGTGATTTGCAAAATGGCGCAATTATTATGTAATTCCTATTTTTAGTATCGTACTCGCTGCCGATAAAAAAATAAAACAAAGGATCCTGAATTTGGGGTTGAGAGACAGGTTTTGGAGGGAAAAGGGAACAAAGATAGGAGTCCAGAGGATCAGAATAGGACATAGAAGACGAAGATAGACAAAGAGAAAGAGAATTAGAAAGGCGGGCATTTAAATTTTCGAACGCTTTGCCTGACGAGATTTAAGTGCCCGTCGTGGCTTCTTCGCAGCCTCCTCATCCAGGCAAGACGAACTGCTCGACTTTCTTTTCGACGAGATCAAAGGCAAGGAGATCGGCGAAACCGCTGTCGGAGGAGCCATTGGCTCCATTGGTGTCACACTAGCGCTGCAGTTACTGTTGCTGTTACTACAGCTACTGTTGCTAATATTACTACAATTATTACTACTACTGGACTGTGCATACTGTTGCAGTTGTTGCTGCTGCTGTGGTTGTGCTGTTTGTTGGATGCCCAACATCACATTCATTTCACGCTCTGTCGGACTGTGAACCGCCATATCGGCTATAGGAATGAAATCTAGCCCTTCATTGGAATTCGACTCAACGTTGGACAAGACACCTTGATTTGACAAGGCTAGATCGTCAGTAGGTACTGGTATCGACTGACCACAGCCAAAGCAAACTGGTATTGCAGGCGATTTTGATCGCCAATATTGCAGCTCTGTTTTGCACTTATTCAGTTCCTACAAATGGAAAAATTATTTCCGTTAAGAGTTGTAAAAGCGCAAAAAACATTCGCGATGCATAAAACGATAAATATTTTTTTTTCCGAGAAAGGCGTTTACTACATAGCATACGATCTATTTAATTTTTCTTAATTTTTTATATTCACTAAATAAATAGTTTCTACTAGTTTTTTTATAAATAATTATAATGATTAAAATATATTTTTCACAGTTTTATAGAACAATTATAAATAAATATTTTATTTGTTTAAAATTATGTGTGTGTAGTTTGGGATATTGAAGAATGGATTCACAATAATTCATAATATTGTATCAAATAACCTTGACATTATTTTAAATTAATGTTTAAATTTCAAATAATAAAAAAATAATAGTAAATAAAGTACGCGTAATTTAAAAATATAACAACAAATAATAATTATTCCAAATATAAATATTGTAAAATATTACAGAATCTTAAAGAATATTAAAAATTAACAATGAGTGCAGATTATAATACAATAATAAGATGTACGAAAATATTATATAAAAAATAAAACTTTGAAGTTGTACAAAAACAATTTAAAATTTTAGAACCTCTTTGAGAATCATGCGAATATACAGTATACCTTTGTAAATACCTGTAGAAGAGTGCTGAACTTTCTGGATGTTTCTTCATTCTTTTTGTCATTGTCGTCAAGTCTAGTAGCATATTCAACAATTTGTTTTTGCTGATCAGCTATTTTGGCCTTACAATTTCTGAGATCTCGGCGCATTAAAGTTAATTGGCTGTTATAACGCTTCATGCCTTGTTTGATTTTGCGGATGCGTTTGCGTAGCACCATGTTAGATTGAGGTGGCGAAGCAGGTGCGACAACACTGGCGTCTAAGGTACTACCAGGTTCATCATTGCCAGAACGCGAAGGTGAGCCTTCTCCACCGCTACCACGTGCCTTTCCCTCCGATACGCTCAGTGGTGCTGTATCCAAGCACAGAGAAAATTTATTCACAGTCGTGGATGCTGTAATAACGCGATTCTTTATTACTCGTAACGATGCTTTTTCACGAGCAATAACTGTTATATTATTTTTAAGAAGTTACAATTTTTAAATTAAAACAAAGAATCAAGTTCTACAAATAAATAATTTACAATCAATAATATGATGCTCTTTTGAAAACTTTTATATTTTATTAATAAAGGTTTCATCAATAAAAAATCTTTGTTGTAACTAATATTAATCAAATAAAGTACAAATTGTTTTAATCATTACAGATTGAGTAAATAAAGAAATAAATTCAATAAATAAATAAATAGTAAAAGATCAAAGAAATCTCTTGAAAATACTATTAATAATTTGCACAAAAATGTAGAATATTGCTTACAAGAAAAAGTTCCAGCTAAATCCAGAAATTCAGCACCAAAGTAAGGTATTTCAGGAAGTGTTGGTTCTATGCAATCTTTGAAATACTCCATAGCCATTGTGCTCAGGTCAAATAGTTCGTCTGTTACTTTGTAGGGCCGAGCAAGTTTAGGCGTTACTTTTATATAATGCAAAATGCGATATACCTCGTCCAGTATCTGAAAATTTTTATTAAATATTATTAAATAAATATTAAAATTAATATTCATTCTTAAAATAATCTAAACAGTTTATTTAAACTATTTTTAATTCTATATTTGTAATTATACTTCGCCAGGGAAGAAGCAGCAATGTTTCCTTTCGATATGTTTTCCAAAACTCATTTGTAAAAGAGTAAGTCTCATGTGCAACGTTTCAATAATATCTGATTCACAAGCCAGTGGATGGTTACGCCTAGCTGATTCTCTTCTTGGCATTTGGGCTTTTATAGCTTGGAAACGACTAAGCATCTGTGTTTGTAATCGTTGAAAAGTTGAATTCAAAATGGAACCACAAATTTTATCCATTTGGTGGCTAACCTAAATAAAACAATAATTTTATTAATATTAATTTTAATAAGAAAAAATATTGTATTTTTAAAATTGAATTCTTACTGGACGTAAATGAGCAATTTTATTGTAATCCAAATATCCCAAAATCTTTTGTAAAAGTTCAACTGGTAAATCCAGTAAATGTATTCGATAAGAGTTACTTTCCCCTGCAGGAACAACAGCACCCGTCTGTTGTTGATTTTTCTTTGACGAACCAGATGGTCCAGCATCACAATTTTTACCAAGTTCAACAAATGTCCATCCATCATTGGTATTACTATTGCTAGATTGACGAGTGGAAACCATTTTTATGGTTTCAGTTTAATTTGATAGGTTACCTGAAACAGTAATTATTGATTATGATAAATTATTATAAAAATTTATAATTAATTATAAGTAATAAAACTAATTTTAATTTGATAGTTTATAACTTTAAATTTATAAAGTTAAAGTCTATATTAAAAGAATGTAATAAACAAATAACAAACTTACAAGAATAATAAAATTAATTAAAATTAAAAGTTAATACAATAATATTTTAAATAAAATGAAGTTAATTTCTAAAAAATTTTAAATTAGTTGTTTTTATTATTTTTTTTTCTTTTCAATATTTATGTGTCAGATCAATATTTAGTACATTGCTTAAACTTTTTTTTGAATCCCAACAAATTCTTAGTTAAAGTAAAAATGTATAATTTTGAAAAGACTATAAATGTATATAAAAAAAATAAGATAGCTATAATCTTATTCATTGTCTATAAATATTTTTTAAACCAAAAATACTGTTTAAATGATCTACACATTCATTAGTTTTTTAAAGAATAACTTATTATGGAACTATAAGATTAATGCTTATGTATAATGCTAAACTGGAAAGGAGGTTAAGTACAATAAAAACTTTATGTAAAATGAAACAAAAATGGAAATTATTAACCTTTTTTCTAAAATTAATATTATTACAATAAAAGTGTATATTTTATGTGAAATGCTTCATTATACTTGATTAACAAGTCACAAATTAGTTTTAAATTTTATTTTAAAAGTATAAAATTGTAGGTAATAATATTACTTATATAATTGATGATACTATTAACTTATGATTAAGTGAGACTACATGGTAAAAAATTATAATAATTTCTTAATCAGTCTTGAAATAAGTAATGAATAAAAAATGAAAATGTCTTTTCTTTGCTCAATTCTATTTAGTATTTCTAATATCGTGTATATTAATTAAAAAACAAAGTTTTTATAACCAACACTAAAAGAAAAATTTGTTGTTATTTTTTAAAGTATTTCAGAACTTTTGCAAAAGTTTGCTAATAAGAAGAAGCAAATTATTTCAAGCAAATTTTCAATTCTGAATCATATTGTAAATATATATTCGTGAAATTATGGAAAAATAAGTTAACAAAGTTTATGAAAAGAAAGAGAAAGGTGAAAGAATCACAGTAAAGAGAAAACTCACCAATGCACTCACAGCAACAAAAAAGGGAAAGAAATCTGTTGTTTTCTTCGCTTTTTCAAAGTTTATTCATTACTACCGATTCTTTTGCTACGTTATTAAAAAAAAAAACAAATCTAGATTATTTGCTGTGTACACGCGCATATTATATGTCTATACATTTCAGAGACGATACCGTAGAACAGTCCAACAGAGTGAAGTCCCTGGGTGAGAGGGGGCGCACGGGGGAAGAGAGAGACTGACTACGTTACACCGTGTGGAACAGTGGAAAGAGAAACCGAGACTAAAAAGAGACACAACTATCATGGACAAGTTCGTCAGAGAGAGAAAGATACAAGATAGAGAAGTGCACTATTGACGGCAGAGAGAAAAGTTTTTATGAACGAGTCGGCAGAGCAGGCCGATGGACAATGATCGTGCAACCTTTTCCTCTAGGTATAGATCCTGGCGAAAAGTCTGCTTCGAGAACAGAGCGAAAGGGACGCTGCTGCTGCTGCTGCTAGCTACTGTTGCTGCCACGGAGTAAGCGAGACGCACGCTCGTGCGCACGCACACAAGCACGCGACGCCGAAAGAGAGAGGAATATATACATCTCGGCTTTTCTTTCTCTACTGGAAAATAATTTCGTCAGTTTTCATTGAAACAGAAAAAGAAGTTCCCGATCGAGCACCCAGTTTACTCCGGGGCAAATTTAAAGGTCTAAGTGATTTTCTGGAAAGCAGAAAACGGAAAAGTCAGCTATAAGTATTAATGCACTCGAGCAGAGAGATGAGGCGAGAGCGCGAGTCACAACGAACTATGTATTCCACAATCACACGCACACAAATGCCGCGAAAGAGAGAGAAAGACAGGGAGAATATAATTGTTGAAAACGATCAGAGGAGAGAAAGAGGGAGCAAGATAAAGAGCGAAACGGTACCTTTTCGACAAAGCACACACCGTTGATGGATAAATAAGAGCAGACTTACGAAAGTTGTTTGCCGCAGAGGAGGTCTTGCTGAGCAAGTTAGATCGAGGCTTTGATGATTCTCGACACCTCGTTCTTTTCCTCGTAGCTACTGCTTCGGCTCAACTATTTGCTTCTTCTGTCGTGCAGCCGTGACATGTTTGTCTTTGTCGTCGATAACGTCTTTCTTGCTGTGTGTACCGTGTCCCCTATCTGGCTCTCTCTCTCTCTCTCTCTCATTCGGCTGCTGCCTTTGTGTTGTGCCGTCTCTGTTTCACGCGCGGCCTTTACTGGGCCACAGCGCGCCGTTCGGGCCGTTCCTCGTCCTTTTCTATCCTTCGCTTACAGAGCGTGTACACGCACACTTGAACGTCGACGCACACGCACGCGTTCTCGCTTCCCGAATTGCAGTGTGCGCGCGCGAAGCAACAGCAGCAGCAGCACCGCGCCGAGGGTTGATTTCTAACTGACCAGGCGAAAGGGAGCCGAAACCCGAAACGCTAGCTGGCAATACCTATTCACGCACACATCGCTCGGCCGAACGTACACATTCTCCTATGCACATGACACTGTGACACATCACATATTGCGCAGGTCTGTGTGCACAAGTTACCATCTCTGGGACTCTTGTAACTTGCCAGCAGATGGTGCAAAAGTCGCCGCTTTTGACGTATTTACACAAAATTTTAAAATTTTTCCTAAACATTCGATTTACTGATTCTACCTTCTGCTTCATTTGCAAATTTTAACTGCGAATGATAAACATTTTACTGCGAATTAAATAACGAAAATACAAATCTTTTTTACTATGTCATTAAGGAGTTTAAAAAATTATTCAATTAATTAAGAATTCTAGATATTATGTAATGCATGTTTAATATATGCGTAATTTTTAATAAAATAATGTTCATGGTTGCAATTTTTGACATTTAAAACTTATTTTGTTTCTTAAAATTTTCATCATGAAAATCCAGGATTTTAATATGAAAATTTACAGCAGGTTCTAAATTTTTCAAATTTCTTTTCTTATTTTTGGTTGTAAAATGTTTGCATTCATCTTGTTTATAAATAACTTTATAAATACTTTATTGATAAGGATAATATCCACGGATTATAATTAAGGGGAATTCTTATAAAATACATAGATCATATATATAGTTGCATTTGAAACAAAATATTATAATAAAATATTTACATATCCTATCCTATTTTATTATATTAATAAGCTAATTCTTTTGGTAGTCGAAAAGTTTTGAGCAAGTATGAACGAAGTATAATCGGATGTGCAAGTGCATATACGAAATATATCGGAAGTAACCGGAAGTTATTAATGTTAAACAATAATTAATAATTATTAAATAATTATCAATCCTGTATTATATTAAGTTATTCCTTTTGGTCGTCGAAAAATTGATATATGATAATAAAGTTTCTAATTAAAAAGCACCAATTGTCTTTTAAAAGAAACCAATCAATCTACTGAGCGTTAGAGGGAGGAATTTGCTAGTTTTAATTTGTAGGTTTAAAATATTTCATTTTATGCTAATAGTAAAAAATTTACTTAATTTTGCACAATTGATAAATTTCAATGCTTCAAGCAAAAGGGTCTTTGATACCAAGATCTGCTAAACAGTCTCGGCATTTGCCCTCTACTGCGGTTTATGGAAAAACCTTTGATGAGACTGTGTATTAATGTACCTCTTCGAAACTCCTGTTGTGGATCTGTTCTTAAAATGTGGTTAATAAATTAAATCTGGTTAAAAAAAAATAGTCAATTCATTTTTTTTATTGGTTCGAAATATTGTTTTTCGTCATTTACCAATTTGAAAATATAATCGTTTTCTAATTTCTTTTGTTTTACACCGTAACTTTCATATATTTTTTGAAACATAATTTGTGTAATTATTATATCTTTACCGATATCAACAGACGAGGAGTTGACATGATTATTCACACTATGATATTCGAGCTCAAAGTTCATCTCTTTCTCGTCCTCTCAACTGATGTTTGATGAAAGTTCAGAATTAAGAGAATTTACTTCAATCGGCAAACTTTATTTCTCAATTGAAATGTTCGCAATAATTAAATTCAAAATAAAAAATAAGGAATATCTATCCCTCAAAGGTGATGAAATTCAAGAAGTAAATAAAGGGATACGCCAGCATAGGCTGAATTATTTTACACCAAGTATCATATAAGAGTGACGGAAACAACCAAAAGTTATAATTCATTTAGAAATCAAAATATACTTTAAATAAATTGAAGCACGCATAATAACATTTAATTTAGTTGCACTTGTAAGATGTTTCAATGATGTTTTTCAAGCATTATCAGCAATATCGAACCCTTCATTCAAAATTTTGGGAATCTGATGGTAAATTCGAAATTATAATTAACAAACTACAATAATCCTTTTGCATTCTCATTTTTACAAAAATCCGAAGATTTTTGTTCTTTTATCCGTCATATTGGATTCGCTTGAATTTTGAAAATCTAATGGTGAATTCGTCATCAGCGATCTCGAAACTCCCTCTGTAGGCACATTTTCAGCAAAATCTAAAGGTTTTTTCAAATTTTGGTCCAGCAGTCTGAATGCGCCACCTTGAATTTTGAAAATCTGATGGTGAATTAAAAAACCCTAGAGTATAACTTTTTATGAAAACTGGACAACTAGAAAAATCCATACCCTACCGAAGAAAATTATGTGATATTTGCACCTGAAAACATTACCTAATATTTTCATTTATTTTTTTTCATTTTAGGTCATTTATTTGATCATCATTTTAAGTGAATTATTTAAGTGATTTTTTTTAAGTAATTGGTCATTTTTGAATGTGGAAGATATTTCATGTGATCTTCATATCGCGAATTCTCCTTGATAATATAACTCCATTTTGAAACAGCCATATTGAATTATCCATTTCTGAAGGGTATTTTTCTAAAGTTCAATAACTCATTTACACACCAATATAAGAGCTTAAATGTACTTCAGAGGCCTTTTCGCGATGCTGGTTCGTTTACAAGAAAAAAATCCCAATTTTAGGGTTATAGACGATATATTTAATTTCTTTTTTGATGAAATTAAATTCTGATCGTGGTATTCGAGAGAGCGACCTCAAAAACCCTTAATAATAGAGTATTTTGATCAATTTTTTCCACTTCAAATAATTGTCGTTGTCTTCAAAATGAGTAAAGATTTTTGAAATTTCAGGTAGTAATGGGTTGACGAGGTATAATCACAAGTATGGAAATTAAACAGGCGATTGGACAGGTTCAGGAGTTCTTGAAGTCTTCATGGAGGTTCAAACGGGCACATGATAATCATCAGCTGGTAAGAGAGACTTCTGTAGGTCTCTGGATGTAAGAGGCTTTTACCTTTTAGGATGAGAAAATCAGATCCAAGAAGTAGCCGTTGGTAGGATGTTGGATTACCTCCGTATTGTATTCATTTTTACTATGATATATTAAATTTTAGAATACTGCAGTGTAGGATGTCCCCTCACTGTTAAAAAAATAAAGTAATTTTTAATAGATCCTTTTTCTCCGTGAGTTGAGACCCTGGTAGAGATAAAAGTATCAAGAATGGTCAGGAAAGTATAAAATAGGTATTTTTAATTCCTAGTTACCTAACTTTGATGTAACGATTTTTCGGATCGTTCTCGCACTATTTTAATAGATTGAACTTAACCCAGAAATATTCGAATCAAGTTACAATCCGTTCTCAGTTATGCAATACAATATACAAAAGATTATAAATATTCTAGATATCTTTCCGAAATAGTAATAAGAAGCATAAACGAAACATTTATTTATAATACTGCTTTGGAAAAATTTGACAAAAAACGTAAATTTCTTGCTTCTCTTCTATCTCTCTCGCTCACAACAGAAAAACCAAGCAAGTTTCTGGGTATTTTTGAGGTAAGAAAAGTACCTATCGTAACAACCATGTAAATACCGACAAATAAGTTTAAATTTAGTCAAACTAGTTTAAAAGTCCGCCGACCATGAAAAAAATCGTTACATTAAAGTTAATGTTTTTCAGCCCTACGATGTGTATGAATTTAAATTTACTAGTAAGTCAACAATTCAAATTATTTGTTTAATAAATTTATATGTATATTATTCTATTTTTCCTTTGTAATACTTTTTACTTAAGTAATAGTCTACTGCATTAAAGAAAGTGATTTTCCTTAGAAATTATTTCTACAATGTCATTCTGATCATCCTAATCTTTTTGTAAGTGAAAATTTGCATAAATTTTACGTACATTCTCATAAATCAGTAGTACCGTGACTTTACAGAATAGTAAATTAGATTATAATTTAAAATATTTATAAAAGAAAAACGTTTAAAAATCCTTAATTCAAACTGTCACAGCAACTGTTTAAAAAGGCACGATTTTCTCGAGCAGCACACGAAATTTCAGCAAAGCAGCTCTAAATCTCCGTTCAGAGGTACACGAAGCGCGGAACGGGACGCAGCACGTGCCGATGCTCTCGGCGAGCGGGGAATATTCGCCGCATCTGGGAATAAGAAACGTGCGCCTGGCGACAGGTGCATTGTCGCGCTCGCGTGTCTGCCGCGCGATTAGCCGCAGTCACCAGCTTTTCTCGCCGACTCAAAGTTTCTCCGGCCTAATTTATGGACTCGCTTTGGATGCGATCGCGACTACATTCGCACAGTCATTTAATGCGGATCATCGTAAAAATGAGCACGCGCTCTCGCAAAAAGCCGACGCCGACTATTTTACGAACTTTCAAAATTTCTTTTACAACTACGTTTATTAAATAGTTTTATTAAGCAGGTTGTTTTTGATAGAAGAATCTCCGAGTCACTTTGACGATTGGCAAATATATTTTCAAGGATTTCGTTGGACAGTATGTCTCACGAAAATTTAAAAGTCTTGAATTCTTCTGTTTTTCATTTGAATAATAATAATGCTCATAACAAGGATTTTCTTATTCTGAATTCCTTGCCCCTCTGACACGGTTACCAGGATTTTTTCCCTTGAAGGAATTTGCTACTCATTAAAGCTACTGTGTACAAGTGTACTGAAGTGTTTAGACCTTGCATTCTATGCATTTCCAAGTCACACTCGTATCAAATCACAATGTTTTATTACCGCTGCTAAATCAGCATCCTCGATCTCGGCTCACTTGGCTTTTTGAGCAAGGATTTTTTTGCCAAATGGCGTTCGGAGGAGAATGAAAGAGGAGCAAGAAGTATTCGAAAAGAAATATGGAACTACCTGTTCCTTTCTCGCCCGCCTTCTACCGGTAATTTCGATCGAGTCAATGTCTTGATGAACGTTGCTTTTTCTACGGCGAATGAAAGTCACACTGTCGATCCCGCGGTTGTTGTCTGCGACTTAGCGATAGTCCATTTGCTGCTGGATTCTTTAAACGATTCTGCTAAAAATAATTAGATTTAGAATAGAAAATCTTGGTTGTTCTGTAGTGCAGTCTTGTTTTTATTAAAAAAGAATTAAAGACGTTTATAGTACTTATTCAAGAATTGTTTGAAAAGTATAGTTTTGACCATAAAAGATACTTTCAAAACTTTTTATCGTTTTAAATATAAAA
>JAWWML010000052.1:25846285-25973815 GCA_035047165.1 Ormyrus rosae | reverse complement strand
ACGTCGATCTGCCCCCCCCCCCCCCCCCGAGCTTATATTCTCAATTTTTTCTGCCTCCTTTAAAAAAAAAAAAAAAACGACCGGCGGGGCGAAAAAATTATTTGTCAAAGCCGCGAGAGTTTAATAACTCGTTTCTGCCGGGAGAGGATGCGCGTGCAAGCTTTGAATTCTAAAAGGCGCGCTTTTAAAACACATCTCGAGTATCCTACGCCACTAATTAGAATTATATGGGATTAACATTCTCGAGTATGACGGACGGACTCGGTGCATAATTCATAAGGAGGAGGAACGAGATAAAACTTTTCTTAGAGAAAGATTTCATGTTAAATTCATGAACGCGGTGCGTTACGCGTTCGAATTCGTGGAAACTTCGCTTCTTGCGCTCCCGAGTCGGAAGCGAAACGATTTCCGATTCAGCCAAAGACTAAGCGCGATGTATACCCCCGATAATAAAGAGATATAATTGTCCAAATTCGGTATAGCAATTAACTCTCGCGCGCATAATTCCGCTAACGACGCTCTCGCGCACGAGAGAGTCGCCTCCTACTCGCGTCGTCGTCCGAACGCGCCGGGCACCGCGCGCCTCTGCGATCCAGGGGCTTTTCAAATTAGTCCCCCCGCCCCCCGACGAATAAAGGCAGAGGCCGCTCTCGGGCTTTTTTCGTCGGGCCCCGGAATGCCGCTCGTTCGTTAACGCTGCCCGCGGCGGCCGGGGAAAAAGCTGCGACTCTCGCCGGGTCTCTCTCTCTCTCTCTTTTTCCGCGCGGCTTCGCCCTCTTTTTGCTCGCGCGGCGGATACGCGTCTGCGCATCACCGTGCGCTCCCGGCGGCGCTTTCCTTTTCGGCGAAAGCGACGAGCGGGGCGCAGCGCCATACGCCGGGCGCGAGATGCGATCAGGTGTGTGCACCGCCGCTGCTCCCCGCGAGAGCAGATGGCTCGGCTTCGTCTTCCATCGCTCTCTCTCTCTCTCTCTCTCTGCGCAAAGAGGGCAGGCTCTCTCTCTCTCGATCGCTCAGAGCGAGGCTTATAAGAGGGGAAGTGCCGGGTCGCCGCCCCGTTAATTAGGCGCTCGCCGCCTCCTCTCTCTCTCCGAGGTTCGGGCTAATCTGACTGCGGGGCTAGAAGTAGGTTGCACCTGCCCACACGCCCGAAAGCTAATGGAGAAGAAAAACGCCGTGTTTTCCTTGATAATTCGAGCTGCTCTCGAGGATTATACGGGCGCGGAAAAGCTGAAAAGCGGAGAGAGAGAAAGAGAGACCTGCCACGGATACGGCGATTATTGGATTTAGACTCGAGAGGAGTTTGCGGCTCGTGCCTGCACCGGACAGCGTCGAACTAATTATAATCGGCGAGCGGCCTAGATAAGGATAAAGGTGTACAATGTGCAAACAGAGGGTAAAAAATGGAAGCAGACGTAATACAACGAAAATGAAGAGAAAAAAAAGGGAGCGAAAGGGAAGGGAGAGCGAGGGAGAAAAAAAAAGGAGAGAGAGAAAGTCCGAGTCAAGGCGTCTGTGTGGATATATATATATATGTATATATATATAGGTGGTGCTCTGGGCCAAAGCGCCGGGGATCTCTTGTCCGAGCTCTCGAGCTGTCTGTTACTCGACACTTTATGCGGAGATAATGATACGGCAGAGGCGGACAAAAAGTTTTGATGGAAATTAACGAGATCGGAGGCCGAGGATCTCTGTCTCTCTCTCTCTCTCTCTCTCTCTCTTGGTTCTCCCTCCGCCGGGCAGCCAGCGGTGCAGGGCCCCAATCAAATTCCCCGTCTTCGTCCTCGCGTCGATCGCCGTGGATTCGATTTCTGATGTGTCTGACGCTTCCAAGGGCCTCTCTCTCTCTCTCTCGCTCCCTCTCACCTCTCGCTTTGGCTCGGTGGTTTTTTGATCGGGTTTCACTTTGTTTAGCGTTCGCTCTGCCTTTCTTTTCCCCGTCGAGGGCGCTCCTTAAGGATTCCGGGCGCTCCGACTTTTTTAATTAAATAGGTAAATATAGCTCGATATCGCGGGTGAACGCCGTTTCGTGGTAAATCTCGTCGACTTTTTACCATTTTGTTGAAAGAAAAAAGAAAACAGTTGGAAAACGTGATAAAGCGCGTAAACGACAGCGTTTACCTGCGAGCGGTGATTTTAATAGGACCTTCCCGCGGCGACGCATAAAGAAGCGTCGAATGAATCACGCGACAAAAATCCGTAAAGAAACCCGCGGCGAGAGAAGAAAAGTAAATACCACAGTCACGAGAGAAAGAGAGAGAGAGAGAGAGGGGAAAAGCAAGCGCTCGCGCGACGCGGACGAAAAGCTCCTCGCAGCCGGAGCCCGGAGACAGGGCCAACTTTTCACACGAGCGGCGCTATTTTTCAAGAATCTCTCTCTCTCGGCGCGCTCGCGCGCGCGTGCGCCTGCCCATAAATTTCCCTAAAGAGGCACTCTCTCGCACTACCACACACGAGCATCCACGCACGAACTCCCGTCGCCGCGCGTATATACATTTTTCACTCCGCGCCTCGTATATACAGGTTTCTTCTTTTATTGATACTTAATTTACGCACTTATTACGGATTACCGGCTTGGTGGAGAGTCGGTGCAGGTCGCCCCGGCAGTTAATCACTGATAAATTTCCGGAATACGTGTGAAATCGTTTAGCGGCTATTTTACCGCGAGCTTCGTGAATGATTAATCAGCCTATTATTGTAATTGTTCGCGCTCGGAGGGGGAGGGGGGGGGAGGATTATACCGGCGGTTCGCCGCGTATATAAAATGTACGCGCGGGTAATAAGCTAGCTTTACTTGTATTTAAGTACCCAAGTTAGTTGGACGTTAAATTTAGAGGAAGCACGCGCTTCGGAAGGCGATAAAGGGAATTTTTAAATTTTACGCGCGGAATGGAACGAAGCTTGAATGATAATCTTAAAATAACGTGAAAGTCTATAAATTTCCGGGCGCGCGCGCTTGCACGCGCGTATTTACTGCCGCCAGTATATTAAATTTCATAGCCCGAATGGCATTAATTTGCAGCTACGAAATCATAAACTCGAATGCAAAGCCGTCCGTTAAACGCAGCTGGAATACACACACGAATTTCAGAGAAAACCGAAATTTTCTCCACAAGCTACGTGCACGTCTACCTGGTCGCGGGCAGCGACGTAAAAAGCCCTCGTCGTCGAGAGAGAGAGAGAGAGAGAGAGAGAGAGAAAAAAAGAAGGAAGAGAGCGGAGAGCCGCGAGGGGGAGAGTCCCAGAGAGTCTCGGGGTCCTACGAGTTTAAATACGCGTATATAAAGCCTCGGCATTGGCTCTCTCTCTCTCTCTCTCTCTCTCTCTCTCTCTCTCTCTCTCTCTCTCTCTCTCTCTCCGCGGAGAAACGTGAAGGGCCTCGTGTGTGTGTGTGTGTGTGTGTGCGCCGGGGAGCCATTGTTGTCCTCCCATGGAAATTAATTGAATGCATTTGAATAACCGGCGGGCTTGTTCGCTGCTTGTTGGCCCGAACGCCGGGCCCGCAGGCAGGCGGCGGCGTCGGCGGCGCACCGCCTGTCCCAATTACCTTTCGGAAAATCTCACGCCGGGATCTCGAAAACTGTAATTATCCGGACGCGCTCTGCGCTCCTTCGCCTCTCGGATTAAATCCTACCCGCGTCGGGCGCGTTTAGCTAATGTCGCCTCGTCGGACGTCTTCCGTGTAACCGATACGTAGGGCTTCTCCACACACACACACACACCCGCCCGCCCGCCGGCTGACGTAATCGGCCCGTTTGATCGAGAGTATTTCGAAAGCGATGCATTTTCGGCCGATCGTCCGCGAGTCCGGGGATATTTTCGTCCGGTTGCGCGAGCGTTCGCGCAATAACGCGCGATTAGATTGCCGTGAATTAATAATGCCGCGGGGATTTACGAGATAAAGGCCCGACGGCTTAACGGTGCTTTCTTAATGGATCGACGAATCCCGATAGATAATCAGTTTTGTACACTCGAAGCGGGCCCCGATTGATTTAGCGCCCGAGCAAATTCGGAATTCTACCGTATTTTATTGGCAGTTTAGGCTAATTTCCGTACACCGAGGCTCATCTCTGGCCTTTTAACCTTTGAAGATTAATTGATTCGTTTGGGTACACAATGAGAGACATCCATCGCTCCGGGGGCCGATGCAAAAACAACAACGAGAGAGAGAGAGAGAGAAAAATCCTAATCTTATTAAAATACCAAATTGCCTTCTTCCTCGATACACAAAGTAAACGATCTCCATATTAATAGGCGAGCCTTTAAAATCGATCGACAAGATAAAAAAAATGCGCTCTCCTCCAAGTGCAGAGGCGCATCGCAACCCTTCCCCGTCCCCGAATCCTCTATCTCGTCATCGCCGCCTTCCTATTAATACCGAACGAGCTTAAGCCGATCCCGATAGATCTAAAAACTCAACGAGACAAAAAGAAAAATAACAAACCAAAAAAAAGTAAGCGAGGCAGACGGCGAGAGAGACAGAGAGAGAGAGAGAGAGAGGACGACAATGGCGTCATTATGCCTGCGCAAATAGCCGCGAAAGTGCGCCCGCGGCGACACAATGCACCCGCCGCCGGCCATGAATTATGCAATTATTTATTTAGCTGCCGAGCGCGCACACATGTAGCGCGCGCTGCTCTCCGCTCGTCCCGCGGTGAGTCATATATGAAATTTATTATGCACGCCCGGAGATTTGTGCGCGGGCCGGCGGCCGGCCTCGAAAAAAAAATTTGTCGCGCTGAAAGATTGCCGCGAAACGCGGATTTATGCTCTCTCTCTCTCTCTCTGCAGTTCCCGTCGATGGAGAGTGTCATCAGCGCCAAGCAGCGGAGAGGAAACGGCTGCACTTTTTCGAGGTTCCGCGAAGGAGGATGACGTAGAACGCTGCCACGCAACGCGAGAGCCGTTTGTCTCTCCGGTCTCTGCACCGCTGGCTCCTTTGACCGATGTAATTAATGGCAGCTTTCGCTAGATAAGAGGGGAATAAATTACCGCGGAGCCTAGACCGGCCGAACGAAGAGAGAGAGGCGAGACGCGCCGAACAATTTTGCTATGGATATTTAAACTATTGTATGAACGTAATTTCGAAGAGAATCGTTATCGACCTTTGGAGAAAACACGTCGGCCCGACGAAAAAAAAAAAAGGAGGACTGACTCACTTGAGAATGTCCGCAAAACAAGGGCCCTACGGCCGCTCGAAAAACCTTCCGTCACAAAAGCCCATCGTCCCGAAAAACTTTCACTGGCCCCGGGCGCCTATTTCACACGAGGCCAGCCAGAGCGTAATCTAATCTGGATAGCACATTACTAATTAGATTAAGCTTCGCCTCTCCGAGGACTTATCAGTCTCCATCTCGAGCATTCTTTCCCGATTCATCGCATCGCACACGAGTCGAGAAAAAAAACGTCCAGAACAACAAGAAGAAGAGGAGGAAGAAGAAGAAGCAGGCAGGCAGGCAGGCGGCCTACACTCACGGGGCCTGCCTGGCAAAAAAAAAAAGGCCGAGCGGAGAACGAGTGGATTGGAAAAAAAAGCGAGAGAGAGAGAGAGAGAGAGGAATCCGGCGGAATACGATAGGGCCCCGGTCGTCTGTCGACGCGAGAGGAAGCGCCGCTGCTTAGGCCTGTGCGCCAAGCTGGACACACATCGGTGTATCATCGCGCGATCCTTTCCCACGTCGGCGGCCGGCGCGACCTCAAGCCGGTCATCGGATCTCCTCCGCTCTCGCCCCGGCCCGTCGACGGAGGAAGGAAGTGGTCAAAGCTCCTGGCCGGAGGGATCACTTTACCCGCGTGTTGTCCCGTACCCAGACATGGACACTGACCGCTTTCTGGATCCACGACGGAGGAGCTGCTGCTGTCGCGACGTACAGCGTGAAAATTACCCGCGGCCCAATTCGAGTTTGGCAATCGGGCGCCGTACTTTACATTTGGGCAGATCGCCGAGCCCGGTATATACACCCCGAAATTTATTTTTATTTTATTGCCGCAGAGCGGAGAGTCGATTTTTTTAAGCCGTCGGCGGCGTGTGCACCTTTCACCTCGGCGCCTCCCTCTCTTCTCCCCGAAGACGCCTGTTGCGCAATGCACAACTTTTTCGTCGCGTACATATGCCGGGCGAAGAAAGCCGAACATCTCTGGAAAAAGTCCCGCGATGCATTATACATACATCCACCCCGCGTCCTCGGAGAGCGAGAGGGAGAGAGATAGGCCGTGGGGGAGTGTACGGCGGCCGAGAAGGATCGGGAGAAGAAGCGGAGAGAGAGAGAGAAAGCAGCCGGATGGTCCGCCATAGGTGAGGAGCCGAGCGCGCGCCATGACCCGGCGGCTGACCCCGAGCACACATGCGCGGCTGCTTCTCCTCTCCGGCCGTGCATCATGGCGGGCGCTCGTTCCTCCCAAACCTCTCTCTCTCTCTCTCTCTCTTTCGCGGCGTCGCCGCTGCCGCTGCTGCTGCTGCTGCTGCCTTCTCACGAGCCGCCGCGGTATAAGCCGTATGGTGGTTATTATCAAGTCGAGCTTACGCGGACGTGGAAACTCGCCGCGCGGATTTATGTATTATACACCGATCGCACAATGAGCCTCTCCGCGCGCGGGGGGGGCGATTTATGTCCCGCGCGCTTTTTTTTTTTTTCGAATCGCGAGGCGGGCGCGGCCCGTCGGTGATTTACCGCTCGATAATGAATCGACGTATAGGCTCGAATTTTCTGCACCGCCGCCGCCGCCGTTGTTGCGAACGCCGCGAATAAACCCGACCGGGAGAGAGAGCCTCGTACGTGTTTTTTAAATGCGCTCGGCCGCTCTCTCTCTCTCTCTCTGCGTCTTGCGGTTGCACGCAGGAATCTCGAGGAGCGAGGAGAAGGAGTCGGGGCTCAGACTCAACAAGCGCTTGAAAAATCAGCGATTGCGTCGATTAACTCGACGCATAAAGCACTGCGGGGCTCCGATTCCCCCCTCCGCCCCCCCACCCCCTTTGTTGTCGCCTTTATCTCGCTTTTAAACGAGTTTTTCTCTCTCTCTCTCCCCCGAGTGTTTATTCTCGACAAGGTTTTAGCGTCGCGAATGTTATTTTAATAAGCCTGTAATGGTAGCCGCGTCACTTTTTCTCAGCTCTGCCCGTTAAATCAGAGAAAGCTGTGGCGCCTCGCGCCGCCAATAATCATTAACGTCGCGGCGCGACGTCCACGAAAAATCCCCGCGAGAGAAAATCCGCGGCGATTAGCGAATCGCGCGCGCGAGAGAGAGTGTGGGTGAGAGAGCGCGGAGGCTCGTAAACCAAATCGAAACGTCGCGCGGCGTTCTATGGGCTGGTGGTGTAAGCCTATTTATCGGAGGTGGACTCTCGAGCGGGGCCCGATTTACGGCGAGATTATTGTACATCCGCGACGGATAATAATCGTAGGCGCGAATCACCGGCCGAGAGAGCTAGCCGAGCGTAAATTACGCTCCTTCTATCTCCGTTCTCGCGCGCGGCTTTGTATATCTCTCTTAATAACGCGAGAGGCACCGAAGAGGCACCGGCGTTACTTAGCACCTGCGCACTTTATGGACTAGCCGCTGCCGGGGCCTCTTTTTATTCTCCCGGGGCCTTTATTGACTTGCCGCGGGAGAGAGAGAGAGAGAGAGAGAGAGCTGCGACTTCGGATTAGCCGCAAATTGATCGGCGGCCGCTGCGATTCGGCAAAAGTTTCGAGAGAGCTTTATTCGACGGCCGCGTCTTTTACAAAGTTTCCGCGGAGATTCACGAAGACGATTTAAATATTCAGAGTCGAGAAATTTAAGATCCGTCGTTCCTCTTTTAGCGCCGAAAACAAAAGCCACTTCAAAGCCGCGGCACTCGGAATTTATTGCCCCGCAGTCTGAGGCCGGAAATGCCGGCTTTCTGGCTACACGACAAATTCGGGAGGAGCTCTCGGAGAGAGAATTTATAGCGCTGCTAAATCGAGTGCCCGGCTAAAAACTTTGGCGAACACCACGCAGGCAATTAGCGTCGCGCGGCCGATAAATTTACATCGGCGCGGCGGCAAAAGTCCGACGGAGACGCGGAAAAAGTGATGATCTTTTGATCTTCGCGGCCGGATCTTCCGCGCGACTCGGATCGAAAGGACGCTCGGATGCGTCGTGCAGGTGCAGCCTCCATCGGGCGATAAAATATCGCTTTCCAGAAGCTCGGCTTAGCGGCGCACACCCGGGAGCGAGATATATATATATATATATATACATATATACCCGCACGCCGCTGGCGAGGAAAGCGCAAGTGTCGCGTAAATAAACGCCACGTGCGCCCCGGTATCCTGTTACTTTAGCTCGCGCGCGCGCGACCCAGAGAGAGAGAGAGAGAGAGGGAGAGGTAGGGGGAGGGGGAGTCATTCAACACCCCAGCCGATTTTCACGGCACGCGTTGTCTCCTCGCGGGACGCGCGATGCGCGCGGTTAAAATATTTTCGCGATGATAGCAGCCGGCGCTCTCGTTGTCCGAGCGCGCGGCCTGTATCGTTTCCCCAGGTCGTTTGTGTGCGCGCGGGGGCAGATAACGGATGGAGGTGTCGCGTGTTAAAAACCGATTGATTTTTATTAAATCCGCGCCTGGCGAGTGTAGGATTCGACGAGTGGATGGGGGAGGGGTTCGCTCGCGGTTTTCAGCTCGTTCGCACGGGTGTACCGTGTTTCGAGTAAGCAGAGAGATATAGAGAGAGAGAGAGGTTGTTTTAAAAATCGTCATGACTTTGTCGGGGTCTCCGCGGGGAGCCCCGAGTCGGTCCGAGTCGACTGTTAACGTTTACTAAAAACAAGCCAATCGTCTATGCAGCAAGCGGATATCGCGCGTATACAAGTGGCTATCGACAGTATAACGCACGCTTTGATTACGCTCTCAATGTAAAATCAGCACATAATCCGCCGCCGGGTCGCGAACGAGAGCGCGATCGACGTGTGTGGAAGCTTTAAATAAATATAGCGCGCGTCTCGGCTTTCCGCCTAATCTCCCCTCGCGGTGCTTACTAAGCGTCGGGGGGATATTAGAATCGAGAAGGCAGCCGGTCGGTAGTCGCGCCCGGGTGCCCGGGGATGAAAGAGGAGAGTGCGGGAAAGGCACTCCTCGTTATCTCGGTACAAACACGGAGGCTTCGCCGCTATCGGATTTCCCTCGCGGCGGCGGCGGCGGTGCGGCCTGTCCATATACGTATATATGTGTGTCGCGAGCCCGCGAGCGTTCATCGACTTCGCACCTGTCGATTCCATTGTGCAGCGGCGCAAGATAGGAGAGGCGAGAGGGGGAAGAAGCTCGGGTTTCGCGGATGCGCCGCGGAGAGAGAGAGAGAAAGAGAGGTACCTGTTGCCCCGCGCGACGTTTCTTAACGTTTTATTCATCGGGAGATTCGGAGGAGGTGCGCGCGGCCCGAGACGGGGGAAAGCTCGCAAGAAAGAGGAAACGGCCGAGAATTAAAATCGGCGCACGCGAGCGGGAGGAAAAGGGAGCAAGAGAGAGAGGGAGTACGTCATTACGTTTATTTGCCGTAATTGGAGGAGCTTTAACGCGCCAAACCAAACACCGGTTATGGCCGCCATAAACCTACCCACAATCACTTAGAGCGGCGGCGGCGGCGGCGGCCCTCCGCGCAGCTTTTTCTCCCCCCGTTTACTCCTTTCTCTCTCTCTCTCTCTCTCTCGCTTCCTCCTTTTGGGCGCTTTTCTTTCTCTCTCTCTCTCTCTCTCTCTCTCTTTTAGGAGGCTGATTTACGCCCCTCTGGCGCACATAGGCGCTTGTGACCGATTTTTTTCTGCGGCCGCCTCGCGGATTATTGTTTTCTCAGACGGGTTTTTGCCCGCGCGATAAAGCCGGCCTCGATATTGCGTATCCGTCCATTATTATTTTTCCCTTTTTATTTGCTCCCTTCTCCCCTCCTCCGTCTCTCTCTCTCTCTCTCTCTCTCGCCGTGCTCTTTCTTCTTGCCTTATCTCGTGAGCGTTCTTTTGCGCCGCTGCTGCGCCGCTGCTGCTCGCTCCCAGGCTGATTGGATTCGCGAGGCCGGCCAAAGGAGAGATATACAGCTATACATACAGCGGGGGCCGAGTGCGGTTTTTCTGGACGCTCGCACACCCGACCGACGCTCCGACGAGCACCCGGAGGGGGCAGGGGGAGGAAAGGGGGGCCTCTTTCGAAAGCTAAACGCCGCGCGCCTCGGCCGCCGGTGAGCGCGGGATAAGGGCAAAACATTTATACGGCGAGGATTCTGCATTGAAAAAGTCATTACTCTCTTTCTCTCTCTCTCTTCTTTCCAGCTCGATTCCGCGCAGCCGATGTATACAATAGTTTTTGTAAGCGAGCCGCGCGAGGAATATCGTTTGTTATTAACATTCGCGTCGGCGGGGGGAATCGGATCCCGAGGAATTCGATACACAGCCGCGTCGATGTTTGAGTCGATCGCCGAGAGCAACAAAATGTTTAAATGCTCACTCGATACCCTGCGCTTAAATGCGCGAAGGAAAAACAGCGGCTATAAATGGATTCTCGAGGACGATGAATAATCCTCCTTTTGAAGAAACTTTCTACGCGCGCGGTTTACGTATTTGCTTTAGATAAATCGTTATCGCCGCCCGATTTTCGAAGCCTCATATACGTACGTAATACGAGATAAAGCGAGCCTCCAATTCGATCGAGGATTCGTAAATTTAACTTCCCGGGAGGCTAAAAATAGCCTGCCTCCTCCTCGAAATAAACCCGCGCGTAAAATTGCGCGAAATTCCGCTCGGCGTCGACGCGAAACGTACGTTCGAAAAGCAAACTCCGTGTGTCGAGGGATAAACAGCACCGAGGCACCGTAACCAATACACTCCGGCTGGGAGAACACAAAGTGTTTCCAACCGGTCGCGGCTTGTTTCGTCTCGGCGACGTTCGAACGTGACGAGCTTACGCGGCGCGTATCGTCGGCGCTCCGATTAGCCGAAGAATCCGAGCGCGGCCTGTACACAAGAGCGCGCTTATCTCGAGCCCGAGGAGCAGCCTGCCACTAGTTTTGTCGACGGGCCCCAAGGCCGCCGACGACGGGCGAGATAAGGGGCCCGACGGGGGTAAAAAAGCCGACGGAACAAGAAGAGTGTAAAAGTTAGTGCTTCTTACCTGCGTCATGAGCCGATCGGCGCCGGTGCCCTCCTCGTCCTTGAATACGATGTCGCTGTTGTAGTTGGGCACCAGGTCCCGGAATCGATTGTCGTTCCTGGACACGCGTCCCTCGCTCAGCCCGCTCGCCGGCAGCGTGTTCTCGCTGACGTTGGGCACGTGCTGCTTGAAGACGAGGGGCGTGAGCTTGCGCAGGGTCGGCCGGCGGCCGCCGCCCCTGCCCGGGCCGCAGCCGAGCGCGAGCCCGCTCAGGCAGGCTAGCAGCTGCAGCAGCAGCCAGAGCGGCATGGTCCCGTAGCAGATCTAGCCCAGCATGCTCGCCACCAGCCGGGCATCACACCACGGCCCACACACTGGACGGAGATGGTGATCCCCCGAGCGCGCGCTGTGTAACCCCGACGATAATATATAACCCGTCACTCGCGTCCGCTGCTGGATCTCTCTCTAGCTTGATTTCGAGATCTTCTCCACTCTCTGTCGCCTCTCTAGTTCTCGCTCTCTCTCTCTCTCTCTCTCTCGGTGTGGGCAGCAGCCTCGATGCGCCGGCCACGGAGCTCAGACTGAGCGACAAGGTCGTCGGCCACGCGAGCCGGAGCTCTCCGCGCCGAGAGAGCGAGCGAGAGAGAGAGAGAGAGAGAGAGAGGCGGCGGGGAGGGAGAGAGAGATAGGCCCCCGCGAGAGAGAGAGTGCGAAAGCTTTTCCGGAGGTGGGAAATGCAAAGATGGGCTTTCGCGCGGCCCGCCGGCCGCTGCCCCTTCCCCGGCCGGCCGGGGGACGGGGGTGGCCCGCCGAGGAGTCGGACCGCCGATTGGCCGGGGGGCGGGGCCGGCCCGAGGACAGGTGCCGGCGGAGTGGGGGGAGCCAATCTCCGGCCCGGGACTCCGGCTCCTCCGAGGACTCGAAACTCGAACGCCGACGACGCCGCCGCCGCTGCCACCACCGCTGACTGCTGCTGCTCTCTCGCCGCTCTGCTGCTGCTGCTGCTGCTCTCTCCCTCTCCCTCGAAGCGGCTCTCTCTCTCGCTCTCTACCGGTGCACCAGCGATCGAGCGCCCGTTTTATATATATGAAGAGTCGCCCGCGCGCGAGATCGATCGCTATCGCCGCGCGCGGCTGGGCTATTATCGCGATGCAATAGAGGCTCTCTACGTCGGCGGCTCGATCGCCCGAACGATCGGATGTCGCGATTAGGGAGATTCGCGCTGGGAGATTGTTGCATTCCTGAGCCGAGAGATTCCGCGCGGCGTGGATTTCGGTCATGTCTCTGCTCTGTGTGCTCTGGGCCGACGCGCCCGAATCGAGGACTTTTCGGCGGCAGGGGCGTTTTCTGATTCGACGATATCGTCGAGGACGAAAAGGCTGCTTTTTGTTTGGCAGGTCGTAAAAAAGTTTTTACCCGAAGATTTACGCTTCCTAATTGGATCTCTTTTTTTTCTCGAAAAATACAGAAAATTCAGAAAATCTACGGAGCATCGCGCCGCAAAGCTCGAATGACAAAGTAAAACTTTTGTATATATAAATTAAATTTTTTTTTTCTAAAGCGGCCATTCCGGGAGGGGGGGCCCGGCTATTACGAAGAATTTTGGGCCAGGCTTGACCTCCGCCCCAAAGTTTTGGGAGGAACGTTTATTTTATAGGTGGCAAAGTCGGAGTGGGCCCCGGCAACGCGTCTACGATCCATAAATTCGTCATGGTATTTACGCATGCATACCATCGATTTCCGGAGCCCGAGGTGAAAAGTATCTTCTGGAAGTAACGCTTTGAGTTAACGCGCGGCGCGCGCATTGTTGGGGAGAAAGTGAAAAATTTTCGGTCGATCTGCGTTGCCCGTGTTTGGCGGATCGTTTTTTTTTTCTTTTTGTGAATGGAAAAATCCCTTGTTTGTTTCCTTTGAGCTTTCAACTCTTTTTCGCTCTGAAAAGTGACTTTGAAAATAGATTTTTCGAGCGATAAAATCGCTGACTCTTGTTTTTTTCCTTAAAACTTTTGTATCGGGGAAAAAGTATTTTTACATTTCACAAGTCGAAACCGTATTCGTGAAACGAAATAATTCACGAATTTTTAAATTAAAATAAAAAAATTATGAAATATCATTCAATTGTATTAAAATTTCATTTACAACTCGAATGCGCGTATAAATTCAGCGTAATAATTTTGAGAATATACTCGATAAAAATAATTTTTCAAATTTATCGCTCCTTTTCAATTCTTATTATTCATTGACGTTTTTGCGAAATATCCATTATCACCGGTAACAAACATTGTAACGTATTTCATTACAATCGAATAATGCCCGATTCTTTAGATAATGCAGAAATCGTTACTGCATGACTCAATATGTAGGTCAATTCGTTTCCTTATCTCTCCCAAGGCAAGAACCAAAAAAGAACAAAAAAAAAATTGTGCAAAAGACTGTTATTCCCCTCTTGTACTTCCCCCGTCGAATCCCGATTCACCGAAGGCGCCACCCCCGTTCGGCTGTTTAGAAGGCGTCAGAGCGCTCCGGATATATCTCGGCGTGTGCAACCTCATCATACCGATGAAATAACCGACGACTGACGTCAATCGGCGTCGCGATTCAGCGGAGACTCGGGCGCCGCGGCGAGGAAGCAGCACTTTTCAGGGCGCGAGCCGTGAGTGCGCGCAGAGTGACAGGAAGAGCGGATCGGGGCGTCGATGAGTCTCGACACCTACACGTCAAGTCCCCGCGCGATGTGCTTCTCTCCTTTTTGCCGGGCTTCGCCGCCGCCGCCGCCGCCGCGCGATGAATCAACGTCGGGCTGCGCGCCGGCCGCGATTATACATCGGCTCACGGGGGCGACTGGCTTTCTCCTCTCTCTCTCTCTCTCTCTCTCTCTCTCTCTCTCTCCTCCTCGTTTCCGCGTCGTAGTCGCTGAAATTCGTGCAAATTACTCATGCCCCGGCTGAATAAGGCGCGTAATGAGGTTTATGTAGGATATTTGCGCGAAATTAATGTGCGCGCGGGGATCTTTTTTTTCTTTTTTTTTTTTTCGACGGGGGGGAAAGACGATAATGTAGGTGATAAGAAAATCCTGAAGTACACGGCAATTTTAGCGAAGTGAGATTTATTGTTTACGAGTTGCGGGTATTCAACTTTTATACGCTTTATTTATTGGTTATAGGGCTGTAAACCGATTATTATTATTTCATATTTTCGAGGATCAATGGTTTATCAGTTATTGATCGCTGACAGTTAATGAGAATGTAAATTCGATGATTTCAGCTTGAATTATTATAATCGCGATGTTTATTACTCAACGACGTGGCCGTAAAAATTAAAATGTTGCTGGGTAATGTTGAGGAGTTTTTTGTAAAACGGCGCGTAAGCCGAAAAAAGATGGAAAGCCGTAATTTTTGAGCCGGTCGGTTTCAAATATAAATAGCAATTAATGCGAATGATTTTGAGTATTTTTATGCCGATAACACGCATAATTATCGCCAGCATCAATTGCATTTAAAATATCATTAATCATTGTATTTGCGTACCTCTTAATCTTCAATCGATATTTGTTTCAACTTTATTGATTTTCTAAAAGATAACATTGATTTAAATTATAAGATCATACAGTTTGATTGCATTTCAATTTCGTATTGAAAACATTTCCCAATATTCTAAAAAAACTTATTTAATATTTCAATTTTTAGTTTAATTTATATTTTTAAATTTAAAGAAGCGTATATTATTTGATTGTTTGCAAGGAAAATTATTTTGCATTTTCAAACAATCAATTAAATTTTATGTGAATAAATGTTTAATAATTGTATTGTTCTTTTGAAAAGCGAATGAAAATCCATTCAACAAAATTATACCGATGTTCCACTTTATAAACGTAAGTTGACAAATTAAAAACTATTGCAACATCGCTGGCCTGTAAACAGTTTTTACTAACAATGCAACGTTGCATCGACGAATCCTGGAAATGAAAAACTAACGAGGAAATTCACTCGTTCCGAATAAACTAAAAAAAAGTTCCTTCCTAGTACCCAACGAAGAGATTAAAAAATCCTACGTAAAGAAAATATAAAATCGCTTATCTCGCAGGAAATTTTAATCAATTTCACGGTACTACAAGAGCTCTGCGATGACGACGACAAACGTAATGTGCGGAAGGCTTATCTCGCTAATCGGAAGGCGTGAAACGGCACGACGTTATTATCAGGTATAGAAATGTATTGCACTTGAAAAATACGCGAAGAAACTTTTATTGTGTCCTCGAGTGGCCTCGAATTCATTTCCGGCGCACGATTAAGGAAATGCTTATATACTCGATATCGTGATTCTCATTGATTGATTGGGAAATTGGAGTGATGAATTTTAAAGCAGAAAAAACATTCAAATTATTCATTTGTTTACGCGCGCGATACTTTCCTCGACTACTGGGAATAAAAGAACATTGTGCATTCAAAAGTTATGAAGTCATCGAGTATTCATCAATTTACAAAGCTAAAGACTTGGTGTATTAATTTTCTATATATTTGTGAACTGAAAAATTTTTTTAAACAAAAATTAACTTTCGACTTACTTTTTCATCTTATAACCAGTATTTTAATGTCAGGGTTAAACACATTATAGTTATTATCATCGTCGTCTTTAATAAAGACAATTACATCATCATTATAAAAAAGTAATTTTCTGACTTCCACAGTATTTATAAATCACGTGTAATCGTCGCGTTAAAAAGTGGCGTTGTCACATGATTATAAAGTGAAAAATGTTCATTACTTGCTAATTCATCTTCATTTGACGAAACATAAAGTACTCGAGGCAGGCATTAACGGTTGCGCAATTCTTAAATTGCAAACGGCCAGATATCAATCGGGGATTAGGCGTTTTATGCATTTTTCTTTATATTTATCGGCACTTAATAAACACGCCGTGCAAAGAATGCCTTTTGAATTTTTTTTTAATACATGTCAGAAATGACAGTGATGATATGGTCCGCTGACGTTTTGTAATCGATACTTGGCGAATGAGGATATACAACAAGAGAAAGATACAATCTAATCGATGTTACATGACTTTGTATTATACCGGCGAATATTTTTCTAATGTTCAACATGTGTTGCTGGATCTTTAAAAGTTTCCTTATTTTTTATATATACTTTACGACCCTCGCGAACAATGACTAATAATTTAACGGTAATGTGATTTACGCAGGTATTTATAGAAATTATTTCTTAATTATGTCGTTACTTTTGCGGATACTAAAATGTATATACTGTTTTTAAATATTTACCTACCGAGAATATACTAAACTTGTGTTTTTCAATGTGCAGATGTTCAATTTGTAGCTGGAATCTCTGAACTTCGAGGTGCGAAATCTTCATACCAACAACGTCTTCGCAAGTCTACCACTTTTGTTCGTTGAAATTTCTAAAAGATTATTTACAGCCGTAAAAGCACACAATATTTTAAGCACCTCCCATTGAATCGCTGTTTGCGCGAAAATGCCAACTCAAAACAGAACGCCGTTCTCTCCCGCAATAAAATCGAACGAAATTTCCCCGGTACAATACACCAAAGGTGTTACTTTTCCTCGAAAATAAAAAAAAAAAAAAAAAAATCAGCCCCGCGCGCCGTAAAGCCATAAACCCGCGAGCTCGTTTCCGAGACAAACGAGCATAATCGAGCCAGCCCAAACAGGCATCATTATTCGAGAAAAGCCCGCTCGAAGGTGTTAAATACCGATCCGTCAGGGGATCCCCTTACGCCCCGGTAGAGTTTCCCGGCCGGAGAGTATATGTATATACGGCACATCAGCCGCCCCCCGTCCACGTCTCGTCGCCGACCTCCGGAGGGCGGCGGTTCGATTCCTCGGCGCGGAGAGGACTCGAAAAGGAAAAAGAGCAGCGGCCGCGCCGCGCGCGTAATGGACGGGGCAAATATTTATCATTGGCCGCGTAATTTAAGGTGCGTTTAGCAAACGGAAGAGGAGCGAGCTCGCGCGCGCGCGCGAGAGAGAGAGAGAGAAAACAAACAGGACGAGAGGGCAGCGGAGGGAGAGACTAGTCCTCTCTCCTCAGAAACGCAGCCGATACACGTGAAAAAGCGAGAAGGACAGGGACTCTCGCGTGTGTGCGCGGCTCCAAGAGCGAGAGAGAGAGAGAGAGAGAGAGAGAGAGGTGGAAAGAGTCGCTCAAAGGGGCCGCCAAAGGAGGGCTCGCTGCGAGAAGGCAGAAAGGCCAATAATAGCGGCAGAATTTATATACCTGGGCCCGGGCGAGAGAGAGAGAGAGAGAGAGAGAGGCTCCGGGAGCCAGTCTGCTATCTCTCTCTCTCGCGGGAGAGAGAGAGAGAGAGAGAGAGAGAGTCGCGGGAACGGGATCGGGAACGGGACAGACGCGGCCCGAGTCCTCCTCGGCTTTGGGGATGAAACTCACTCCTCCTCCTCCGCCGCGTTGCACACTTGCACTTTAAGCGAAATTTTCTGTAATTCTTTGTAACGGTTGATAATCTGCATCTCGTTGCCGGGGCCCGAAGTCCCCCCCACCCCACGTATTATTGCGGAACGTGGCGGATGTTGATTTAAGTTTTTCACAGGCCCCGGGATTTCGATTGTGTTATTTCGTGGCGCATATTTTACGGCTAAGAGTTTTATGGTCCATTGAAGCCGAGAGAGAGAGAAAGAGTCGAGAAGCATAATGAACCGACTCTCCAGTGAGAGAGAGAGAGAGAGAGAGAGAGAGGATGTTATTAAGCCGCGAGTTTTGCAAGATTTATTAACGCGAGCGGAGCTGCGCGCCGCGTAATTATTTTATTGAGCCGCGTAATTATCACCTGAGATATTTGAAGATTGTTCGGCGAGCAAATTGGGTTACCACGCCGCGCGGCGGCGGCGGCAATTTGTTATTTATCGCGCACCGTGTGCGTCTCGCGAAATTTGTAATTAACTTTTATATCGGCCGAGATTATCGATACGCGCGGCACTCGCTGCAAAATTAAACATATTTGTATGAATAACGCTTTCATCGCGGGGAATTCCATCGGCGGCGTTTAATTTAAGCTCTCTCTCGCGAATCTATATTGATCATCCGCGCGGCACAATCGATCGGCGACTTACATCTGAATTTAAAGCTTCCAAGTATAATAATAAAACGCGAAAAAAGTTGGCGCGTCAATCCCGATATTCGCAGGATCGATAAATCAAGTCGCCATCGTCGGAAATATTGAAAGCGCGGCCGTATTTCAATGTGAGCACAAGTGGCTAAAGCTCGAGAAAGCCCACAATGCGGCTCGGGCCTAAACGTCCTTTTCACACGCATAACAGTCCCTAATGAAGCATACGATCAATCGTATCTCGGCTATAAAAAGAATGGTCCTCTCTTTCTCTCTCTCTCTCTCTCGGAGGCATCGCATCGCACACACAGGGGGCCAACAATATTAATCGCGCCGAGGAATATCTCTCAGAGCCAGCGGGACATGGGAAAAGGTTATATAGCGGCGGCGGCGGCAGCCCAGGTAAGGTCCAGCAGCAGCAGCAGCGCCGGTAAATTTATGTATACGTCGCGAGAGCCGCGCGTGTATGTACACACACGTGTAGAGTGGTAGCGCACACGCGGGGTGAAAGAGAGAAGGCGTCGACGCGGCGAGATGCGCGCCGAGGAATGCGGAGGTTTGTCCGGACGAGCGAGAGAGCGAGAGAGAGAGAGAGAGAGGCCGAGAGAAAGAAAGAGTGGCGCTGCCGTTGGCTTCTGCTGCAGCCGCCGTTGCTGCCGCTGCTGCTGCTGCTGGCTGGACCAGAATTTTTCCAGTCTCTTAAATGACACCGCAAGCGAGCCCGATGCTAAGGAGGCGAGGAGAGAGAGAGAGAGAGAGAGAGACAGAAGGCCGACGGAGGAGTTTAAAGAGAGGAACGCGGAGAGTGGGAGCGAGAGAGAGAGAGAGAGAGGAGATCATCCATCACGCGAGGCTCAAAGGCCGATGTAAAGGCGGTGCGTGGCGGCCTCGTATAGAGGAGATGCCAAACTGCGGCCAAATATTGTGAAAGGTCTAGAAAAGGTAGAGAAATATAAAATAAATTTGCCCGGCCTGCCGGAGAGAGGAGACCCGGAGAGAGGGACTCTCGACACTCCGCCGCGCCAAGTCCCTCTGTGTGTCTCTCCGTGCGGCGAGTTTCGCTTTGTCGACGAGAGAGAGAGAGAGAGAGGGAGATGCGTTATATAGCGCTGAAACTCGCGTGTACGTGCCATAGACGTGGGCCTCTTTAACCACCGGGCGGCTCTTTGAACCCTCCTGCCTTCTCTCTCTCTCTCTCTCTCTCTCCCTCTCATTCGCACGCACGATGTCTCTCTCTCTCTCTCTCTCTCCTTCGCTCCTTCTTCCTTCCTTTCTTTCTTTATTCTTATTAACGCCAACTACTCTTTTTTAATGGCAGTACAAACTGCAGGCTCAAAATCGATTTTAAGATGTACCGACAACCTCCTGCGACATTCCACGACGCCGCGGATAACTAGTCGCAAACTTTTATCGCTTCGCAAATATTACGAACACGTTCCCTCGTAATCCCAGCCTTATCGCGTCCGACATGTTACGTACTCTAGATATACGTTCTTTCGTTCGGAAGGAAAGTCGAAAAAAAAATTGTCGCGCGGCGGAAAAGAAATCCGAGCGAGAGAGAAGTGTCGGACGCTTATAATACAAAAGCCCAGGTAAAACGTCGGAGAACGAAAGGAGGCAGATGTTGTATATATGTATAAAACCTACGGGCAAGGTGGAAAAGAGAGAGATTAGGAGTCAAGCGGAGAAGAGCCTTAGCTCGTAAGTTAGCACGTGGTTGCGGTGAAAAGATCCGAGAAGAGGAGAGAGAGAGTGTAAAAAGCGCCGCAAACAAGCCTCGATTGTGAAAGTACAATCAAATACAGGCTGAAACAGTAATTTCGGGTTTATGAAAAAAACCTCTTGTCCGAGTATATTGGGCAAATAATTATTCACTGATTTTAAAATTTATTTGTAATACTTTTTCTTCGAGGAGGTTGGAAAAAAACGAATATTGATCTAGTCGGACGACTAGCCATTAGAGATTATTTCTTGCAATCAAAAAGATCGTACCCCAAATAGCTTCAATAATCATTGGGTCAGATGTGAAATGTAAAAATTAGATTAATTTTTTCCCCCAGGTTGATACAATATTTAGTGAATTTTAATACAATTTAGATCTCTTATTCTGTCATAATTTTTTTTAAATAAAAAATTATACAATAAGTGCTTGTGAATTAATTCTCAAAGCACTTTAAAATTGCTTGTTGATGCAATTTTCAGGGGAAAGTAATTCAGTATTTACCCACACATCCCGCTCCTGAAAACTTTAAAAAACAATCAGTTTCAATCCAAAAAAAAGCATCGCGCGAAAACTTTGATTTCCCGTCGTTAAACAGGGCTAAACCGATCGGCGCTGACGTGCCGCAAAAAAAAGAAAAAAAAAATATCTCCTCCCTCTCCCGCATCGATAAGCAGGTGCGATAAGAGCGCGCGATTAAAGGGCGAGAGAGAGAGAGAGAGAGCAGAGAGCTGGTCCCGCGCTCTCGCAGAAACGGCCGAGAGAGTAAAAAAGGCAAGTGGCGAGAGAGAGAGAGCGTCGGGAGTCCTGGACCACACCGGGGCTGGCACGCGCGCGCTCTACCGGGGTGGCCCAGCGGCGCGGCTCGGCGCTGCTCGGGAGCGCTCGGCACGCTCCGGGCCCCGAGGCCACACAGAGAGCGCGCACGCGCGCCGGCCTGGGTGGCATTCGCAGGCAGGACGGTCCCGCGCCGGGAGAGAGCCACTGCTGCCCGGCTCCTTCTCTTCTTCCTCCTCCTCCTCTTCGCTCCGCTCCTTCGCGCCGCCGCTGCTGCCGTTGCTTCCTTCTTCCCGCGTGCTGCAGCAGCGGCGGCGAGACGCGCTCGAACCGGTCGCTACTCTCGGGCCTCTCCTCCCTAATAAGCTTCCAATTTGTTAATTAGGGGGAGGCGCGAGAAACGAGCGAGGGGGAGCGATAGCGACTTCCGGCGCTCGCGATCGCGCTTTCCCTGTGTATACTGGCTCTCTCTCGTTGCGGCGACCCGGGGGAAAAGCGCGCTCGAGGGGATGATGACGCGTCGCTCGAGTCGCCAGTTGCTCATCGCGGCCCTATTTGTTTACTCAGTCGGCAACTGGTTTTGCATCATAGTCGCTCTTAGCTCGTCCTCCTCTCTCTCCCTCGAGGCGCTTCGCCTCAGCTCGGACCTCCTCGGGCCGCGGTTGTCGTCGCCGGCGCGCGCCCTCTCACCGGCAAACAAGCGTCCATTGTCTTATCCTCTCCCTCCTCCCTGGTCGTTTTCTCTCTCTCTCTCCGGGCCCCGACCAGGCGGCGGCGGCGGCGGCGGCGGCGAGCCCGGCCGTGAGAGAGTGAAAGAGAGAAGGTGCAAGAAAAAAAATGCTGCGAGTTAGCGAGCGTATACGAGCATCGGACGTTTTTCTCACGTAGCCCCGGCCGGTCGCCGACGCCGCCAGAACAAGAGAGGGAGAGAGAGAGAGAGAGAGGCGGCTAAGGATGCCGAAGAGACGCGCAAGCCGCAGGACGGCAGGAGGAAAGGAGACGGAGAGAATTCCCGGCCGGAGAGAGCTCTGGGCTTTAGATCTTCCTGAGGATTGTGGATTAAAGCTTTTTGGCCCCTTTTGCCAGCCGCTGGATCTACAGAGAGAGGAGGCCGAGGAGAGGCGACGAGCGGGAATTGAGAAGCGCCACTTTTCCCCGCTGCTAATAAATTGGCCAGCCCGGCCTCTCCGCTCGCTCTCTCGATGCTCTCGAGCCCTCTCGAGCGCGCGCGCGGGCTTTGACAGTTTCGCGGAACGGCTCGTCGCGCGCGCAGGCTGCTTTTGTATCGCGTATACGCAAAATCCCCCGCGCGCGAGCGAGAGCCGTTAAATTATATTTATTCTGGCGGCCGTATATCACATAGATCGTGTGATAAAAGGCCTAAGCCAATCAACGAATCGATCAGTGATTTATGCCGAAGCGTTCGATCAAAAGATTCCGATCGCTCTCTCGGGGCCCGCGGTGTCGACCATATAATTTTGTAATAGCTTTTAAAGCCGCCCGTATGAATTTCAGATAAGCGACTATTCTTTTTTTTTTTTTGCGCCGCGCGCGCGCAAAAGTATCCCCCTCGTTGCGCGCGTGAAAAATGAGGGATTTTCTTAAATTAGATTACTTTCTGCGCCGCGCAACTATATGTATATGTATACACCGCAGGCCCGCAGATTGTATCAAAAAAAGCTGTTCCGACTAATTTCCAGCTAAACTTGATCAGCTTTTTCGAGGCGACTCGGCCCGAGGAATCTTATAGTCTTGTAAGATCCTTATCTCGGCATAAACACTGAACCTCATCAGCTTTCAAAACTATTAGGATTCAAGCATTTCGTCAGGTCTTTCACGCAACCTTTCACGCACGGTAGACCCGATACGAGCAGACTCATCTCCTCTCCTTAACCCTTAAAGGAACACAATGTTGTACAAAAGGAAAAAAGGAAAAAAAAAATATATATACACACATACTCAAATACAAATACCGTTATCGAAACAATCCGAAGAATTCGAATGCCCGAACGGTTACGCGCGCATTTGTAGCAGCCTCCTCGTGTGTCTTTTTCTACTGATTGCCTTCGTTCTCAAAGAGTTCCCCCGAGAGGAATTCCTCGGGTAATTACGAAATTTAATTATCTAAATGTTTACACTGGCCTTTAAGAGCCCCGCGGCTCTCCGCGGGTACGTATATATCCCTTTAGTTTAAAAAAAAAAAAAAAAGAGGAAGAAGAAGCAAAAAAACTAATATAACAAAGTAAACGCTGTTTTATTTTTCAATAGCAGGGTACGTTAAGTGACCATCAGTTAAGCTGCGTAAAAAGTGTCTTAAAATTTATGTTGTTAAAGCCCCCCCGCTTGTACTTTTAGTTTTCTGAAACATTAAAATTCTCTCCCCCCGGGCCAAAGTGTATGATTAACTCGGCAGTTTGTTTTTATTTCGCTTTTCTCTTGCTTGGCGCGCGAGAACTTTTTTTCGAGGATTCATAATATCGAGGATTATTAAGGCCTCCGTCCGCCGTGTGCAACAATGCCTCGCGAAAACCTTTTAAAAAGCGCTTCTTCATTAACCGCCGAGAGAGAGAGAGAGAGAGAAAAAGGCTGCAGCAGCGGCTCCTCTCCGCGCCGCGGACAAATTTAGTACATGCGGTTTATCGCGCCGAGAGCTCGTCTCTATCGATTTAAATGTATAACAATAAGCGGCGGCGGCGGGCGGCAAGTCGTCGGGCGAGAATGCTAATTCCCTCCTTAGCTTCTATTTTCAGTGTCCTAGTAAGCGGCCGGTCAAGCGGCTGCGGCGACACGGCTGCGGCGGCGGCGGCGGCGGCGGCCCGGCTTCTCTCTCCGTCTGGGCTCTGCTCCACTCGCGCGCATAACGCGCGTAAGCAGATATATTATACGCGTATGACCCGAAGTCGTTGGCGCAGAGACAAAGGAATAAGGAATGCCTCTTCTGGCAGACTTTGGCTCCCTCTCTCCGGCGTTCTGCATCAAACATCGCGCAGCATCTCGAGCCCTGGCAAGGGCACGAGTCTCTCTCTCTCTCTCTCTCTCGCTCTCGGGCCGAAGGGAGCCGAGAGGGAGCTGGAGGGAGAGAGGCGCGTAGGAACGAGAAGGTGGAAACCAAAGGAGGTATGCGGAAAGAAAGAAGAATAAGAAAAGCGAACGAGCTGGAGGGAGCGAACGAGAGGAGAGGACGGGAGAGAGAGAGAGAAAGAGAGATAGAGTGGCCAGTGGAGGAATAGGCCATTCCACTTATACGCTGCTCGGATTCAATTAACTCTCCACCTTCCTCTCATCTGGCGACGAGGCTGCGCTCTCTCGTCGGTCCTCTCCTCCGAGCCGAGGCGGCTCCTCCGCGCGCGACCCAGAAATTTAAGGCCGCGGAAAATTCGCCGAGAGAGGCGCGCCGCCACCCTCAAAGTTTCCCACGGGAGAGCCCCGCCGCCGCCTTCTGGAATGTCGCTCTGGCCTCCTCCTCCTCCTCCTCCTCCTCCCCGGCAGCCTCCTCCTTTTTCTCCGTGCCTCCTCCGCCTTCTTCTCTCGCTGCCGCTGCCGCCGCCGTCGCCGCCGCTACTCCTCTCCGAAAACTCACCTCTCCACGTTCGCTCCTCTCCTCCGAATCGGCAGCAGCAGCAGCAGCAGCCTCTGTCCTTCTCTCCCGCGAGTATCTGTCTCCGTGGCCGGCGAGGAGAGGAGGCCGTCGCGTGAGACTTAAGCAGGGTGCTCGCGAAATTACATATCTGCGAAGCGCCAAAAGAACACGGAGGGTGCGAAAGAAACGAGAGAGAGAGAGAGAGAGAGGGAGAGAGGGGGAGAGAGGCGAGGGAGAGGGGGAGAGAGAGAGAGAGAGAGGCAGTGGAAAATAGCTCGGAATTCGCGCGATTTTAATGCCCCCGGCGTCTCGCCATTATAAGGGCCTTATTGCGCCGCGCCGCTTTTTACGAAGGCCGCCCGACGGATGCTATGCCGCAAATTCGGCGGCGCTGCCGATTTCGGACGCGACGTGTGTCCCCCCCTCCTCGAACGTCGTCGCTCGAGCTATGCGGAAAGAAATTGGCAAATTCTGAGCGATGTAGTTTTTCGCCCGGGGAATTCGCATTATGCTCATTGGTGCTGCTGGCGGCGGTGGTGGTGGGCCTCTTTCGCCATCGGGCTCTCCATTTTTTCTGCGACCCGTAAACCGCCGCCGCCGCGAGGATTTTTCGGACGATCGAGGAGGCTGCACACGCCGTTCGCCCGCACGGCGATTTTAGATCCGCTTCGCGAGGCTCGGGATGAATTTGAAAATTTCTCCCTTCTTCCAGTGCGTTGATGATCGACGGCAAAAAATTTTCTTTGATAGAATTGAAAATTACAGAGCGCGCTTGGCGTTCGCATGTGCGGTAATTTAGAGGGATTACAAGTTTGCGAGGCAACGAGGATCTTCGTGATTTAAGCGATTACGAACGAGTACGTAAACATTCGTTTACGTCCATTTATTTCATTCCAGAGTTTTCCGCATTTCAGCGTGATGTAAAATTCAACGCGTTGCGTTCAAAATGTAATTTAATGACGTAATTTTTTTCTGTAATTATGCTTATGAAAAACATGCTTCATTATACAGTATACTGATGTGCCTCTACGACTGGTTATATTTCACTCTTTACTTACGATTTTAGATACTTCGATTACATCCAATGATTACATTGATATTGTAAATCTAATTGAATGGTTAATTCAATGAAAGGTGTATAAATTACTCGCAATAAAACTGTCAATAAAAGCTATTGTTGTATTCATTTTCACAAAATATTCTTTTAAAAATAGTAAGTAAGAATTATGGAAAAGCATATAAAATCTTTTACCGTCCTCGTTCGAACGCCTGATTCAAATTTAAATTTATGTTATTACCAATGAAAATGGAACAGCGGTGTAGTACGTCAGTTAAAATTCGTAAGTTTATGGATAGATAATATATTATTGACACTTTTAATGGACTTTCTCATTATATCTGACACGAGTATAATTACTTCACAGCTGTGGTATAAAAGTAAATCAGCATATATCAAGTCCATGAAAGCATTAAAATACTGTTCTGGTATTTTATACCGGTTAAAGCTCATGCTAATTAGGTAACATTTTTTGTGCTTCTTAAATGTTACATTCACGCGTGAAAAATTTATTTGTACAAAGTCAATTTCATTACCATTCTCTTCAATTAGCTTAATCTGATATCTTAAAATTTTAGTTTCTAACACTGTATGACAGCGAATCCTTTCTCGTGTATATTTCCTGCGAGCAAAATAGGCACTTGAGAGTGTTTAAAAAAATGTCGTACGTCACACGTGCGGACAGCTACTGCATTCGTGAGACGTTGGTAACCAGCTTATCGCACTGCATTTCACGCATTCTTAATCATCTAACAATGCATGTATAATACTTTTGAAGAATCATAAAAAAAAATTTTTGATTCTCATCGTAAAAAAATAATAAAGGCAACTGTGTTTTGATAAAGTAACTGTTAAAAAAATTACCGACATCTTAATCTGGGAAATTAATTAACAAGACCATGAATGCATTTTTATAAAGACCAAAAGGCTTTGAGTTATTATTTATCGACAGGTTCATCAAAGTTTATTTTTCAAAATTAAAGTGACACATCGGAAATTTCTTTAAACTTTCTCGAAAGTTGAGAATGGATTGTGCTCTTTTTATTCATGAAAATTGACACTATACTCTCACTCTGCACAAAATAAGTCCGCAAAAAATAAGCCATGGCAGCACAGGCTTGACTATGTCAGTGATTTTGGCCAATACCGGGTGTTCCAAATTGAACCTGCATTAACGTTCATCCTGTCGGTTCTGCTATATTAATCTTTTCGTCACTTGTAATCTTTATCTTATTATTTTACTACTATATTCTATACTAATTTATTTCGTTTGATTTTTTAAATTTTTATCATTGGTTTGGTTATTTTAATTTAAATATTTTGCTACTAAGAAATATTTTACAAGCAATTTATTCCCAAGTTGTAAAAGTTTTAAAAAATTTTTGAAATTTTTTTTATACAAATATAATATATTTAGCAACAATTTATCAGCAAATACAGTGCAGAGCAGAGATTGACATTACCATCTACAGTACATCGCGTGGGTTTATAGAAGCATCAGTGAATAAAACAGGAGGCTCAGAATGTTGCCGTCAGTTGGTAAAGAGAAATTCTTCGCGATAACGCGCAACGACAAAAAATTTTTAAATTATTTATAGTTTAAAGATATTTACTTAAAAATATTTATGACCCAAACTGTATAAAAATATTGATACAACGTACGTCTGGTTGGCAAACTTTGATTTTTTTGCGGCTCATCAAAGAATTTAATCTTTACTTTTGCTAAATAAATGTCTGGCCTTATTAGATTATAGCTTAATCTTATTATTTTTTAACTCTTGTCTATAAACTATATATAACATTTTCATTCATGAAATCCTTACGTAAATTGTTCACTATTGAGATTGCAAACTTAATTTTGATACTTTATTTCAGGCTATTTTTTTATAAGGTTTAATGAACGTTATTTGCGTTGACCAGGTTTTATAAGTTTTTATAACTTTTTGGCACTAGGGAATCCTTTTTAACTTATTATTTAAAATAGTTTCTCTACAAAGATTTCAAAAAGGATTGTTGATTCTACAATCTTTTGTATTGTATATTTTTATAAAATTTGTAGAAAACAGTTTGCATAAAAATTGTTTTAAATACACATTTCGAATGTAGAACAAAATCATTAAGTTTCTATTTATATTTATATAATTTAAATATTACGCAATGATTTTACAAATAAAACATTCCTAATGAGTTATTTCAACTTTTGCATGCCGTTGTTACATTTAAAAATAAGTGTCACGTATGTTTTAACGTTGGCAAACTTTTCCTTGACTTTTAAGGTCTACAACGAGCCCTTGCTTCTATGCATATTAATTCTATGAACAGTTATTCGATAAAATATTGTGACAGCTTAATGATTATTCAAATTTAGTTTTTCTAATTAATTAACCTGAATACCAACGCTATTGCAAAAACGAAGTAAAAAAATGTAGGACCTTTACACCGAAAGTTCATTTACGTTGAGCTTCAAGTTAAAGGACGAGACAGAATTAGCATTAACTATACGCTTTATAAATTTAAATTCTACCAAGTTACAAGAAATTGGCAAACGCCGCTTGCAAATTTTGCGGAAGATGCAAAAGAATGCAGTCGCGTGTTGCAAGCATGAAAGGAATCCCGTGCTGCTTCTTCAAATCAATTTTAATTAAATCTTATTTTTTTATTAACAACGACTCAAAGACGTCACGCCGTTTTACAAACATTCTTTGCCATTCTCTATGCAAAGTTGCGACAATTTTCGTTCTCACTTTTTTAAATTATAAATGTTTCATTTTACGAAACGCTTCTAAAGCAGTAAAAATTATTAAATATTGAAAAATATTCCAATTAATGGGACTGCTAAATATTCTAAAAAATTAGATAAGCATGCTCATGTAATCCTATAATCAAACTTTTCATGTATTAACTTAGAATAATTATGCTATAATAATTTATAATTGAGTTATTTAACGCACGATTTATCGATACTTAATTTAATACTTTTTAAATATAAGTATGTTCCGTTTAAGTTATTCGTACATTTAAAAAAACGAGCCGTTTCCCTAAAAAAAATTTCGAATTTTCCAGTTAAAAAACCGCGAGTTCTTGAACAAAAAGCACTGCAGTCGCAAATGGGCAAGCGCAAAATAGTAAAGATGACAATCTCACCGACGGCGCTAAGTGATTTTGATTTATCGCGGCAATCGGCGAAACGCAATATATTATTAGTCGGAAGCGCGATAAAGAGAGGAATATGATTTACGGCTGTTTTGTGCATTGTTATTTCAGCGATGGAAGCCCGGCGAGGAGGCCCATTATTATTATTAAAAGCCCAGTTTTATTGTTGCGCCGGCAAGAATAACTTTGGCGGCTCTCTCGGGAGAGTCCTCGTGTCTCTTGCTATCGTCTCCGATGCAAGGCGTCGCTCATCAAGAGGCTGGACAATCTTAACCTCGAGTGTGTATAAGTTATGAAGCTTTTTTAAAAAAAAGTCGCGCCTCGCACGTGACGCGCACCACAAAAGTGAGAAAACAAAACCATTTAGGATCGGAGACGAACCCAGGCGGCTTTATTGCTTATTAAGATTAATATGCACCAGGAACTGAATTTCAATTTTTATTGCAAAAGTGCCGAGATAACACTTAGCGGCACCGGAGGCATTTACGATTCGGTGTCTTTTATAATTCCAAGCGCTTTAAAATCCTTATCCGTTATGTGTCGCGTTGCGTAATCGGAACATCGCAATGGTTTCTTAATAATTGAAAATTTATGATAAATTCTGCCTATTATATGCGCAATATTCTTTTACGTGAATATGCTAAAAACTAAATAAACTTCCATTGTAAAGATATAATGTTAAATAATTAATTTGGTTCTTGGAAAAACTCTGGTGTTCGGATTAATTGAGCTGTAAAATTAATAAGATTTAATAATTAATGTTGAATAGCGGAGACAGCATAAATAAAAAGTAATCGCACCAGGAAACTTAGATAGAGGCAATTCATTGAAAATAAAAACGATTTAATAAGGACATTTATTCGCATTGCTATAAAATGCTATTGCGTTTGTAAAAACTAATTTTTTTTTTTATTAGTACCGCAGAAATCTTCAAAGTAAAGTACTATAATTAAAAGCGTACGCGTCGGTTCGTCTCAACCGATCCAAAAGTTTGCGAAAGCACCTAAAAACTTATAGAAAATTTCCTAGAAGAGCCTAAAAGTCGGACACCGAGAGATGGACGTAAGAGTCGGAAAATCTATTGTTTATGCTGAGTCAAAGGAAAGCCTCGAAAAATATATTTCGGGACCTGCATTTGCATTATAGGTCATAGACATATCTTTCTAACGTTCTATTTCGGATCGTTTGGCGAGTTCATACGAGTGCATGTTTTCAGTCGCGGCCTGCAGATTATACTGGCGCATTAAGCATCGACGTCTGTTCCTCCTTGCGTTCTATCATCATCCTCCCATAAGAAATTACAATAAGAGAGAAACGGCCAACGATTTGCCGAGAGGAAATTTGCCAGCGAGTGTCTATATTTAAAATGTGCCGGTGCGTAAAACCGTTTTTTAAACTATAGGGGAAAATTTAGTCTGCCCCGGTAATGATTCGCATGCTGGGCTTTTGATTTATAAATGAATGTTCTGTCAAGTGTGATGGGATTTATTTGACGGTGTAGAATGCAAGTCCGAGATGAAAATAATTCTTATAGTAATTAGCGCATGGAACCCACTAACTTCTGCTTTAAATCACTTTTCATGGTCATTTGAAACTTTATGTAATGCTTGATCGATGTAGTTGTATACTTATCAATTTAAATGAACAGTTCGAGTTGGCAAATGTCCAAATGCGCGCATACCTTTGTTTGAAAAAACAATATTGACTTTTAATACAAACAAAATCTGAAATTGGGTACACGCGTAAACCAATGCAAATTTAGAGCATTCGATCCTTCATAAAAATACCTTCGGCGGCCTTGCATTCTAGGGCGCCGAATTCAAAACCGGAAAAACGATGTCCAAAATTCATTTCGCGTCCATTAGATCGTTTATTTTTCATGGGCAGGCACGGAATGTACGTTATACGAGGCCGGAAGATCTCGTCGGGCTCAGGAGCGTCAGAAGAAAACAAACGAAACAACGCGGGGCGGCGCTGAAAGCTCGCAAGAGCGTAACATTGTATCTCGGACAGAGTCTCGCCTGTTTCTCCCCATTTGATGTCACGGCTCGGGACTTAGACGCCAAGCATCAAGTGCAAATTTTATAGACTCCTCTCGCTGGCCGCGAGGGTATTTATAAATTTTTGGCAAACTACCGCGAGACCAGACTGACACACAGTGCCTCGTTACGCAACGAGGAGAGCTGCTGCGCAATGTCAATAAGTTCTCTCTCTCTCCCTCTGTCGAGGTGCGCGAGAAGACCCGTCCAAGTCGATGGAAAAAAGCTGCTGCTGCTCGGCTCCTCTCTCTGGTTCTGCTCTCCGAGAGCGCGAAAAATACGTAAAGAGACGTACTGCAACTCATTAAGAATGCTCCATTTTACGAGACGTTGATCTAGGCTTCAAGTAATTTGATACACGTTATTGGGGCGGTTGGAGCGCGTCGCTCTTGCGCTAATTGAATTATTTTCGTTGATATTCTGCAAGTGCGCCTGCGCTCCTCTTCGAAATTCTCTGTGGAATTCTTTAAAAAATATTGGGTAATTTTGCCGGGAAAATGGAGTGCATTTAAATATTCAGGATTTGTAGAAAAGAGTTTGTCGTTTCTTTTATTAGAATACATTATCCATATCCCAAATATAAAAGTTTTATTTTAACTTATACATAAAAAAATAAGGCGCCGATTTGGAGGTGAAAACAATTTCAGCGATCGCCCTCGTTTCAATAATTGAATGTACAATATTTTTAACTCGCGATAATTATTTTCAACGAGAATAATACTTTTTTGTGGGAGAACACTGTTTATTTACACGTTAAAACAGTGTTATCAATTTATAATTTAATGGTTACAATAAAATACAGCTAAAAACATATTGAAGATACACGTTTGTCACTATTCTAGTCGCATAGAACAATTACGTTTGTACACATTTTTTTTTCAGGCGTATCGATCGAAGTACAAAAACGTGTAAATATTTTCGGTAATCCAATTACCTAACTAACAAACTACTTTTTTGCCTTGGCAGTCTTAGAAGCGCCAGTCTTCTTCTTCGGCTTTTCCGTTGCTTTCTTGGCGTACTTGTCAATTAAGGAGTCAAAAAAGTTATCGGCCTGATCGGCCCGAGATTTGTTTTTGTTGAGAATAGCGAGAGCCAGGTCATCGTTGTTTCCAGCCGACTCTTTTTCGATTTTCAACATTTTATTTAATCTCTCTGCTTCTTGGGCTTCCTTCTCCCACTGAAACATAAATCGTTTACTTGTATAAATATTTTTACGTGATGCGAAAACAATCGTTATTGACTACGTACGTATTTTGTAATTTATTGTTGACTATTAGAATAATGTTATTTATTTTTAAATAATAAACTAACGATTTATATTAACTTGAGAGTATAAAAAAACGTAGATAAATTTTTATAAATTATAGTTTCGATAAAATTATCTGCACATTAAATTTTTTGTTGAAAAAGCTGATGTTCCCTGTGGGTAATAAAAACTTTGAAAATTAAGAGGTAAGAAGTGCGACTATAAAGTCAATGAGAACAAGAGAATTGTGAAAATGTAGCATAACATCATCTTTGCAATGGGAGTAGTTGTAGGTAGTTTAAAGCAAACAATTGGATTTGAACAGTTTAAGTCACGTTCGAAAAAAGTAAACTAAAATTTATTACAGCACGTGATGTAATCAAGCTCTTTCAATGTCTCCAATTCATCATAAACATTACAGATTCATTTTTG
Organism: Ormyrus rosae; assembly: GCA_035047165.1. NCBI lineage: Eukaryota > Metazoa > Arthropoda > Insecta > Hymenoptera > Ormyridae > Ormyrus > Ormyrus rosae. The sequence continues at coordinate 25,941,612 of JAWWML010000052.1, read as the reverse complement.
TATGCTCGCGACTTGTTGAATTAAACATACTTGTATTAAAACGTTTTAAACAATCTACAATCGATAAAAATCTATTGATATTAACATAAATTAAGTTAAAAATTCAATTGAAACAATTTATCATTTTTTTTTTTTCAATTGCATTCCGATGTGCATTCAAACGATTCTTTCGATTTTTTTTTCAGATTTCAACGTACACCGCATCATTAACATCCGTTCGATTCTTCTCGATCTATATATCCCACGCGGAAACTAGCCCGATGATAGACTACTATTTACTGAATCTAGAAATAAAAAATGTTTATCCTACTGGCCAACATAGCTCGGTCGCGTGGGCGACGCTTTGAAGTCCACGGCTCCGAAGGCCTTCGCAGACTTGAACTGAGAATATTCTTGTCCCAGACGGTAATAGGAGTAGCGAATTAACGTGGCAGATTAGAAAAGTTTTGATTACGTCAATGATAGGAGTTTATTTCGATGAAGTGAGTAATTTTAAGACGCCGCGTGAAAATTCAATTGGAGCTATTTTTTTTATTGAAAACGTTTCGCGAGCAAAATATTTACCCATTAAAAAAAATGGCCATTTTCATGAATTTGGACCTCGTTGACACATTTAAAGACGGCAAGATAAAATTTATGGAATGAGTTATATTGTTTCGTTACAAGAGATGAAACTTAAACCTATATTTTTCATCAAACGGCATAGCGAAACGAGAAGAAGCCGCGATATTATGTCACGCATATTTTTAAATGTGCGAACTTTAAAATAATAAACGTTACCGAAAGCTATTTGCTCTCTTACTCGAAGCTTACGTCACGAAAGCTTTGCTATTTTTGTATTAAACTCTAATTATATTTAAATGTAATAATAGGTAAAAAAAAAAATAATAACATAAACGTGTTTGAATAATTTATTTCAGTACAAAGGTGCAATTTTTTTTGCAAACTATAATTTTAGTTTAAAGTTGTTTTGAGTAGTTAAATAGCTATCAATCTATATTCTATTTTGATCATACCCATCATTAACAAATATTTTCCATTTGAATACCTTCAAACTGATTGATCTGAAACATTTGCTAGTATAGATACTGCAATCAACATGGGAATACAATTTGCACATTTCAATTTCAAGTCATATGATTGAAAGCAATCGACCTTCATTTCTGCATTCTGAAGAAGGATATTTATTATTTTCACTTTGTCTTTGTCTTGGGTACGGGAGTCTTGCATAAATAAGACTTCTTTTTAAATATAAATACGGAGGAAATATCTACATGAAATTCCACTTGATGAGAAAATGCACTTGACAAATACAAGTACACGTTATTGAGAAACTAAGTTGATCATGCTATATACTTTATTGATAGATTACTAGGAATACTGGAGTCCTGGTAAGAGATGAGCGGGTTGTGCCAGTTAAGATTTTTTTATAAGCTCATTTTTAGCTAATTTTCTCAACTATAGTAATTTCAAGCTGCGTTACAGTTAAAAATTTGTTACTGTGAAAGTTAAAGAAGAGAAAGCACTCAGCTGTTCGATTAGCCCAGCTGAAACTTTAAGCTTATATGCCACAAGTCGAGGAAGCTGTTTCAACTTTTTAAGAATTCACAGATAAAATGGAAAATAAAACTATCTACGTAAAATTAAGAAACAAAAAATGGATGCATTAGATGTCATTCAAACAACATATTGAACATTTATAAAATAACAGTTTTTTTCTTCGCTAAATTTAGGTTGTGTCATTAATAATACTGTTGGCGCATGCGCAAAACGTGCGCGTAAACCGCCCCTACCTTAACGAAGTATTAACTAGTTCATTGTTAAAAATATGTCGTTTTTAGTTAAATTTCTGCGAATGGCTTTAAAATTAGTAAATATAGATCGAAGACTTATTTTGAGCTTCATTGACCTAAAAAATCTTCATGTCGTTTACTTGCACCGCAGCTTACATTCAAAATAGGTTTACCGTTACGAAATCATAAGCGACGCTTAGCTGTCTCGATTCGTAAAAACGACCAATTTTTCCCGAGGAACTTGGCAAAACCAAGTCGTTTAGCTTCAATGCCTCTCTCATTAAAAGCAGTTAAAAAAAAGTTCATCAGCGCGGCCAGCCGGCGCATACCGTCCTCTCGAGCGAAGCGCTAAAAAAACTATCCTAGCAGTAAACTTCACGCCCTCGAAGTGACGCAATCCCCGCGTTGACCCTGAAAAGGGGCGCCGCACCGCGGCAATCCAGCGTGCGCCTGCACATGAATAAATGCAACGCGCGCACGCACATAAGTTCGAAGCGAAAGTGACATTATCTCTCTTTCCGCGCGCGGAGCACGGCTCTCCGAGAGCGGAATGTCAATCTCGGAATCTCTCGGTGTGTGCGGTTCATCGTTCGCGAGGGCGCGAAAAGGGGCGAGGCACACACTGCTCGGGGAACAAAACCGCACGCGATCGGCTTTTATTATGCAACGCGGGCGCGCGCGCGCGTCGTCATCGCCGAGGAATCCGCGAGCGGCAAATTGCCTCGATTGCCGAGGGCGCGCGCGCGCGCGTGCAAGCACAACGATCTCCTTCAGCGGCTTCTCTCACTCTGCGCGCCACCCCGAGATTCTATTTATCCGAGAGAGAGAGCGCGAACTTGAACACCGCGGCCGCTCATTTCTAAGAGGTTCCGCATTTTCGAGTAATTCACGGATGGAGCGCTCGAATTTAGATGCACTGCCCGCGCATTGCTTTAAATAAGTTTATGCGCGCTTGGAGGTTTGGCGGCGGAGAGATGATCTACGCTGGTTTGTTGCAGAAATACTTTTTACTGAAACCGAGCGAAAGTACTTTATGTCACGTGAAAATTATCGACGATTGAGTATGGCAAAATTGCAAGAGGCCGTTAATTTTTAAAAAGAGTTAACTAGATATTGTTAAAAATCTATCCTTCCATTACACTGCACGTATATTATGTGCCTAACAATGAAAATTTGTTATGCACCTGTAATAAATATCATTTTCTATTTATTATTTGAATGTTGTTTTGGAGGACAGGTAAATAAATTGGTTAAAAGTATTGTATTGTTAAAAATTCTTCAAACGAAAACTCAGAAAGTAGGTGAGATAACTATATTGTTAGTTGCGATCAAAATAATTTTTTTTACACAGTTTTTAAATAATTTCTACCGTGCAAAGTGTTTACGTGTTTGAGCTAAAAAGAAAGCTGCTGTTTATGCATAAAATATGATATTTAGTACCTTCTAGAAATTGACTCACTCAAGTTATAACGAAACTTCGAAAATCGACAGTAAACCGTGTTATGTATTACCTTCGCAAATGATTGCGTTAAACGTTTCGCTTAATTTTTTAAATAATAAAATAGTATTACATTTCTGCCCCTGACATATTTTAAAAATTTTATCTTGTTTTGCGCTCTTGAAAACAATTTAGAATTCCGCGTAAAAAACATTGTTTCACCCACTCTGTTTACTCGAAAAATGTTTAATATAATCATAAAGACTCCATTGTTTTCGAAATAATTGAAGCTTTGATTTCTAGTGTTTGATTTAACTACGATAAACATGGCTTCGAGTTTATGTAGTATATATAAAGTATGTGTTCATAAATTAATGTTCGGATTTGGTTTATAAATTGACTGTTGCGAACGGAAGTTTTTAAATTTCTGTGCCTAGTTAAGCATACACAGAGAGAGGCTTGTAAAGTTGGATATAATATAAAAAAGAATTTCCACGTTTCATTCTGTAAGATGGGATTTTATTATTTAAAGCAAGACGTCCATTCAAGTTTTTTCAGAGTAAATTCTACTGCAAGTTTGTATATTTATGCAAGTCTAAATATTAGTGCTGGCTTGAATTTTATTACTTCTTTCAGTAAATCCATTGTTCATGCCTCATCTCTTTTAATGTACAATAACATCTCGGTTTCGCGCGATGAAATGTGCAGTAACAGGTTATATTAGATTCCGAAATATATTATCAATAAAATGGACGCCGAAAATGTACAAATTTTTACGTAAACTTTGGCACTGTCAAATAATGTAATCATGTAAATTTTAAGTCCAACGCTATTTACCACTTCACCGATTTCGAGATCGATCTATCGAAGGTCTTTGTGAAAAAAGAGAGAATTAGAAACGCCGATTCTTTTACCTTTCTTTCAAAAAAATTTATAAGCTTTCTAATTTTTTGTACAATTTTGTAGACAAGAATGGCTAATGGCTGCAATATTAATTGCGGGTACACATGTATGTACATTTTTTTTCTAGGACGAAGAGGAAGTAGTTCACTAATGCGTATTTGCGCATTCACACCGATTTTAATACAAGTGTATGTAAGCTATGTGCTTTTACGTTCATAATAATTGCGTGCGTAAGTACGTATGGGTGTGTTAAAAGAAACATTACCACTAGTTTTTATTGAACAATTTTTTAATTTTCTTATTTCATTGCGTATACTTTTATTCCATTTTGCCGCGTATATTAAGCTAGTGTAGCCACTTAATAAGCCCATAATCGAACCATATGCATATTTTGTGGATAATTAGTTACTCCGTACCCAATTTTGTTGCTCCAGCCGTTTCCGATAATAATATTAAATCTTAATATTACGCTAGCGTAGCCACTCTTTGACCTTTAAAGATATCAATACGAGAATGGCGACATAATTTTTTTGCTAATTTGTTGCTCAAAAAGTCCATTGGTTTTTAATTTCTTGCTACAGCCGATTCCCAGAAACTTGACCCATGCTAGCTTAAAACTTAAGCTATTACAGAGCCATCTCTGTAAATCTGGCTATAATTATTATTTCTGCATGAAACCAAAAATGCTACCAGTTTACATATAATAAATCGTCTTATTCTATTAAATCTTAAAAGTGGTTATCCAAGTATAGGGGCTGTAACTGTTCACAACTCCTATAGTTATATGCTATAGGAATCCTAAACATACTTTTTCAATCTTACTTATTTAAAATAAAAAAGCATAAAAATAGGTTGATTTTTGCATAAATCAGTAAAATATGATTATACTTTAATAATTCGGTTAAAAATTTTCAAAAAATGTTGTTTTTCATTTCTGAAAACGTCTGTTTACGATAGGTTTCAAAAAGTGTCCGAATATTGGGTCCTTTACCTTATGCATATGGTTTGATTATAAACTTATGAAGTGGTTACGTTAAGCTTAATATGCATAGTTTTGCCGCTGTATTGAAGGCACCAAGCTTCATTTTAGTTCAATAGATGAATGAATATATTCATTCAGCTATAGCTATACAAGATTTTGCTACAATTCATTAAGACTAATGTCTTAATAAGCATTGGGGAATCAAATCATCATATTATTTTGAGTAAAAAAAATTATGCAAACAGGAAATAACAGATTTTTTAATTTTTGCAGTCACGTTGGATCTGCCGAGAATTTTAAGACGATTTTTTAATTACGAAGTAAGAGATAATAAAATATAAATTTTTTTCTCTCCTAAATTTCGCAAAAATAATTTACGACTCGAATTCCGGACCTAATATTTTGATGGCTACGTTGCTCAAAGCAATATTAATTTGCAAATGCAAAGAGAGATGAGCTTTGTTGATTAATGTCATTCCACATTATAATTAAATTTAATTACTTTCTGCTCTGATTGCTCACGTGCATCTTACGCAAGTTAATGGCACGACATTCATAAATTAAAATAGTGTACGGACAAAAAGTCAACCATCAGATGTATCTAATTATTGTTCAATTAAAGAATTATATCTTTTACAATGTTAATGAGATTTTACTCTCCTGCATATACATTTTATTTCAGTTTATGCATGATTTTTTTACCTAAATGAATTCCTTTATAATTACTTTGTAAAGTGCAAACGAGAAGAAGTGAAAACGAGAAACTAATAAAAATGTCAATTATACAAAAAATTTATATTTATGTTAAAACTGCTACACATATATTTTTTTCTGAAAACACATAATAAGGCACATTGTGCAATGAAATTTGATCAAGTCAGTAAATAAATGTACAGCATTGAATAGTAAAGTTTAAAAAATGTTAATATTTTAACGTAATTATTCTGTAACACCAATTAAATAATTAAACATGTGAATGCAATGAATACGACCTTCTTTAAGTATAGAAGGAAACATGGAAATTTATGTTTCCCTTATGTTACTTTATTATTGTTTAATTATTCATTTATTGGACAATAGAAGAGTAAGGTCAAGTACAAATGTTATATATTAGTCAAGAAATGCAAATGAGTGCGTTCATAAACAATATTCAGTTCTAGGTTGAAGTTTGTAATCTGAAAAACAAGAGCAGGCCATATTAGAGACAATTACCCTAGTTACGAATTGTGGAAGTTTTGTCAATAAACGATAGGCCCTTTATTAAATCGATCAAGTAATTTTAAAGGCGCATTCTTCACTTTAAAAATTGTTGACCGCGTTTTCTAGTTAGACAAGTAAAGTACACTTTTTGCATTTAAGACTTGAATATTACACATTTATCAATACATAAAATTTAAAAACAATTTCGAAGTTTTATCCAATTAGAAAACAAGTTCCTTGCTGGGCATCAATGAAACACCTAAACCGTGATTGCTATTCTATTTCTATTAATGCTCCATCTCTAAATAGTACACGTATAAGCTCTTATACGAATGCTAGTTAATTATAGACGAACTCTGCTTCTGTCTAGCTAGTGACATTCGTAGGAACAATTACACTCGAGATCAGGAAGCAGTTGAATTTAAAGACTTAAACCGAAGGTAATAAAATTCATTTTGTCATTAACCTTCTGGTCGTAGAACACAATGTTTTCAAGTCATAAGTGAAATCAATGTAATAGACGAAAGAGGTGCCGACTTTGAAATTAACGATTTCTGCAGTGTAAACTGGTGTAGTGTAAAAAATAATAATAGCTTCCTCAATAGCTTTATACTGCTATCGATCGCACTTATTCAATTTTTTATTAATTTATCACTTATTAAGTAACGCCATCGATCTTACTTTTAAGGTGAAAAGTTTTTGATGTTTGTGAAAAGTTGTCTGCGACCAAGAACAAGCGGCGCAAAAGTAAACGTTTATCGATCGAGGTTTTATAACGAAATAATGTAATTGAGAGATTATTATTAAAAAATATTGTAGTAAAATGAAGAAACGCTATAATATTTTTTTTTTTTTTTTAGAAAACAACGCATGAATGAACCAAAGTAGTAACTCTATCCATAAAAAGTCACTATTTCCGCTTGGCGATGTTTATTCCCCCCTCTTCCAGTGGCTTATTGAGCAACTAAAAATACGTTTATTAGGCACTTGTTGCTTTCTTAAAGTAAAATTTTACCGCCGTAAAGACCGACTGATGCCACTACAGCGGCGGAACTCCCGGATGCCGGTATTTCAAAATAAAAAATAAATCGTCACGTAACATTTCCTCCTCGCGACGCGACCGAAACGCAGCTTTTCACAAACTCGCTATTACTCCACTTGAGTAAAATTGATTGCGCGCGCGCGCGCGCCTGAAATGGAAATCTGAAAATTTTATAATTTCAAAATCAGCTTAATCGCCGCTCTCGCTCTCGACGTACAATCGCCTAGTAGGAGTCGCAAGTGCGCATAATAATACCGCGCGCGCGCTGCCCGGCGTTTCCCGCACTACAAATCATTGATAACTGCTCGGCTCTGCTCTTGAAAATCTCCCGGCTGAATAAAAAAGGAGCCGCGCGCGCGGCGAAGCCATTACGCGCATAACTCCATACTCATGCACGGCGCACACATTCCTGAGATGTAAGAAAATCGCCGCCGCGCCAGACGACAACGGCGTAGTTCTCAATAGAGGCAATTAAAAAAAAGCGGCCGGTGATTCATTACCATCTCTCCCTCCCTTTTTCACTCTCTCTCTCTCTCACTCTCTTTCGAGGAGTAAAAACGTCTCGTCGAGAGCCCTTCTTCGCGGCCGGCCGTCGAATTCAATCGACCTTATTCCACCGAATTCCATCGCTTTTCCGAGTCGTTCCGCGAGCGCACGCGCAGGCGCGAGAATCAGTCTCTCCTTCGCCCGTAATTTATCGGCTCGATTTCGCAACGGCCTCTCTGCCTCGCGCGCGCGCGCGCGCTTAGACTTTCAAATCGGCTCTCTGCGGGGGCGATTTCCCGCGCCTTTTATACCGCGGCGTTTTACCTGCCGCGGTTTGAATTCTATGTACTCTCGGATGCCTACCGGCTTCGGAAGGCCGAAGACTTTCGGACGCGCGGTACTTTTTCCCGGCGTGGGCGGAGGAGGTTGATCGCTCTCGGCGCAAACAGTGAGGAAAGCGTTGTCGAAAAATTTATGAATGGGACGACTGGACGAGGGATAAGAATAGAAACCCGGCAAAGAGGGCTCTCATTGAAATGTTTATCGGCTTCGGATTACGTTTTCTTATTAGATTTTTAGATTAGGCTCGGGATTGAAAAAGGGTATTTAAAAAAGGATAATAAATTTCTGGCGTTGCATTAGAATTCTATTAAATTTAATCGAGATTTAATCAATATTCATTGTAGTGCTTTTTAATTTTAATTCAGCCGGTTCTCGGAAAAGCTTAATGGAGAAACGCGAGAGATTTGCAATTTTCGTAAACTCGGGAGGGATCCGCCAAGCGGTTTTACGAAAGAACGTTTAAATAGGCGCGCTTCTCGCGTATAACTTTTGCAAAACACGTAAAGCTAAATGATTTGAATACGTTATGCGACAATATACGTCGATGGAAAAAAACAATGAACGTTAGTCATCTTTATTGCATTATTTTAAAGGTGTCGAAGAGTTTTTAATTTTTTTAAGTGCGACGCATCGCAAACGGGGAAGTAAAGTTACACACCGACGATTAAACATAATTATTTTAATTCAGATTTCTGCTGGTCTATAATGTTGATGAAGTCCTCCAATTGCAAAACTGTTTTGAAATTGAATTTGCGCGTCGTTTTAGTAAGCGAACGCGAGCTTTTAAGCTCACTTTGAAGTTTATATCGCTTTAATGGCGTCTATTCTTAAAATTATTAAGGAAGGAATTTCCTATTCTCGTGGACTATAAAGTCGGTGTTGTTTTCAATGTCAGAGCTTAATCATAGCGTTAAAAACGTTACGTAATCCATTTCACCTCTAAGTGATGGACATACCAGGCGAGTGTAAAGAAAATGTTCAGCCGAAAGTGTTAATTAACTTATCTATCGCAAGAAAGTTTTAAACGACGCTTCATTACCAAGCGGGGCTGTCAATAATTCTTTTATTCCGCTTACATTGTTTTAAATTGAGGGAGTCTAAAATAAAAAAAAAATTTTTTTAGATAAAACGCTTGAAATAAGCTTGAATTTTAGGGTTAAATTTTAAGGAATTTGAATTCATTGGAATGGGTTTTAAATATAGGGTAAAGTGCGTTTTATACACATAAGAATCGTACACGTAAACATTGTACACAATTTAGCATGGTTCAATATATCTATATATAAATTTTACCAATGTTAAATTGTGTACAATTGTGTACAAAAGTGTACTTTTTCTATAAACTCAAGTGTTTCATTGACTTGAATTTGGCATCTGAGGTCAAATAAAATGTTCATACAAGAAAGTCCAATCTAACTGCAGTAATAATTTTGCTAAAAAATTGGCTCCCCTCGAAAATAGAACTATTATACGCGGCTAAAAACAGTGCCCGACGTTTTATAAAAATAACCGTGAAAAATTAACGCAGCGCGGACAAATGAACTGAAACCGGGCGAGATAAGCGCTCCACATATTCTCACCGCCCCCGAGTCTAAAAAATCGACAAAAGTTGGCCGCGCCGTCCGTCCGTTCCTCCTCGCCATAAAACTCCGTGTACTTTAATTTCCCCCAAGGCTCTCCCACACCCTTCCTGGTGCGCCTAATTCCATTCGAACTCTCGGGTCAGTATTCGAAAGCACGCGATGACTCGAAAAAAAACTAGGCATTCCTCTCTCTCTCTACGATGTATCTGACGTAACGCGTTCGGATCGGCGGCGAGGCCCATTAAGCTCGTGTCCGCGTGTCAATTAAGCTCCACGGATATCGCGCGCGGCTCCCGATCCGCGTGTCCGGCGTATAAAGGTTCACGGGCGGAAGGAAGAGGCGCGCGCGTGCAGTTTACCGGGGGAGGGAAGAGGGAGAGAGAGAGAGAGAGAGAGGGGAGCAGGGGGCTCTTGGCAAGCCGGATCGCTAAAGCTCTCTCGCCGTGGCTGCTGGCTGGCACTTGGCCGCGGACGCGAAGGTCGTTACGTAATAAACTGTCGTAATAATAATGGGAGCACGGATTATTACGTCGGTTATATTTCGCCGACGACTGACGCCGCCACTGCTGCTGCTGCTTTCGCGCGCGAAGCGGCGGCGCGCAAAAGCATCTATTGTCCTCGCCCGTCTCTTATCTGGCCAGATCTGTTCGCTCTCGCGTAAGCGGGTTTGTCTCTAACGCTAACGTCGGTCTGCATCGCCGATTCGCATATTTATAAGCGTCCATTGCCGAGCTCGCGATGCCTATTGATATATCAAATTTGTCGCGAGCCGCTCTTTTTTTTTTTCAGGTTCACGAGCTCGACTTGGTGAGCTTTACTGGTGGAGATTGTCTTTCTGGTCGTAAGAACTGTTGTGATCGAGGGTGAAAATTATTCGAGACGACTGAACCTCTTTTATTTATAGTGCAGACAGTTGCTTTGATGGATGCAGAAGGTATTTTGATGCGATGAATTAATGGGCTGTAAATATATCGAGAAGATAGTTGTTTTATTGCGAATTAAGGAGAAGTGCAATGATATAAATTTAACAGATCAGCTGAAATCTGAGAAACGCTCCATCTTATGTATTTCTTGCGTTAACAGACATCTTTTATTAGCAAATGCATTTTACTTGAAATACAAGTTTAGCTTAGCAATAAACTTGCGAAGACGCTCGCAAACTGTATTTCATTGCACTCTGCAAATTCCTTCGGTTACGTAAAAAACTATAAGCTGTAAAAGTAAATTGCCATGAAAAATGGGTTTTTATTTATAAAATAAGCAAGTCTGTTTTATGAATAAATAATAAATAATACGTATTATTTTAATGAATCGATACATTTTATCTATTCTAAATGTTATTATTAGCTTAAAATAAAATATTAAATTATTCCTTATATACTTTTACGTCAAAATGATATGTATATTTTTCTCCTTCACCAAAATAAATTTCTTATCAAATCTTGACTTGGAGAAAATAATCAACGACTTGAATAATTAAACGGAAAATAACTTATTTCAATAATTTCATCAATTAGGTAATAAAATACCTATGTTAAAACATAAAATTTGTGACAGATTATTTAAAAAAATCTATGTGTTCTTCTCTACATTCGTTGAACGATATCGTGAGCACTTAAATAAGACGTGCAAAAACTAATACTGCAAAATCATTTATCAAAATGATTTGTTAATCGTCTATTTATATTTCTCATTTAGTAATCAACTGTCGAATTAGGATGGGTAAACAGAGCGAAACTACTAAATCTTTTCACAAGCTTACTTTTTATTGAAAATAATTGCTTTGTCATAAAATAAATGAAAACGCATCAGGTAGAAGCCCGAATTACGAAATAAATTTTAAAGATAAAATTAAAAAAGTATTTAAAAAAAATTTGCACTTTGTTTTTTTGAAATTTAAAAAAACATTTTGTACGCTCGGTACAGATTTCAACTACTATCGAATTTAATAATTACGAATTTTTAAAATTTTTTTTAATAAAAAAAAGTTTATGAAACTATCCGTATTTGAACTTATGTAAGAATATTGTTATTTTTAGCATTTCTTACGTCAATTAACTAGTAAAAAGACAAATACAAGTTTTAAAAGTATCATTATTGTAAATTCGATATTAGTTAAACGTTTAAAAAATTACATGATTACGAATTTCTCATACTTTATAAATATTTATAAATGTTATTACTTTCAATTAAAATCTTAGAAAATACACTTAAATAACTTAATCGGCTATCATTAATGACATTAATATCGGTAATTTAATGTTTGATAGTCAATTACAGGCACTTTCAGAAAAAAACAAAGAGCTCATTAATAAACCAAGAGAGAGAAAAAAAAAATTACACATGACTCATTTACATGATTTGCCTGAACCGACATATACGTCCCATTTGCATGTGGAATAAAAGCTTCTCGCGGGCAAAATGAAAGTATCATTTTCATTGCCTGCCTCTCGACTAGCAAACATCAAACGAAACAAATACCAAACGTATAAAGCAATCGCGTAATGCGAACTCGACGAGACCGAGAAGAAGGAGAGAGAGAAGAAGCCGCGCTGATATTCATCCTCTCTCCGATTAAATCGCAGCGGCGGCTCTCTGCTCCCCGGCCACTCTTTCTTTCTTTTCTTTTTTTCTTTTTTTAATTCAGCCGTCATCAATCGCTTCGCGCGAGCCCAAGTCAAGCTCTTAACTCTCGTTAACGCGTATCATCAAGGCGGTAATTACAACAGTCCTTTCGAACGCTGCGGCGGACGACTTACATGAGAGCGATTCTTGCCGTGGCTCTCGCCTCTTCTAAATGCCTCACAACGCGCGATTTTCGCACAACACGTACAAAAATATAATAGATAATGAAAATTAATTATTTAACGTACGTAGGAATATTTACACTCGATCCCCATATTTATAATTTATAATACATAATATGCTTGCGGACACGATCGTTACTCGTTAACAAGTACTTATAAAAACTTTTTATAATTCCCATAATTTTATCGGCCTCAACGTTCATTTCAATTCATTCGTTATTTTATCTTTAATTTTATTCCGGACGACTTTGCAGTTAACTAGAAATCGAATTCGAAAAATTATTTAAAGTTTTTACAAGTTCTTTACGTTCAACTTCCATAATCAACAAAATGTACCTCTCGCAGAGAAAACATTCTGCTTCTAAACAACACGATCATTTTGAGCTTTGCAATGCTTTTTTTAAGATATTCTTGGTGCATTAATAAACATTATTAGTAAAAGTAACAGTAATAACGAACAGATCAGTTTAACACCAAGTTAAATCTAGGACAATAATGAACACTATCTTTTTTTTTTTTTTAGTCGAACTATATAAACTTTAAACGTGAATAATGACACTGAAAGCATCAGCTGGACGCGCGATTCCGTGACCCGATGTTCCGTCGCTCACCACGAAAGTAAAACGTAAAAGCCGCTCCTCCAGAAGCTCGACTTCTCCAAAGGACGCGCGATTAAGTATAATGAACATTTTCCGCGTTTCACATCCGCGATATTCAACATTCGTCCCCGTGTAAGCGTACCCGTAAACGATCCCGACAATTTAGCCAATCATTCGCGGCGGAGCACCTTTTTGCGACGACGACGAATTGCCGCCAATTCGGGCGCCCGACTCCGCACATCGGCACGAACGATCGAGAAGGAAGCGCGAGGCACTGGGGGGACGAGGAGGGAGGGAGGTCGTCTCGGGGAAGAGCAGCTCTCTACCACCTACGCATCGCGGCGAGGGTCGCGAGCATCAAGATGAGGAGCGGCGACGAGTGCCTGAAGAGGTGTTCCGCGGAATTCGGGCACTCGGTGGTCGTCGGCTGCTGGGTGTTGAAGCCGGCCACGAGGACGGTCGGCGCCGTCGAGGCTCTCGCCGCGGTCTCGTTCACTTTCTGCTTGGCGATCTCGCTGGCGTTCTGGAGCTGCTGGTGCGCGGTGTTCCTGTAGTTGTCCAGCTGGTTCTGGTTGACCTTCGGGTCGTAGTACGGGGGCTGGTAGGCGAAGTCGCTCGCGGGCACCGACGGCTGGATCATGTCCGGCACGTAGGGACGCACGGTGGGCCTGGGTGGGATCGTCACCGGTTCCGGGGTGGTCGGCACGGTCAGAGGCACCTCGGTCCAGGTTCTCCTCGGCGGCTCTTCGGTCCAGGGTCTCCTCGGCGGCTCCTCGGTCCAGGTTCTCCTTGGCGGCTCCTCGGTCCAGGGTCTCCTGGTTGGCAGTGGAGGAAGCGTGGTAGGTCTGTCGGTCCACCTCGGCGGCTCGATCGGTGGAGTCGGTGGCACCGGGGGCAGCGGCTCGTCGACGGACACCACGTCCTGGGCGACGAGGCTCCACTGGGGGTCGGACTCGAAGTCGACGTTGCGCTCGGTCAAGAAGCGCTTGAGAGCATTGGGACAGCCGAAGTTGGCGTTCTCGTTGATAAATATGCGCTTGAGCTCCTTCAGTTCCGACATGCTCTTGAGGTCCAGGCACTGGAGTCGGTTACCGGATACGCGGAGGTCCACGACGTCCGGCGCATTGCGGAACACGTCGCCGTCGATGCGGGTGATTTGGTTGTAGTTGAGGTCGAGGTAGTTAAGGTCCCTCAGGCCCTCGAACCAGGCGCCCTTGACCTCGGTGAGGTAGTTGTTGTCGAGGCTGAGCTGCTGCAGGTTCCTCAGTTGACGGAAGGCGTTGTCGTCGATCTCGGAGATCTCGCAGTAGGAGCACGAGAGGACGACGAGGGTGCTGCCGAAGCGCGAGAACATCGGCTCGGTGATTCGGCGCACCGGCACGTACGATATCCTGATCTTCTCGACATTGTTGGGCACGACCTGCAGGTCCTCGACGGAGCCTCTCTCGCAGCTGTACTCGATGAGATCGTCGTTGTCGACGCGAGTGCAGGCCGCCTCGGCTCGTGAATCGAGGAGCAAGAGAAGAAGAGCACAGACTAGGAGAGACGCGCGTCGCTTCATGCTTGCGGCGAGTGAGCGAGTGAGCTTACGGAGCTCTCGTGCATTCACGAGGAGGGCCGAGGAAGCAGGGAGAGGCAGCCTATATATCGATCTCGCTTAGGAGGAGGCACGCGGGCCGCGGGAGTCTCGATCGGAGCCGAACGTTGCACTGAGCCCGCGTTCGCCGTTAGCTGCTTATTTATTTACTTCGGCACCCCCTCCATCGCGTGTGCGCTCCTTCCGCGTAATCGTCAAACGTCTCTCTCCCTGCGTGCGCTGTATATATGTATATATAGACGTTACGGCAAGCGCGGCCCTCTCTCTCTTTTTCTCTCTCGATCCCTTCTTTTTTTCGGGCTTTATTGTGCAGGACGGGATTTCTAGTACACGCTTGTACTTCGTACTTGCTCGGTAATGCTAATTGAGATGAGCATTGGGACTTATACGAAGAAGAGACCTTGCCGGTTTTATTAGCAAGCGGGAATCGGGTTTGGGACAAGGAGCTTTTCACGCGGCTTAGGGCCGCTTCGGTTCGAAGTGGTTTTTTTAATTAACTTAACGAGTTTTCGTTAATTGAGTGGGGTACTTGAAAGGGAGGTCAGTTTTTGTGCTTTGGATCGAAATTTTTTGGGTGGTAGTTATTATTATTACTGTGATAATGCTTGCATCAAAAGTATTACTTATGACTCAAAAAACGTTCAATTACTTAATATTTCAATATTATTAAATAAAATTTTAGTAATGGGAAATAATTTTAAAAATTTTATAAAATATTAAGTGACTCATTTAATTATGGTAACTAGTTTTTCCTAATAAATTACTTTCTTATAAATATAAAACATTATATTATATTTATAGCAAATATATAACAATTAAAAAGCGTCTAATAAAATAGTTTGAGATAAGTGTGATATTCCATCATGTAAAAAATACTCTAGACTCCACAATAGTAATATCTGTTTTAATTTAAATATAAAAAATTGTTTGTATAGGATGTTTTTATTATGTTTATGTATTTTAATTTGCTAAACTCCAATTTATCTTTAATTTTCGTAGTTTCATGGGTTAGGCAATCATTCAAATTAAAAGTCAATTCGAATTCAGCATGTTAAAGTACAGAAGAAAACATAACTTACACATGAGGAAATATGAAAAAATGTTACATACTATCATTGTGGCACCTACAGTAAAAGAAGCAGAATTATTTGTTTAAATGAGATAAATAATAAACTACTTCAGTACATTTTGGAGAAATAAAAGGTAAAATTTTAGTATTAACGTACTTTGTACCTTGTTTTGGTACAAATCAAAGTAACTGTAAGTTTTATAGGAAGTTTTAATAATAATTATTGTACATTTTGAATGTAACTAAAAATAGAGATTGAATCAACACTATTTATGTTACTTTTGGTTCTAAGGTTACTAATAAATGAAATATTTAAAAGTTAATAAATTATTCCTATTAAACTAATAAACTAATTAATTTTAATAGACTTACCTTTCGTTTTCTGCGTAATTTTTTCTTTTCATCTTCTTCTGTGAAAGCCTTAAACTCTGGTACTTCACCTTTTTCAATAAGATCTTGAATAATTTCATGTAATCGAGGTTCTTCCTCACAATTTGTGAAAGGAACTGCTTCTAAAATGTAATCCATATTGCCTTTACCTAAAAATGATGATAAAAAGTTATTAGTAACAATACAATATATAAAGCCCTGGAAAATATAATTAAAATTTAACTTACTATCCATATAAGCTCTTTTCAAGTCTTTAATTTCAGTTTCAGAGCCTTTGTAATTTTTTTCATAATTATTTATATCTTGTACAGTAATTTCCTTAAACAGAGAACGCCAATAGTCAGCCCAATTCCGCATGATAACTTCTTCACTTTCTTCATCAAATTGACCTGTCTCATCATAAATTTTGCGTTTATCACTGTCACTAAGAATCGAGTGTATTCTTCCAAGAACTTTAAATTTTTCTGTTGCTTCTACTTTAGTTTCTTCGTCGACACGATCAGGGTGTACTTGTAACGACAACTTGTGATAAGCTTTCTTGACTGAAAAAATAAATTTATAATTTCAGATATATATACTTTTAGATAATTTTATGACATAAGCAACTAATAATAGAAGTGTACTTAAAAAACAGATTAAACTAAACATATTCTTTTTCAATGGTATGGTTACTTAAACTGTACTTTCAGGTAGGTAATTAACAAATCATTTAAATGCTTTTAATAACTTGCAGTACCTTCATCACTTAAAAATGTTAATAAATACAAGTTATTTATGTAAAACAGAAAGCCATTTAGAGTTTTAAACAAGGCCAATATTGTAAATATTATTTGCATGCCAGATTTATGTTTACCTTGAAAAACATTAAATTAAGATAAGTATAGCATTTAAGTATATTGTTAATACTAAACAAAGATGCAAAGTATTAGAAAATAGAAATTTTAGTTTTAAATAAAAAAACTTTGTAGATAACAAAAATTAGCCCAAATTTGATTATGATTACAATATGATTTTCTTCAATGATTAATGATTTTTAACAAAAAAGTTGCTGAAAATTAGTAAAACTTAGGTTATGTCAACTTACCTTGCTTCTCATTTGCATTTTTCGAAATTTTTAGTACTTCGTAGAAATCACGAGCTCCAAAATACTGTTCGCACAAATCTAATAGTCCCTCAGCCATGTTTTTGTTAAATTTTGGAATTATAAACTGAGAATTTTGTTTTTATTAGACCAGGAAAAAAGTCGATCGTTGGAAGTGTTTTGAAATACCGACAATAGAATTTTTGTTATTCGCGCCAAATCTGACATAACCTGTACGGGAGTACGGGTTTACCAACAATGCTATAGTTCGGTCAGTATTTATTGATCATTTCTCGTGCTCTGCGCAGAGAATATTGCTCAGTCTCTCAAACAGTTTGCAAGCTAGCTCCTACGTTTCCGTTTCCCGCCGTTGGGAAGAAGTGGTATCAAACCATCTTTACCGACACTGACGTCAGCGACATTTTCAATACCTCAACTTCTCTCTCCCACTCTCTTTGCTACACATATCCTATCTCTTATTATAAGCTTGCTTACCGCACAGTATATTACTTTTAAAGTAATCTGTAAATTTGTAGATAATTTTTTAAACCAAGTTCACGATTTATTCTTAGATTATTAGTAATTCTTTGCTGATTAAAACATAAAAAAAGCATCATTTATAAGTCGCAAAGGCTGAAATCGAACCGGAAGCAGCCGATGGAGGAGAAAACTGCGCAGAGCTCAGTAGGAGAGGGACCTGTAAAACACGAGCGCCGCCATATTGTACAGTAATGTCAGTTGCCTTCTAGTAATTCTAGCAGCGTCGGCGCAGCGACCGACCAGCGAAGATTCCTGCACCACGCCATATTGGCAGTGTACGCCTTCGATACTTGTCGTGCACGCCAGGGCGTAAGTAGATTCCGTTGTGAGTGACCGAGTCCGAGAGAGCGCGACATCGAGCGTCTACTCCTCGATAAAAGCACTTCGTTTTTTCCATCGAACTTAGCCTTTTGTTTACAGGCTCGGGAGCCTTGTAAACAGATTTTTTACTCAGCAAAGGGTTAGAGAAACGGCTTAAAACTGGAGTCCAAAGGGGGAATGAAGACGTATGTCCGTAGGCGGAAGGGCGACAGCCCGAGCAACGTTATTCTACATCTGAACGAGCTCTGCCGGCTATGCCTCGCCAAGGAGGAGGAGATGGTGCCAATTTACGATGAAGATGGGATTCCACTGCCGCTTAGGATCATGGCTTGCGTCAATCTCGAGGTTCGATTTGATTTTTTTCTTCAATAGACCACTTTTTCTCTGCCTAAATTGTATTCACTCTTCTAGAACGCTCTCTCTTTATCCTCGCGATTTTCCGTTCCCTTCCTCCGTCGCTGTTTTTATGGTTTTGGACGAGGACTAGATTTTGTTCGATTTTAAAAAAGAGGAAAATCTAAGGCTGAATGAATGGGTTTGACATCGGTTCACCGAAAACTAGGAATCTAGTTTATCTCTCATCAGGAGATTGTTCCATTGCCAAAGGGCAGATAGGTAGTTTCCTATTGCCCGAGTCATTAATGCCATCTCGGGCGCCACATTCTCACTGGTTTACCCTCGTTCTGTCTCTCTCTACGGTTCCGTAGTCTGCAGACGCGGCTTTCGTTGCACGGGCTTGCGGGCCGCGGAGCAATGGAGGTAGGTGCCTACACATCTGCGCAAAGCAACTACCATCCTTACCGAGTTATCGACTTTCTGATATGCTGTAGCGAGCAACAACCAACGGCTCGTCTTCTCGCATTATTCTCTGGAGTCCTTGCTTCGTAAATTTTGGGTCCAATAACAAATTTCCACACTGTTTTCTTTATGAATAATTGTCCCATTATGTCCAGTAAATTTAGTTTACAAAATGCTACAAATATTTCATCTTTTTAGATAGAAATTTATATCTATAATTTTTATTTCTTTTTTAAAAACTTAGTTTTGCATAACAATTATGTTTGTAAAATTTTTTATGGATTTTTAATATGTGTCATATAAGCAAAAATCAATTCTAAACTATTCTTAATTAAACTAAAATTCTAAACTAAAAATAATTTTCAAAAGTTTAAATGAAAACAGTTTAAGAATATTTGTTTAATATTTTTATTTGATTGAATAATTTTTTCCAAAATTGAAAAAACCAAATAATAAAATGTAATATACAGAATTACTGTTTCTATTACTTTATGCAATTCATATCAATATTATTACTATTTTATACAAATTCATCATTTAATCTTTTGTACAATTTTCTACTACCAATTCATAGTTTTTTAAATCATTCCATACTAAATAACAATTAAAATTTTGAATAACTTTAAATTGTAAATGACTATTGCAGTTAATGTAAAATCAGTGAAAGTAAACTTAATTTTATTTCTGATATTAAATAAATTTTATATTTACAGGTATTTGAAGAAGATGGTCTTCCAAATATGATATGTCACCCTTGCAAATATCAACTTGAAAAATCTTACCAATTTAAGAAAAAGTGTGAAGCAGCTGATGCTAAATTGAGAAAGCACATAAAGTTAATCCAACAATTAGGAGGTCAAGAGGATGATGAGATTAGAAGCCAAGACTCCAGATCTGAAAATGAGCAACAGCAATCTACTAGTGGAAAATCAAGGAGAGTCAAACAATTGTTAGCTGATTTAGTATCAACAAAGTCTGATGCCAGTGGCAGTCAAGCAGAAGGTGATCCTATTGAAGTCACTGAAGAAGAACTGGTAGGTGGTTACATACTAGGAATGGGTCCTGAAAATGCTGATATGGAAGATAATCTATCAGAAGATCCAGAAAACATCACATTAGTGCCTGCAGAGGAAAGGTCTGCAAAAGCTCGTTGTACTATAAGGGGAACAAGAATAAAACAAGAACAAGAATCTGACGATGAAGGAGATGATGTTGCAAGATCAACAACAACTGCTGAAGGTCAGAAAGTTTATTTGATGGAAGTTCAGACTCAACCTTCAATTCAGAGTCAACCTCCAATTCAGCAACATCCAGTTATTGGTAAGAATAAGATAAATTTTAAATCAACATTATAAAATCACTTAATCATTCATTATATAGTAATAATAATTCTGTTTGATTTTAATTTTAATTTAATCACATTTTAATTTAATCAATGTTTTATGTTCAGTTGAAAGCGGCGAAGAACTCAAGGTGTTCCAATGCGATAAATGTCCTAAAGCCTTCACTAGAAGAAACATGCTCAAGAGTCACCAGTCGGTACACAGTACCCAGAGGGGTTTTACTTGTCAAGCTTGTGAAAAATGGTTCCCTACGCGGTCAGCTTTAGTAAGGCACGAACGTACACACACTGGAGAAAAACCATTTGGTTGCAATATCTGCCACCGTGCTTTTGCTCAAAAAGAAATTCTTCTTCGTCATCTGATGACGCACTCTGGTCAGAAACCCTTCCAGTGTCAACATTGTGAAAAAAGCTTTACTCAACGCGAAGCACTTAAGGTTCATATGCGTCGCCATCAAAAACTTAATCCTAATGACATTCAATTGCATCACTGTCAACTTTGTCCCAAAGCATTTTGTCATGCCTCTGGTTTGAGTAGGCATCTAGTTACACATACAGGTAGGACCTATAAATGTGTTGAGTGTGAAAAATCATTTACTGATAAGAGTTCTCTCTTAAGACATAGTCGTATTCATGCACCTAAAAAAATCATAACAAATCAAGTTTAAAGCTCATTCCGTTTGTCTTCTGAAAATTCATGACAGTGATCAATCGTTTTATATATACATCATAGCATTATAACGATTCAGTTATTTCCAATTATGTATATTTAAAAATGTTCAAAATCGAACGTAATCTTTATGAAGAAAGTTTATAGATTTAAGTTTTCTGATGCAAACTTAAATATTTATATATTTCACTTTGGAAATATTGTATCAAATAGAAATTAACAATATATTTTTATAACAGTAAAATTGGTACGTGCAAGCTTAGCTTATTTGGGCTTTTATTTGTTTTCGAATAAAAGCGGAACATTTATAATTACATTTTAAGTTTAAATTACAAATAAAAGCTCAAAGTGTATAATCAATTGTATAATGAATCATGAGTTTTCAAATTTATATTGGTTTGAAATAATTACATCTTTTTACAATCAGTTATTTAAAAGTTTTATTTCTTGTGCTTTGATCTTCATCTTATATTTTGAACTGGTTATATAATAACTCGGTAAACGAAATCAAGCAAATTGTATAATTAAGCGAATCAAACACTTCAGTGCGAAATGATTAATGTTTTTTTGTAATTTGAGTTTTTTAATTGGTGTAAGCGATTTTTACCTTGTGTAATTCATCGGCCTTGTTTTTTTGCTAAAATATGGTTGCATTAGCTTTATAATTCTATCAGATTGTATCTTATACAAAATCGAAAATTATCAATGTACTTGTAAGACTATGCATTTTATTGTAAATGTAACCAGATGAATTTTGTATATATGATTATATGATATAAATATACTGACTTTTTCAGTAGTTCAAAAAGTTTTTGTTTAATTTAATGAGAGAATTGTAACCCATAGGCATTTGCAAATAATTTTACTTTAACAAATTTTGTTAGCTTAAAAAATTTGTTATGCATGGATAGATTACTGTAGGTAAATAAACTTTGAATGTGGTAGTTCTTTTTATTAAAAAATCTTGCTTTTTATTATAGTTTCTCTTGCGTATACGGTATTTTGTTGCCGATCATTGTGCAACTTTATGCATGCTCAGCCGCAACAGTAGCGAGGTCTATGTTTGACCATGCCGTCGAGTCGTACAGATCTATTTTGCATTTTTTCTATTTAATTTAAATAAGATGTTACAATTGTTTCGGATCGGTGGATACAATGATTGGTTCGACTCAAGATAAATGCCGATGAACTACGGAGATACTATTTTTGTCTTTTTCCATTTTTTTTAAAATTGTCATTTTGGTCTGGTATATTATTTTAGCTACATCTCACAAGTTAAAAAAATCGCGTGAAATATCTCGCGTTACAATTCTAAAAATCTACGTAGATCAGAAATAGAGTTGCTGCTGTTTATTTAGGTGTTTTTATTATGGTATTCCCGTGTTATTTTTTTTATTTCTCGTGCTTGTTAAAAGTTTCTGTTTCTCGCTTTGACAGGCTGGGCAGGAGGGGAGCGAGGTGAAACAAGAAATGCGGAAATGCATTGTGTTTTTCTTTGATTATCTTAAAATCTATAAGTTAAATGTCACTTTTATAATAACTACTAAATTGCTACCACAAAACTACGGGCCGTCGCGTCCCTCGTGCCGTACCCCTTTGCAGTTTTATGCGCGGTAGCATCTCTGCCGCAACGATCCTAAAGATCACAACGCGATTCGCGTGTTTTCTTGCCAACATATATATATATATATACACATACAGACTTACTTCAATTACGCAACTGAACGTTATGTACTCATTTGTTTGGGATTACATTTTTTGTTATTTCCTTGTCATTATTTGTAGAGGAGGATGGTATTGATCGAGGGACGATACGCGACAAAGCACCATGCTTCGACTCTCGCTTTCATGTTCTTCTTTTTAGCTCTTTTCAGCATTGCGACGTGGCTCGACCATATTTTTTCTGGGCTTGCCGAATACGGAGAGCCGTCAAAATTTGTACTAAATCTTGTCTACATTTCTGTTACTAGAGACGCGACCACATGGAAAAATACAGTGCACCACTCTCGCGCCGAGCGAATCTCGACGGGGGTTATTCTTTCTTTTTCTCATTACGCGTCTAAAGTGGCAGGGAGTTTTTTTTTCAAGTAGGAAAGTCTCGAACGACACTTACGAGTTTTACGCACTTGCGAAAGGATTCGAGAGAAGAAGAGAAGAAAAGGAAATTTAAAGGAAACGCAAATGGACAGATGGAGAAGAGGCCTTTTAAGTTAAAAACGTCAAACAGTTTAGGGCCGAATCTCTCATCAATCGAGATTTAGAGGCTTTGGTTGCTCCCAAGTAAAGCAGTCCCTTCCAAAGTGTCCGTATGTACTGGTCTGCTGATATATCGGGTTTCTCAGATTAAGCTCCCTAAAAAAATAATAATTAATTTAATAAAAATTCATACATAAATATATTTTTATTAATCAAACTTTTAAAATTACGTACTTTACAATCTTTCCGGGACGTAAGTCAAAGTTTTTGTTTACTATATCTAGAAGTTGATTCTGTGAAAGTTTTGAAGTACCATAGTCAAATACAGTAATTGATAAAGGTTCTGCAACACCAATCGCGTATGAAACCTTAAAAAAAAATTTTTTTTAAATATTTTCAAACTTTTTTAAATACTGTTGAAAAATATATAGTAATTATTAAGTTTAATGCTTACCTGTACCAAGCAGCGCCGGCAAAGACCAGCTTTCACCAAAGACTTTGCAACCCATCTAGCAGCATATGCTGCAGATCTGTCGACTTTAGTGAAATCTTTACCAGAGAAAGCACCTCCGCCGTGAGCACCCCATCCTCCATATGTGTCGACAATTATTTTACGACCTGTTAAACCAGCGTCGCTCTAAAAAAGAATATTTAATAATTTTTAAATTATTTATTACGGATACAAATTAAATATACAGAAAAAATATTTATAAATAAGAAGTCATTCTCAGAACTGTATTTCACATCATGGCATTCAAGAGTAGCAAATACTAAACGACATCATAGAATGACGAATTATAAAAAATAGAAAGAAAAAAAAATATGTTTTTTACCTGTGGACCACCAATAATGAAGAGGCCACAAGGGTTAACGTGGAAAACTGTTCTTTCATCGAGATACCGTGCTGGGATAACTTCTTTGATGACTTTTTCCATAATAGCTTTGCGCAGCTCTTCAAGAGTTACTTTTTCACTATGCTGTAGAGAGACGACCACTGTGTGAACTCTGATAGGCACACAGGCTCCATGATCCATAATGTACTCACAAGTAACCTGAGTAAAAATAAATTCATTAACAATCTATTTACACAAAATTTACTTGGATTTTTTAAGTTTAAAAGTGCATGAAAAAGTTTAAGTAAGAAATCCATACAACTTTTTAAAATAAGTCCTTCCAAAAAGGTAAATAATTAGACTTTGAGTAAAGATTACCTGTGTCTTGGAATCAGGCCGAGCCCACCATAGCTCACCGCTTCGTCTAAGTTCAGCAATCTTCTGATTCAATCTATGTGCAAGTACCACCGTTAAAGGCATACATTCATCTGTTTCATCAGTGGCATAACCGAACATTAGACCCTGTTGTATAAAAAAATTGAATTCATATTTGATTTATTGTTAAAATTTTATGAATAATTTGTGCCAAAGAGAAAAAGATAATTTAGAGATTAAAAATAGAATAAAAGTATGTTATTCTTTTCAAAATAACACAACAAAAGTGTTAGATACATAAAAACTCAATTACATTTGACTTTTGTAAAAGATATTACAAGCAGCTGGAGTTATTTACAAGATTACTTTTTTAATCTGCAGTCAGTTTTTTTTATTCATTTTTTTATTATATAGTCTTATATTTTAAGTGAAGTATCATTCTCAGTAAATAAATTTATATCATGGCACTCAGAAGTAGCAAATAAAAAGTTGCATCATTGAATGAAATACTTCACATTGATAAAAGTAATATAAACTTTAAAAACTCTTAAAATATCTTATATAATGAAATTCAATGAACTAAAACTTTAATATTAAAAATACAGCTAGTATGTAATACACTTTTTCAAAAGATAAATAGACTGCAGATTAAAAGAAAATAAAAATTAGTGCCATACAGAGCAGATTAATACAATATTAGGATAAAATATACACAAAGAAAGATGAAGATAAAATGGTCTCTAGTGAAAACAATTTTTCTAATTTTAGATTCTACCAATGTTTTAAAGCCTACAATACAGCTAGTTACATGCACATTACGTACAATCTAAAGACTAAAAGGATCCAGGAAAAATAAATGATAAATATGGTAAAGAAAAAGTGTATGAATATTTTTGTGTTAACTACCAGTCACCATTGCAGTGTTTCTGAAAAATACAAAAGAAGCCTACCTACACTAAAATATACTGTAAAAAACATTTATGCAAGTAAGAAAGTTAAATAAAAATTTTAAAGTAAAAGAAGAAGTCCATACTACAAAATATTAGGTGCTGACATAAAAATTAAACACAAAAGATTTAGTAAATTAAGAAGAAAAATAAGATTTTGAAAACTCTATAATTCCAAATAACCTGATCGCCAGCACCAACTTCTTCATCACTACGATTCTCGTGCACGCCTGCTGCAATATTTGGTGATTGAGCATCAAGTGACACTATAATGCTGCACAGCTTGTAGTCAAAACCTGCAGAAATCGAGGTAAATTAGCTTCAGATGATACTTTTCTGAGATTACTAATTTCCTCTTTCTTTTACGTTTTTAACTATTGCTTACACTGTCCAACTTATTCCTGTATTTTTTGATACAAAAATTCCTGAGATAGTTTTTAAATGTTTTTATTAAAAATAAATAAAATATTTAAAGTTTCCTAATTAAATATTTGATTTTTATAATGTGGATCCTCTTGTCTGGCTTTTAAACCTAACTAAGATTTGAAAATTAATCAGTCTTAGCACACTATTATCCCATATTATGGTCATTTAAAAAATTCCAGCAAAAGATATTAAAATGTTATTGGTTCTCATTTTTTTGCTGCTCTCTGGCACAGGTTTGGAATAAGTAAAGTACCTGATCACCCGCGCCTACATCCACTTCTGCTCTGTCAGTGTGAACACCATCTGCGATATTTGGAGATTGCTGTTCGATCGCCACCAACAGATTCAACGTACGCCAATCAAATCCTGCCACCATTATATATTTATTTTACATAGTCTTAAAACCTGTTTTTTTTTTCGTGACTAATTTGTATACTGGTCTGACAATGGGATTATTTTATTTTTTAAAATTATTTTTATCCTGACTGTTTGTTGTAAAATAACCTACATTTAATTTTTGACAAATTGAATATGCTTGAGCCTAGTCCTAATTCGTGCTATTAAATTTAAATGGTTTCCATTCTAAAAATTTACAGGTTTTTTATTTTTACAAATGTTAAGGAAAATCTGAATTATTTTCTTTCAACCAAAGTAATCAATTTTATCTTTCGTTTATTTTATTTCTTTCCTGTTGAGCTGATAATTATATTTTTTTAAATTTGAAATAATTATATTACTTATAATATACATTATTATTAAAGTTTTTAAGTATTAATTAAAATAACAGATTTATATTCTTACTAAAAGCATTTTCAAAAACAATTTATTTTTATACAAATAATATTTTTGTATAACCTTTCAAAATTTTTATTCTATAACCCTAGAAAATGTATTACACAAACATTTTTTTTATTAATTGAAAGATCAACAAGAATTTAAAATAAGAAACTATTTTTATTCTATAGAGAACCAGTTTTGTAAATGTTTAGTCATAGTTTGAAAGCTTATTTTAAGCAATTATTATTTTAAAATAGATTTTTTGAAAATTAGTTGATAAGTTTTTTCTGTTTAAACTTACTTAATATTAAGATTTTTAAAGTTAATTCAATCATAGTGTAAATATTTCAAACAAAATAGAACTGGGGCTTCAAACAAACTCGTGTACCAGACAAACATTACCCACTATCCAACTTCCTGCAACTCAAACACATTGTAAAAAATTTACCTTTGGATGAATCATCATAGCCAATATGATTTACAGTGTCGCGAACAATTTTTTGATAATCCACAACAGCCTTTGATGTGATTTCTCCGCATAGTAAAACCATACCAGTCTTTGTCACTGTTTCTGTAATTGAATTTATAAAGAGAAAGTTAATAAAAACAGCCATTTAGACGAAAATTCTTGAAAAGAAGCATTATTATCATACCACAGGCAACTTTGGCATCTGGATCCTGTTTTAGATGTGCATCCAAAATGGCATCACTTATTTGGTCACACATTTTATCTGTAATTAAAAACAAGACCTTAATTAAGTATTTGAAGGTTTGCTCGTGCATTTAAATTTTACAAAATCTCTTCCGTGAATTGATTTTGATTGCTCTTAATATCTAAGAAGATTATAAAAATTACAATCTTGTTATCTGTGCTATAATTTTCCACCAAAACAGATGAATTTCTCAAGTGCCAAAAAATACTCGGACTTGGAATTCAATGAATTAATTGCTATTTAATCAACTTATCAATCTCTATATTAAGAAATGTTCATCTGAGTGTTACAGAATGTTTCGCAATTGATTGGAGGCCCAGTGTAAAATTTTCCTTGACCAAGCAGGCAGATAAAAATCGAATCGAGCCATTGATAGCAGTAATATTGGATGGCACAGAGGCCAAAAGATACGTTACAGACTCCAAGAATGACAAAAACAGTGGGGGGAGGGGGAATAATAATAGGGCCCGCGAGATCAGAGAGTTGCACTTCTTTTGAAAGAAAGTAAAAAAGCATTGACGCGCGTGCTCGTTCGTCATGTCGGGAAAAGTATCCAGATCGTTTGTGCATGAGCGCACGGAGGAAGAAAAATCGGCAATGACTAATTTATCAAGAAGAGAGCAACGGCAACGGCGGCGGCAGCGGCATCAGCGGCTGCCTCGTCATCGGGTCAGAGGCGAGCGAGCACATGGCAACGCTCGTTCTTTCTCTCTCTCTCTCTCTCTCTCTCTTCCTCGGCGCGTGAGGTCACGCGATCTTTCGCGATTCTAGTACTGACCGAAAAGAGCGAATCTCAAGAGGGAAGAAGAAAAAGGAGACTCAGAGGCTGCATCTATTTCGCGAAGCGCTTCTGCTACGTCTTGCCTCGCTCGCTGCCCGAGTAAGTAATCCGAGCAGGGTTGCGCGCACGAAAATGCAGAGTGCCGCGGAGCAGAAAGCCGAAAGCGAGAGGAAACGTTGCGTAGCCGCATGCCTGCCCTGCGTGCATTGGACCAATGACGTTACGTCCGCTGGACAACACGAGGGCGCATTCAAATTTTTAACCTGGAGCCTATAGCTGTGTAGATCGTTATATATAGACATAGTTTGCAGGTTAAAATTCGAAGAGCGAGACAGAAGAGCGACGCGACGAGTAAAATGTGTGCCCTCATGGCGGCGCGCGCGCCTGCTCGCGTTCTTTTTTCCACTGTTGGAGAGCACGCGGCATCCAGGACAGCTATTCCTTCCAGTTCTCCCTTTCTTCGACAGCCGAGGGCTCCGCCAAGGGCTCCGGTCCAACGTGCTCACCGTCCGAGCATGCTGTAACGTATTCGCGACGCCGACACGCGGAGCACGTTGCGCCCGAGAACGTTCCTTCCTTTTTCGCTCGGTGGCTCGCGCAGGCTCGCGCAAAGCACGCCGCGTGTTGAGTAAGAATTCGAGTAGCAGCTCACCTGGATGTCCCTCGCCGACGGATTCCGAGGTGAAGAGGAAGCTCGTGTCCTGCTGGAGCTCGGGCGGCGTGTGCCCATTGGCGTAGCCGTTCATGTGGTGAGCGTTCTCCGGCATCCTGTCCTCGTTGGGCTGCGCCTCGTCCGCGTAGTTTTCTGCTCTGCGCCGCCTCTTGCGCGACCCAGCCTCCTCACCAGCGAGCGCCGCTGCCTCCGACTCCGTCGTCGTTAGCCTTGGGAGAGACGTCGATTGGTTGGGAGCGACCCTTCTACTGCTGTCGCTGCTGCTGCTGCTGCTGCTACTGCTACTGCTCGCACTCGACGCGCACGCGAGACAGGGGTTGACGACTACGACGGCAACTACGACGAAGACACGCACTAGGCAGAGAAAAGCTCGCGTGTAGCGTTCGGTAGCAAGTGCGCTGCTCTCCGACTCTCTCGCTCTACTTGACTCGCCCCCAGAGTGCTTGCTATCTCTGTCGCTCTCGCGTATGCGTGAGGCGCTCGAGCTGCTCTGCTCGACGGATTAGAGCCGCAGGATGTAAAAGAGACTCCCCGCACGCCGGCCCCCGTTATTTATAACCTCGGTCGGTATAGCCGCGCTGTCGGCCGTTCCCGTCGCCGCTCGGACGACTTCGTCCCGGTCACGTGATCCTCTCTTCGTAATCTTCCCCCTTCTAGCAGGTCCGCTCTCTCATACTCGCCCCCTTGGACAATTACGATAGAGCAAGCGTGCATGCCGTATGAAAGGCTTTCCTAATACCGAGATTTCCTCTCTTTTCTGTCTTGCTGTCTTGCTCTTCTTCCACTTGAGCGTGGGTCTGGATTTTTTGCTCGAGACTTTAACGTCTAAGTTAAAGAACGAAATCATCCCCAGTTGATTTTTTACGTAAAGCATGCAGATTTATATGATTTTAAAAATAGACATTTTTCGTGTTGTCATAATGTTGACGGGCAAATTTTAAACCGATAATAACCGCGGAGATTTAAATAAATTGAGAAAGGGAAAAATTAATTAATTGTTTAGTTTTCATCGATATTATCAAATTTTCGTTCTAATTTTAGTACTTTATGCCCAGTTTTTTGTATTATAAAGTACAAAGAAAACCGGATAGAAGACTTGAAGGTGAAAATTCGCGCATAAAAAAGATAAAAATAAATTTTTACTAATTGTACATTCTTATCAACGAATAGAACGAATTGTAACGTTTTTAATTTAAAGTTTAAGTTTATTTATTTCTTTTCAAAAATTATTTTTTATATTTTTAATTTAAGACTCACTTTATATTTAAAATTAAATAGCACTGAAAACTCCTTACAGAAATATTAAATCATCGTAATACTTTGACGTCATGTACAAAGCAATCGAACGTAAACACTTATATTTTTTAACCTATATACATTTTTCATGAAGAAGACTATCTTAATTTTAATTTAAAATACATCAATTTTACAAAAAGAAATTTCCTAAACTTTATTTAATTTTTCCTTTTTTTCTATACGGATAAGTTGAAAAGTTTCATTTCCATTTTCACTGAATGAAAGAGAGCAAGATTCGCTCTTCTAAAAATCCAAAAGTTTGATCCAAGCATATATGTTCTTAGTTTATTTCGACGTTCTAGGGAATTGAAAAATTTTTAATTTTACTTGGCACGTAGATTGCCTTTCGGAATATGCTGCTTAAATTACTTGTGCTGTGAATATCTTCTCGTGTTCACTCTTAGCACTATCATTAAGCTTGAAGTTACTATCTGCACAATTATTAAACAGTACTTGTTTGCTGAGTCGATGCGAAGGATTATTATATCCTTTGACCATAAGTATCTGAAGTAAAATATTTAATTACGGGTCAGCTAAATATTTTTATAAGATCGATTGCCAATTAAAAAAATGTCGAATCATTTTGCTTTTTTAACTAATTCCGCCACGAAGATTCTGTTTATTTATGTACAGTACCGCTCGAAAGTTTTTAAAACTGTTTTTTGATATAGAAGTCCGATTGAATTTAAAATGTCCTTTAAAAAATTCCAATTGGCTTTAAGATCAGATCTAATTTTTATATATGGTATTATATTTTTTCATACATCAGTTTTTATATTATATTTTGTAAGATTAAAACTTTTTTACATTTTACAAATTTCTATCACTGATAATTTTATGAAAATTTCAACGCGGTTGAAAGTAGAGTGGATTTTCAAAAGGCCTTGCCTTTGAAATTTTTATTGCACGCATTCTAGAAGTGTTTAAAACAAAAGTCTTGTACGAAGCACGTCTTTCGTTATGCATAATATTGGTGTAAGTTTTCAAATGCTGCACGGCTTTGCGTTTTCTCTGCTTTAGGCATGTGATGGTACTGGACGATATAGCATGATATTTTTAATTCTTCACTCCATATATAAACTCCGATAAATATTATTTATATAATTTAGTTCCAGAAATAGAAAATCGACTAAAATTATTATAAATTATTCCATGCGTAATAATTATCCTGTTGAAAAAATTTTACAAAATCTATAGGATATCTGATGGATTCTGATGCAAATACACACATGTCGAATTCTATAAAATAAATTTTGAAAGGATTTTACATTATACTCGAGCAAATAATTTTAAAAATTTAGCTTAGAAACTGTAGGAAAAAATACAAATCTTTCAAATTTAAGTGGAATGTTTGAAATTCGTCGCAGCATTACTGAAATATATACCAATGCTTAAAGTCGGACATCTGCCTAAAAAAATTTTTACGTACTCATTTGAGCTGTACCGTACATTATCAAGTAAATTTTAAATTAAATCAAAGTAAATTGAAGAATTAAGCTTTTTTTTTGATAAAATATTTAAAATGATACCATCATTAAATTTGCATGATAAGATAAAATTATTGTTTTTAATTTTTAATAAGTCATTTTACTTCACCGAAAGCTATGTAATATCAAGATTATAATAACATGTGAAGTTTACAAATAACATTTACACGTTGTCATGCTTTGCTTTTTAATGTAATCTATATATAATATGTACGGTTTCTGCATGCGTGTATAAATTTCATAATAATAACAAGATTAATATAATAACTACATAATTATACACAATATAGAATATACACGAAAATATTGTAAGCTAAATAAAGTAGGATATATTAGGAATTTTATTTAAAATTTACTAATTTAAATTAGCCCAATAATCCAATAGGTAAAGTAATATGCGGAAAACACCTTGAATTAAAATTATCGTGCTTAGTAACTCTCTTTCCTATTTATAAACTTCACATGTTATTATAATCACCGGTTTTGCTCCCTAAGATATTTCAAGCATAAAAACTGTACTAATTTTACGTTTTGCGTTTGACAGTTTCTCGCATGCAAGTATTTATATACGATCTTCAAAGGGAATTTTTAACTTAAAACCAGTTGGCTTTAAAGTTCTTTTCCGCAATGTTTTACATTTTGGATTCTCACCGATTATTTGCGTGAATAATTGCAATTCGGGGATTTTCGATCTCGTGACGCCTGGGTTAAATCCTTAACTGATAAGGCTTACTTAAACAAAACAAATATTTCCAATTTGTTGAGCAATTTAAATCGTGATTCTTTGTGGGCTTAATCAATAAACCCCAAAAATTTAATAAGTTAATTAAAAAGTGTTTAATTTCGATAATCGATATGCAATCAATGTTTCTTAATTAAAATAATAATATGAATAAAATTATTGTCCTCGAATTGTTTCTGCCTTTTTAAACTATTTTGTCTTGTGGAATATTTGCACATAGATGCACATAATCTTATGAAATTTTCTCCTCCCAAATTTTCCACGCTAACTATACTAAAATTATTTACCTATGAAATCTATAGAAGGCGAACATTATATAAAGGCTTAAAATGATTTTTATGTTTGATTCATATTTAAACTATACATATACATATAGATGTTCAAAGTCATTGCACAATTAAATTTACGAGTATTTTGAAATTCACTTCCATCCGAATTCTTCAAAACCTTCAACAACCTTCATTCCTCGAGAGATGATATAAGTAGGGATAAAAGAAAGTCTGCGGACCCTAAAAACTCACTCTTGTGCCAGACAAACGACGGAATTTTATAATAGCGTACTCACAAGGATCAGACTCCACTTCTTAGAATAAATTCGAGATGTTGAAACGAGGTTCAAGATGTTCTGAATAAATGCTTGTATGGGCTCAGTTGATCTAATTCAAAGAATTTTTGAACCGTTTTTTGTATAAAGATTGGGCATAAAGATAAACACTGATATTTCAAATTGTTTATCTGTTTTTTGATGTAATTGTAAAAAGGAGTTTTTATTTTTTGTTAGTTTTTTTCAATAAGTTATGCTACAAAATTGAATCATACAGCTTTAATTTTAGTCATTTAACATCCAAAAATAATGTTGCTAGCATTAATATTCTGCAACTAATTCCGAGACAAGATTCACTGGTTTTGAATTCAGGCAGGACTACTATTCTGCGGGATATATTGCACAATGCACCCAGGAAAAGCACAATATGTATAGTCTTATTTACTACCGTTATTTTTACTTGAAAAACTAATACAGTGAATGATGCAACTATCATGATTTTTAAAAACTTATTGCATTATTCGTAGAAAGTATAAAAAATTTATTAACATAAAATTTTGGATATTATTTGTTATTGTTATTAATAATACAGAACGGTTTTTCTGTAGAACAAATATAAAAATAATATGATTGATTATTTATTCGTAATGAATTATATTATACAAATATTACCCATGTGCATTTAATTTCCCAAATTTGCAGATAAGCTGACAAGCCTTTCCCACAACTTATTAAATGCAATGTCAAGAAATCTCTCAAGAAAAATATGTTGATGATTGCTTTCGAACGATGCGAATAAAAAAAAAATCTTTCCTTCTGCAATTGCATAATTGCATTGTTGTTTGCGTAGTGATTTATCGACCGGCCAGCTTTCGAAAGAGAAGTTTGCGCATTGTCAGAAAATACATGTTAGATAAAGCGTGAAAGTGATAAGAGTAGCTAAATTACTATATATATACAAAGAAGGAAACCGGCATCGCTGAAACTCCTCGTGAAAAATAAAAGTGCCCGATCGAACAAGATTACTTCAAGAGTCACGATGATATTTGGTTTAGTTACTTGAGAAGATAAATAATAAATAATTAACCGGCTTCAAAGATAACTGTGGAATTGCGTCAAGTTTAAAATAGTCTGATTTTTTTTTTATATTTTTTATTCGATTTGTTTCACATGCAATTGCAATGAAATTTACTGTTTCTGCAGTATCAAATCTTCCTTCGTTTTAAACTGATTCAATATTAATATTTTTTAATGGTGAACACGCAAAGTAAACTATAAAACTTAATTTACACAAAAAAAAAAAGATATTAGTAATTTTTATTCGCATTTGCAATGTGTGTTTATTTCATGATAAGTCTTTGTTAAAAAGGAGCACAATCACGATTAAGAATATTACAAAATTTTAAATGAATTTTGATGAGTTTATATAAGCAAAATGTGTTTCTTAAACGCTGCAGGGGTCGAACTGATTGGTTCGCTTATTATTGGTAAAAAAATGTTTGGAAATTTTTAAAAGAATGATTTAATTATGCGTATTTAAAGTATTAACTTAATTACATTTTGATAAAATCTTAAAAATAAGAATGTATCACCAATCTGACATTTTGTTTTCATTTTACATAAATTTAACATACTTTTGGCATATTATACAAAATTTCTTATCTTACAATAATGTAGCTAATGACTAGGTGTTTTTTCAATCTTTTTGTTTTCAACAAAATGCTGTTGCTGTCCACAACTTGTTCCACAGCAACAATTGTTGCGCAAAATTTGTTATAATAATTCGGGCAATTCATTGTGTTAATTCCAAACTTTTGTTCTTTGTCTGCTTAGAAATTCTATTCACTTTTTGTAAAAAAACTCATAAGCAGCTTAAATATTATTATAAAGAATTGCATTGATGAAATCCATAAATGTGTATTGTTTAAACTAAACTGCTATACTATATATATATATATATATTGAGTCAATTATATTCAGGGAAATGAACTCGATAGATACTTGTCAAAGCTACTTCCCTTATTAAAGATGATGTATCTTAATTGCGAACGCTAATAATTCTCAGTCAACTGATCACTGATAATCGATGATTCCGCAGAAAAATGAAAAAAAAATCACTTTTTAATATCGCTTAATCTGTTAAAGTCAACTACCGAGTGCCATAAATCTCGATTTCATTCATTCATCGACGTTAATATCTGGAAGTTAGCGCGTGTGCTTTTATTTTGTTATAAAATCCGCGCGATTATCTCCTCATCTCTTCGCTCTGTGTGTGTTTTTTTTTTCATTGACTGAGCTATCGAGCCAAATTAAATTTATAATTTCTTTACGTCATCTTCGCGAAACGATTAACCGAAGATAATGTTTTCACAATATATTTCAATAACCAAAAGCAAATAAAATTTCGCGGTTTCCTTTGTTAATCTGCGATGGCTAGGTAAGATAAAAATGTATATTTTAGCTATGATTATTTTTTAATCGGGCTCGCGGATAATGCTTTAATTGCTACGTAAATTTTTGCTTATCAAAAATAATTTTCGAAAGTTTATTTTAAAATAAAAGACGCAACCAATAGCCGGCCTATATTAATTTACTGTCAGATGCATACGGGGTGATTAAAGCTACTTATGTTAACAACTAAAAGTCTATTTTTAAATGAGTTTTCTTTGAACTTCCCCATTACACTGCTAATTTGCATCAGACGATGAGTTTCGCGAAGAGCGACTATATCGATATATACAATATGAATCAGCGGAGGCGCAAAGGAGTACAATTACAATATATATCAGTCGAAGCTAAATGACCGATGGCAGTCTTGGCTCGTTGGAAGAATGAATGACTCGCGAGTCGGCGGCCCTGATGCAAGTCCTCTCGGGGCCGTTCGCTTTTTATTCAAAATCGGCAAACTTAAAACTGTAATAATGATAAAAGAATATTGTAATAATGACTTGCTCTTTTAAAAAGCTTATCCTCTAAATGTCGGTACGTAGGGGGAGGGGGGGAAATCTAAATAGTATATAGTAATAAAAGATTATCACTTATGCACTACTATACGTTATTTGCTGGGAAAACGCTGCTGGACAATAACTTTGAAAATTAAACTAATCAAAATGTAAGAACAGATTTATAAAAATTATAGTTAGGGAGCGTTTCTTTTCAAAAATAGGGGGAAATTTAATTTCAATAAAGTATTTCAACACATTCAATATTAACCAAGTGATCCATCACGCTTACAATTCTTTCCTCCAAATACTTCTTCGTTATTATTGACATAAACTGAAAAAATAGCTGTATCATGGTATAAGATTTTTTTATTAAATAAAGGACACAAGCAAATCTTGCCTATGTTTATATATAACGAGATGCATAGAAGGCACTTAAATATATTTACATTTAAAAAACGATAGGTTTCTTTTATTTTTAGATGAGTTTTATTTATAGATTTCTTTTGAAAATCAATGTACTTTACAACCAGACTAAAAATTTGCATCAGACGATTACCGACGAATATTAATAATGACTTGCTTTCTTTAAAGCTTAGTTTCAAAAGCTAGTTTTGCATGGAAAAAAAATTTGTCTAGCTTTTAAAAGGTTATCACTTGTGCAACTTCGAATTCCTCTAATCGTATCGCATCTAATGAAAGAAAAATCGTCACAAAATACATTGGTGTTGTGAAAATATATAACTGTTTCATTAGATTAATTACTGGCCTATAAGCAAAGAAAATTAAACTTTATTTACATAATATATATAAAGTCAATACTATATAAACAATGTTTTTAATAACTTTGAAAATTAGTACTTATACATTTCATGGGTAAACAAATCAAAGGTATAAGTACAGATTTACAGAAATTTTAGCTGGGAAATCTAACTTTATGATTTATTATTACGCAAATTCAATACTTTTCAAATATAGGAGAAAATTTAATATCAATTATTGCAACATATACGATATTAACACAGTGATCCGTCATGCTGAAAATTCTTTGACTGCAGCAAATATGAAATCAATCATAAAACTTCTATCGCAATCAATAAAATGTTTTGAAGGTCAAGCTTCAATCAAATTGAAATAATTAAAATATTCGTATGTAATTTTGAATCTGTATTTATTAAAAAAAAATCTAAAATTTTTTATATTATTATAATTTAAAAAACTTTTTTTACAGATTTTCAATAAATCTTTTTATATTTAATAAAATAAAAAATAATTATAAAAAAACGTGTAAATTATCGTGACGCACGAATTCGTGTTCAATTTCGTTTCTTTAGTTCAGACATTGTGACGTAAAATGTGAAATTGCTGAAATCTTATGAGTTTTGCAAACGTCAATAGTCAACTTGTATAATCAAACTGCAATTTCTACACTATCTAAGTCACATATATAAAATGGCCCTATAAAGCGATTTTTTATCTCAAGGAAAATAAAATAATAGATTCAGCTAATTCTTTTTAAAAACATATCTCTTCTTTATAAAAAATTCCCAACTGATGAAATGGAAAGCAATAAAAAAAACTTTGTCTTTTTAAATTTGCTGACGCAAAAAATGTATTAAAATTATCAATCAAATTCGCAGAGTTAATCATTACATTTATCATCGACTTTTACTGATTATCGCAATGTTACAACCAATTATAATGAAACCAATATTCTCCCAGTAGATCTTTCTTTGTATCCGCAGTAAAATTGCTTGCGAGTTCTTAGTGCTTATTATTCAAACCAAGATAGTGATAAGTGATAAATGCATGCAAATTTCAAACGTTTTTTGAATTTGTCCTTATTTTATTCTTTAGAAAACATGGAAATCTCCGCACGAATTTGTTTAGACATAGTGAATATGTTATAATATAAGTTTTTTAAAATTTTGGGTGTATGTGACGTGTGTGTTAAGCTATTTAAATTTGAGTGTTAATAAAGTTGATTTAATTATTTTATAGTTTTTGCATGAAAATGCGTAATCCATTTTCTGTTTTAATAAAAAATTACAATACATCGTTTAAAAAGTGTTCATATTTTTCCGCAAATAATGATGACATCGAAAAGTCTCATAAGGAATGTTTATTTTAATGCCATAATTTGAGTAAGATTTTAAAATGCTTACCCGCATCTTTAGTTAAACTTATGTTTCTGCTCGTCTACATAAAAATGTTTTATTACTCTTATGCTATTTATATTTCTATAATAGTTTTTATTGCGTCATGAAAGTAAATAAAATAAATTTCTGTATATTCTATAATTTTTTTAAGTCAAGAATAAAAATACAACAATGCTTTTTTGCATGAAAGTAAGAAGAAGTAAAGCATTTCAATAATAAGAATCGTTTCTATTAGAAGCCTATTTATATTCAAATATTACCAGAAATAAAATTCTATTCGTTGCGAGAAAGTTCTTTGTAAATTTGAAAGGACTATGTTAATATGACATCAGCAGGTCAGTTGACGTAATTTCTTTCTTGTGTCACGAAAACTGTTTTCCACATTTTTACCAATTCTTCACAAATATGAGTTACTGTGTAATTCCGGTGTATTCTATTGCTTCTCATTTGTACTTACAAAGAATATGTTTGCAATAAAAAGTGTTTTATTTTTAAAATGTTATATCGCGCTATATATGACGTACTTTTTGCCACATGTCGTTAAGGAAATAAAAGCTGGCATATGATTATTGTCAGCGCAACTTAAACTCATTTAAGAAATATTAAATTAAAAGTTTTTACAAATTTTAAATATTTGCAAATGACACTATTCAAATTTGAGCTAAAAATGGTTTATACTTCCAAAATTTAATAAAAGATTTCCACTTGGACTATATAATAATAATTATATATAATATAATAATTATTATTTTAGAAGAACTATCTTTTTAGTCAAATGTAAAATCACGCCATAGTAATTTAGGGAATAATAAATAATTGTCCTTAATGAAATCTTCCAATATTTTATTTTTAATTTTCATTCATATTAATATATACTGAACTGCCCATTCAAAAACTCAGTTTGAGATATTTGAGGTTTGATAAGCGGTCAAAATATTTCTTTATTGATAAAGCTAGCTCTCCTAAAACTGTTCGATCCCGTATCAATTAAATTACAAAGTGGATTTTTTCAAGCTTCGATCATTAACATCGATGTACACATATTATTAGCGTAAAGTACAGAATTAAAATTTTCCAATATTGGAGGACAAAAATTAAAAAAATAAAAAGAAGGCCGCACATGCTCATCGTTTATTATCGCCAAGTTTTTGGTGTTTATTGCAAAAACTGAGGCTCCGCGGCTATCATTTTTGCTACACGCCCAGATAACCTTTTGCTTTGGTTTAGCCTTACACTTTCGTTTGCTAGCGTGACAGCTGGTGTTTATTTAATTTGCTTAAAAATAAAACCGATCATTGAATCGGCAATGTTCATCAATCTGTCATTTTTTTGGAGATTTTTTCAATTAAAGAATTCACCATGTTATATTGAATGAAATGGTTAACATTAAATTCGTTATCATTATCTCCTGAACCTGAATCATAATCATCTGAATCGTACAACTTTATCCAACTGAAGTCATAATATAACTCTGTGATTAACAATCCAAAAGAGATTTAAATCGTTACAAGATAATTATATCCAATCTATTTTCAAAATGTTATCCAGCACCTCGGCTCTGAGATATGGAATTTCGCAAATCATGATGTCAGATTCCTAATTAACGAGTCAAAAAATTTTTTGATTCTGAAACTTTTAATGGAACTGATCCATTTTTCGCTCAGAAAAATAGTTGAGGTTTTTAATTTTAAATTGTCATTTTGATCAACACCATGTAGAACTTTAAAGAACGCAGCCACTGATCTTCAAGTTTAAGGTCGATGGACGCAAGAAATTCATTCCACAAGATCGTTAATAGTTCAAGCAATTTCAATGTGATATCGTTAATTGAAAAGAATCTGGCAGTAAAAATTTACGTTCTTTTTAAAAAAAATCCTTTATTAAAATTTTGCGACTCTGAAAGAGTAGAAATAAGTATAAAAAAAATTTTAAGTTGGATTTTTTGAAGAAATAGATTTCGACAAATTTTTTGAGGAATAAATACTCCAAAAAATTAGCCCGACGTTTAATCTGAAATTTTAGCCAACCACTATACTTCAAAATGAATAATGTATATAGCATTATGTAATATAATAATTATTTTGAATTTATGACAAAACAATTAGATTTTAAGATGAAAATTTCATCCTGAAGTGCTGCAGTGTACAAATAAGTTGCTGAAGTAGGTTAACTATATAACTATACTATATACGGTAAGTGCTTATTCTGTCGAATGAGATGAACAAAGTTTTATCACTTATTAATTTTTTATTATCAATACAAGTGTTATCGATAGAATAAATTGCAATCATGTGTTAAATAAGAGTTATAAGATTCTCGAATCGATATCCAACACTTATGAGATAATTCAAAAGCAGGATGTGATAAAATCATCACGAAATAGCTTCCCGTGTTTTTATCACAATACTAAGCCTTGCAGGCTTTATCTGTTATCATCCAAGTTCTCAAATTAATCTTTCGATTTTTATTGGAATTCATCTGATAACATTGAAATCAATACTTTAGGTTCATTGATCTGATTAATTAAAAGTGCTTTAGAGGTTTGCTTTTCCACTTCCTCAAAATAGGTCGTGGAATTCATAGTTCCTTGAATAACGTATAGAAGTCACTAGAAGCTTTCTTCCTCCATGTAGGTAATATTATTTTTCTGAAGTCACGATAGTTTTATCCAAATGATCGATTGGAATTAGCTCAACATGACTCCTAGTTTTACAAGGAAATCTAATAAGTGATTGATTTCGCTGATAGCAGAGTTACGTTTTACCTATTCTTTATTCGTTACTTTCATACCTGTTCATTTTAGAACCGTTTTTCTATTGAAACGCCATGCGGAAAGAGTACTGCTCTTAATTATCAGCCAATCAATGTATACATTATTGTCTTTCAGTTTATTCTTGTGCAAAGGGGATGGAACTGCAATAATTCAGTGAACAACATTATTATCAATTTGAAGCACTTGAGAGGTCGGGTTTTGTTAACACTGCTTGATTAATCACTCTTGTATTTCCAAACCGGCATTAACCGACGTCAACCAACGGGGCGATAGTTCGAAAATTGATTTAATAAAATTAGCATATATGCTTCGGAGCGATTATTTTTATTAAACTTAAGCTATGGATGAGAGTATGCACATTTTACATATATAGTCTAACGCGCAGCAGGCTATCATTTTTCTACAATTATTTAAAAAGAATGAGTAAAATCAGCGAACGGAGAAGTGCAAATTTTAAATTTTCGTGTAAAATTGACAGAGTCGTATGGAAATTTCCATCCTTTTGTAAGACTATTTATAGCATCATATTTTTTTAAACGCACCTCATATACATTAAAAAAACGAGGTCTCGCAACGCTCTCCAAAAATTTACTTCGCTGACGCAAGATAACAGCTTCTTTCTCATTCATATTTCTTTATTTAGAAAATGCAATGCACTCCAATAATCAATGAAAAACAATTAACTGAAAACAATTTCTCAAGTCGACCAACGCCTAAGAAGATGAGGATAAAGTTCGGCGACCTTTCCGAGCTCGAATAAGCACAGATGCTAAACAGAAAAAGGCTTCACCTCTCGCTCTCGTTCTTTCGGCCGGACTCTCGCGTAAATCGGCGGCGCAGATACTCCGCGACCTTGACCTCCACACCCTCCGAAAGAAAAGAGAGGCTGCCGAGAGCTGCCCGCTGCTCCACCCCGCTGCCTCGGTGCGTGCCTCCTTTGCTTCCTCCCAGTCACGCGCTTTCTGCGCCTTTCGCTTGGCTCTGCATTATGTGTGGCCATTGTTATCGTTTCCTCCGAGCTTTAAAGCTCGGGTTACTCGACCCGGCTATCCTTGCGGATCCGATGTTTGCGCGTTTTTGCGATTTTTAATACGCTGCCTCGGTCGAATTTCCTCGTGGCGTTCGTGGATTTTTCTAGAGAGATTTATTAGTTTTTTTGGTATTCACAAAAATTATCCGGGTCAGATTGCGCACGTGTACAGTAAAGACCGAGTTGTTGACCGAGTTAATTACAAGTACCCCACGTGTGTGACATAAAAGTATGCCTAAAGACGTTTGTTGATCAGCTTGTGGACACAGATGCTCGCCGGATATTAACTTAAAACATGTTATTCCGTCGAATTCTGGAGATAAAGTTTTTTTTTTTTCAAGTTATCATTCAATAGCTTTTAACAAGTCTATAAATATTTTGAATATAAGACTCGGTGTCAGTTCGAAACATAAAAATTTGTAATTTTTTAAATTAAATTTTGCAATTTTGAAGTTTCAATCTAATTGGCGATTTTCAAGATAGTAATTTTCTTACAATAAATTTTAATTACAGATTATTCGCAATTTAAGGTTTTTTAGATACTGACAATTTTAAAGTAAATTATTTTTTTTAATAATCTTTAAACTAGTTTTCTAATCAGTAAATGAAT
This sequence comes from Ormyrus rosae, assembly GCA_035047165.1. NCBI lineage: Eukaryota > Metazoa > Arthropoda > Insecta > Hymenoptera > Ormyridae > Ormyrus > Ormyrus rosae. The sequence continues at coordinate 25,899,325 of JAWWML010000052.1, read as the reverse complement.
GAGATTCTTCGGTATTCCTGGAATTGTTTTTACTAGAAAGTTACGAAACAAATTAGATATAAACAATTTAAATACTTTAATCGTTGCTTGTAGTTTACTGAAAATAGGGTCAACATTTAATAAGCAACAATTCTAATACTATAGTTTTCAATTTTACAAATTTAAAGTTTTTCACTAATAACTATAAATAAATTTAGCAATAAAGTAGCATATTAAATGTTAAAACGTTAATTAGCAATATTTTTTGGTAAAACATTTTCGTAATAGTATTGAATGTTTTAATTAATCAAAGTAGGGCAAATTTAGATAATTTTTTTTGTGTGATTTTGTAAGATTAAATATCTTTATGTCTAGAACTGAAGAAAATAATAGTATAAAGTAAATTAAAACTACGACGAGAAAAAACTACGGCGTAAAAAAAAATAGCAATTGCAATATGAAGTAAATTAAAACGATTGCTATCATAAAGTGCATTATTACAGTAAATTTAAAGTTAGTTAAAAAAAGTAAAATATTACATTACATTTTGAGAAGATATGTAAAACACATAATGAGTAAAATTTCCAATTTCTTGAATTTTCTTATTTGTTTATAAAGGTCTACTAATTTCTTTAGCAAACGTGTTGGGCTATAATAAGGCGCCATAAATGTAACGAGCAGGATAACTAAAAAAAATTGTTTAATTGTGCTTTTATAATTATATATTTAAATTAATTTAATAAGATGAACTACTACATAATCAATGATGTTAATTTTAAATTAAAATAATTTTAATGTAAAAAGTAAGTACTAGAATGTTCTTTAGGTTTATGTAACTGAAGAAGAACGTGTCTCAGCCTTATATTAAAATAAACTTCTTACTTTTAAAAAGATATTATGATTTAATACAGATAAATGCAGCATACTTGCGTATAATGTTCGAAACTAATCTAAATCTTTTTTTTCACAAATTTGTATTTTTTTCTTTGATGATTTGTTTCAAAGCATTCTCGACAGAAATAAAAGCTTTTATCATTAATGGCTACAAAATAATATATAAGTCACAGTATTTGACTGGTAATTAAGTAGAAGGTAGTCGTATCGGACTACTTAATCGTAAATTTTTAAATGCGCAGCGCCTTTATTATTTTTTACTTTCAAACGTAAGATAATGAATTACTTATTTTAAATAAATATGAATATTGAATCACGGAATTATGAGTTTTAATAAAAATATAATTTGGCATCACTGTACGATTTAAATTTATTAATATTTCTATTATAATAATATTTATTATAAAACTGTACACAAAAGTTTCATATTATAGAACGCGTTATAATGCTGAATCATAGGAAAAGTTTAAAGATTTAATTTAATTAATCAAATTTTATCGTACTCATCGCTTTCCTTAATTGAAAGAATCAGAAAAAGAAGTCATTTGGACGTTACAGTAGTAATGGATCAATATTTACGTATGCTTGTTATATCCACACACCGTATATGATGTAATTTATTACCTTTATATTTAGACAGTGACATAAAGAACCAACAAAAGCATTTCTTTTTATTATTATTCAGTGATAACTTAGACTTCTAGCATGAAGGTTATTATTATTTTTGTCGATGAAAATATTTCAATAAATTAATTTAAATAAATATATTTAATCGAATATATATTCCGGCAAATGTTGTGTCATCATTTAATTAAATTTAAAAAAAATGAATTTGAATAATATATCTGTATTCGTTTTTACCTTTAAAGCTGTTATATCACAATTTGCAGAAAATTCAATAGCTAATAAAATTAGTAATAAAATACGTAAAGATGAATTATTCAAACAAACGGTAAGTTACATTTTCTAGTAAAAATAATTCTTCTTTGACTCATTAGAATTTTTTTGTAAAGTTGCTGGTCGTCATCAATTGCTTTTATGTTGAAAACGGAAGTATTCTTTTATACAACTCTAAAAAGAATTACGATTTATTTTCTGCATTAAACCAATCACATTTAATGTTTTCTGCAATAAATACAAACGAAGAAAATGCAGATGTAGTTTTTGAACAATCATCATTACCTCAAAATATTTATGCTACATATCAAACAATTGAATACAAAAAAAATATTCCAGTCAATAATTTTGTTATTGTGATTTCAACTACTTCTTCATTATTATTGGCTTTGCAGAAATTCAGAAATTCAGTTTGGTGGAATCACGAAGCTAAATTGTTATTAATAAACTACAAGCGAAGAAACAGTTGTATTAAGGCTCGAGATTTTTTACATATAGTCTGGTCATTAAATATATTATCTGCAATTTATTTATGTCAAAATTTAGATAAGGGAACTCAAATATTTACTTTTAATCCATTTAATCATTACGCTCCAGAAATCTGGCTTATTGTTAAGAATTTAAGCAATCATAATAATAAATATGCAAGTGATACAGCATGGACGCTTTTTCAATATTCAAAGAATCATGTATCAAGTAAGTATAGTTCTTTTAAATTTAAGCTCTATATATACATTTAATTTTTACTTTAAAATTTATAACATATGTATATCAATTTTATTTTTTACATTTACTACGTGTAGTACATTTCGTTTTAATATTTATAAGTTAATCGACAAGACGTTTAAATCAATTTTAAATTTTAATATTTTTCAGATTGTGAAAATCTGTATTTTGATAAAACAGAAAATTTGTTTGGATATACAGTGAAATTAGGAGCAGTAAAATCGCAACTGTTGACGTATGATGAAAAAAAATCAGGTCTTTCTCAATTTGGAGGAGTAAATGGAGATATTTGTCGAGTGCTGTGGACCAAATTGAATGTCACTCCTGCTATCAAATTTTATCCATCTATTATTGGTTCTTTTAGCAACAATGGAACAGCCGTGGGATTTTACAAAGACATTCTCTCTCAGAAAATAGAATTCATGATGAATATGAACTTTATGCACATATTTTGGAAACTTCAAACGTATCCCTATACATCTTCTAGGATTTGCTTAGTGTCTTATAAAAAAAGTTCAACAATTTTCCAAAGTATAATAAAGTTCATACTGATTTTTCCAACGATGTTTTGGGTAAATATGGCAATAACGTTTGTCATTTTCGTTTTAATTTTCAAGGCTCTACTAAAAGGAACAATGACTTCTAATGTCTTAGAATTACTAAGGTTGTTCGTTGGTGTCTGTAGTTTAAAACAACCGTCAAAATCATCCGACAGATTTATTTTCATTTACGTAATTTTTGTAATGATGATAACAAACTTTTATTTTCAAAGCATTTTAAGTTCTGTTAGTATAGTCCCACAACCTAATCCAGTCATTGTTTCTTTAAAAGCTTTGGAAGAATCTGGGGTACGTATTTTTGGACTTGACAGTTTGGAACAATATGTAATACCAGAACTCAAAAAGCGCTTTGAAATTGAAGATATTTCCAATTGCAGTGCCCGAATTTTACGAGGAGAAAAAGTAGCTTGCGTATCTGGATGTGTTTCAGCAAGTTATAATATATATGAAAGTGACATCATTCACATATCTAAAAAAACAAGACCAGTTTTCTTGACTTTCACCGTTAAAGAAGATTGGCCATTGTATTCAAGAATTAATCAAATAATTGGCAGAATAAATGAAGCAGGACTGATTACTTTGTTTCGTAATTACGAAGAAGAAAAAAATACGAAAAAACCGCATAAAACAAAAAAAAAGTATATTGTAAAATTGAGAAACATAAGTTTTGCTATGAGCATCTTATTCATAGGCATACAGTTATCGGTTTTTACCTTTATATTAGAAATTATTCTTAAGAAATTAAATAAAATTTTCACTTATGGTATAGCCTTTTTAATTAGGATAAAAATGATAAGAAAACTTGACTGAAATCACAAATTTCTAAACTATTATTCAGTGTAGAATTTTTGTCTGTACATTTATATTTCTATTGCATATTGAAGTAAACATGAATAATTAATCGTAAGCTCAATACAGTGTGAATGTAATACTGAATAATACTTTCCTGAATAACAATAATAATTTTCATACTGAATCTGTATATAAAAAAAATTTTTAATTTTTAATTTTTAATTTTCTTTTCAATACTTTTGGTTTTAAATTAAGATATTTTTAAAAAACATTTGATTTAAAACAATTATTGTTGTATTGTATTACTCAATGATAATAATACAAGTGTGAATCATAATTTTCTTTAAATAATTTATTGGAAGCATTTTTGAAAATAATGAACACCATCTATTAGATAAACTTGAAACTAAAACCAAAAACCAACTATAATGAATCGCTCTGCTGGTAAGTAGACACCAGTCGGTAAAGTAGATGAAAACATATCAAATCAGAATTTGATTATAATGATAAGAAATTGTTGCGTTAATTATTTTCTCATAGTCTTCTAAATCAAAATATATAAGAAATCGAAAACGTTGCAATTTTCGAAACAGAACAATATGAATTGCGTGAAGTAAATGTGTTATTATTTTACGAATGACTAGTTATTAATCAATTTATAACTAGCGGTGAATCACCGCCAACGGCCATACCACGCTGATCGCACTGGTTCTCGTCCGATCACCAAAGTTAAGCAGCGTTGGGCGCGGTTAGTACTTGGATGGGTGACCGCTTGGGAATCCCGCGTGCTGTTGGTACTCTTTTTTGCATTTTCTTCTCCTGTTAATTTTATACATTACTTGGCTAACTCTCAAAGCTCTCCACTTTTAATTATTAAATGTTTAAAAGCTCGTTTTTTTTTAATTTTACCCCCTTAAATTCAGTAACGAAAAAAATGTTGCGAAAAAAATTGGTATTTACTTTAGATGTATAGTAAGAAAAATAAGTTTGTTTTTAATAGTTAAAAATGGAGAGCTTTGAGAGTTATTCAACCCGATCAGAATCATTATTAGGGCATACATAAGGATCTGGTCCGATGCTTTAAAATAAACTTGTGGTCCTTAAAAGGCGTGTATCGGTGCATTATGCAAGGGCCTGATGTTCTAAGTGGGAAACTAAGCAGAAACTGACAGTCTCAAATATATCTCAATAACACTGTTGCTTCGCGTTATGGCCCTTTGATCACCTATTAAACATTTTTTATTATATTAATATAAATATTAATATAATATTGATACACTTCTACAGATATAGTGGAGGCGTCTATAATAATAATTTGAAAATGATACAAAACACTCAAAAAAGAATTATAAAAATAATATATAAGAATCACTTTCACGGAGAAAATTACCGGCTTAATATCAAACAATTATTTACATTAGAATCTGCCATGTACTATTATGAGAAACTTAAAAATATGTACTTAAAAAAACTACGCTAAAACTAGAAATAAAAGTATAACTGTACCAAAAATGAAAAAGGTGGTTAGTGATAAATATAATTACATTAATAAATTATCACACTGGATTTTCTCTTATAACAGCAATAAAAACAAATATTAATATGGTAGAAATATAGTAATTTCGTGTGTAGACAATGATGTGGATCAGTACCGCCTTTAAGAGCGGGCCTACCGGGCCTGGGCACAGGGCCCCAAGATCCAAAAGGGCCCCGCTTGCCAAATAAATTTTAAGATTTGTAGTAAACATTTTGTAATAAACATTTCAAATAATAGACGCCAATGAATACCCTTACCGAACGCGGTTACCTATATTTCTGAGCCTCGACCTATCTGCTAGCGAGCGCGACAAATTTGCGTTACGCCACCTAGCGACCAGTCGGACGGGCATCCAAAAGCGCCCAGGCTCATCCCACTCCCCAAGACCTTCCTCCAACGTTCCTGCCACAAAATATCTACACTATTGACATTATGGTGGAACTCCTCTGAAAGTCACACTGACAGTTGGAGCGAGGTCCCCGGATGTTTGCGGCTGGGTCTTATTAGTTTCTCCAGGAGTTTCCGAACAGTTTCCAATATGCATAAAAGTCTCTACAATGACGGTGTATATGCTGTTTTTATTATTATTACTCTTCAGTACAAGCTTCGCTTCCTTCCAACGGGAATAAAAAAAAATACCTGCCTGGAGGTAAAACCGCTGCGTGACAAGTAAAAGCTATATGTAGCTCAAAGCCATTGCCTCCACTTTTTTGTTTCTCGTTGAAGGTATTGCGCTTTCTAGCTCCGCCCTAGTAAAGGGTGGAGCGTCAGTCTCTTGAAGGGGCTCGTCGGTCGGGATGAGTGGGGAACAGGGTGTGGACGATACTATCTATCGCTTTCTCAGTCGTGGCCTCCTCGTTTCCGAATGCCGCCAGTTTGCAACGATTTTGTACCTCAGCTCTGGCGAATCGCTGTTCAGTCTTCCCCCTCCCCTTCACCCCGAATCTTCACTTACTGGCTGTAATGGTGTGGGTAGTTCATAAAATGAAATTTTATAAAACGTTGATAAAAAAATTTTTATTTTTTTTATGGCACACTGTAAGTATAACTGTTCCTTAATTAAATACAATAATAATACTATGAGCTGAACAATAGTGAGTAGGAAAATTTTCTTTTTTATAGTTTACTTTTCTAACGTTGAAATAAACTTAACTTATCCCAAAAAGTTTTCAATTGCGTGGGAGTGACTCACGAACGGCTACCGTAATGTACAAATAAGTAGAGGAGAAAAATAAAGAATTCATGGCATTATATACGTCCACAGAAACCGTACGGCGCATATTAATGCAACCATCCTATATGTGATGCGAGAAAATTATCATTGACGCTCACAGAAATAAAAAGCCACGGGAAACGATCGGTGACTGAGATAAAGTATGAAATAAGGAACAGGTGAAAGAGAGACAAACAGTTTATAGAACAAAGCATTTAAAGTACAAAGGAGGCAAAGTGAGAGAACCAAAATTGGACTTTAGATGTTGAGACGTACAAAACGGAGGAGTTAAAATCGAAAGAAATTTTTTGGACACGACGCGGACGTAATGGTAAATTGGAATATAAAATAAATTCCATACTACTTGCTTTTCTTTGTTCCGCATTCTAACAATCACAGTGGCATTAAAATGAAGTTTTATAACACTAAGGCGTGTATTATCACCCAAAATAAATTCCCGTTGCATTGCTTCTAAAGTAATTTTAAATGTATTGTTTTATAAGAACACTGAAATTTTTTCAAATAATTGAAAATCTTTAATTTATTAAAAGATCTGTGTGGAAGACCTAAATTTTTGTTTTCTTCTGTAAAAAAACGTGCCAGAGTTGAAAAAGTCCTTCGTACGAATTTTTCGTAGAATTTCAATTAAAAGGCGTGAAAAGCTCGACAAAATCGGTCCACGAAAACGTCATCAAGTACAAGGTGTTTGCAATTACACTCGTATTAAGGAGATCGTGCGATTGAGGCTAAATTTTTTCTAATACGATACTATTGCATTACTGACCTTCACCTTCATTTAACGTTCAGGGATAATCTGAATTTAGTATAATTTTGTTTTGTACATATTTTGCATAATGCCCTTGTATATTATTTTTGTTACATAAGCTCAATTACAGCATAGTAAATAAATAATTATTGTATTTTAATAAAAAAAATACAAATAACTTACTGTTTCCGCATTTGATTTGCGCAAAAAATGTCATAAAATGTTTTTAATCTCTAAGTATAATTTTTAAGGAGATTTAATTTATTCTTATTACGTAAAGAAAAACTGTTCGATATTTTGTCTCACAGCTAATGATTTAATACGTACTTGACTTAATACTCATGAACTTGGCCTCGTACTGTGCTACATGAGTCTGCTTCATACATTATTTGTATTGATTTCACATTTTTAAAATGTTTTTTACTTTATTGCTTATTATTGATGAAATGATGATTCAAAGCAGAAAAAAGTGTGAGAGTGATTAATTGTAATACTTTTGCATCCTATTTTCTTTGTAATTCTTTTTTATCGTTTTATACTTCGTATCAAGTATAATTTTCTTTGTATTTACTTTGTACTGAAAATATATCTTTCTAATTATTCAATAATTCAAATTTTTACAAAACATAATTTCCGTAAGACGGTAGAATTTATTAAAACTCATGTCGCAGTCGTTATTTTGAGGCCAAATTTGTTGAAATTAAATAGCAGCGGTAAACATTTATAACTTTTGTTAAAGTCTACTTGTAATAATGTAAAAAGAGTTTTAATTTTAACCATCAATGACAAGTTTTGCATTCGATTATCAGAAAATAAGGAAGCTAAATAAAAATCTTTACGATCATCAATAACTTTTAATAACAAGTACTATCAAATTTATAGGCGTTCGTGCATTATAATTTCAAACATTTTAAATAAAACCCTAAAATGCAAAGCAGAACTTTAATCTATAATATAAATAAATAAACATTTAAAAAGATGTTAAATTTTATAATTACTTGTGTTAAAAGCATTTCCACCTATCAAATTTTGTGTTTCTCGTAAAATTATTAGAAAGATTATTTTATATAAAATATTTATTGTTGTTATTTAGAATTCAAATAAAACATTATAATCATTGATAGGAATGTGCAATTAAAAACTTGTGAATCTGCTGCTGTCATGTTTCGTAAAAAAATCCTTATTAAAAGACATTATCCAAGATAAAACCGAGGTCGGCAAGTTTGAAAGATATTTTCCTTGAGATTATCATATACTATTTTGAGTTTCAAACCCTTAATTTTATTGAACTAGTCCAAAAATAGAATACAGATTTTAAATAAGTTTTATCAAAATTATAGTATACGTTGAAACTTATTTCTGTATATTTAAATTTATAAAATTTAAGATGGTTCATCAGAAAGATATCAAAGGTATTTAAAGTGATGGAATGCAAATATGTAAACTTTATTTATTTTTTTAATAATCAAACATTGCTAGAAATACATTAAAAGCTTTATTCTTTAAGTAAAACAATTTTTTATTAGTTCTTTCAATTAATTTTCTTAAGCATAGTTATCAATTAATTATATAGGATATTCTTTTTTATCAATAAGGAAGCATATAACTTCTGGTTAAAAAAAATATTGCAGAAAACAGTAAACGAGATCATAATCTATTAGTCATTTCTGCAATAGTTAATTAAATAGGTTTTTTAACTAATAAGCTACTCATTGTTGTAATTTATATTCTACATCTAAATAATTCCTGCAGCCCTGAAGAGGCTAAGTAAAAATTGTGTTTTTGGAGTGGAGGAGACTGAAATTAAGGGGTAAACTTTTAGTTTTAGTTTAAAAGTGACAATTTTTATCGAATTTACAGAATTTTCCTAAACTTCAGTAATCACGGATCAGTAAAACGGAAGATTGGCCCTCCAGTCTTCCACCTTATTATTATTCAAACTTATTATCTACCCTTTAGAGAGAACTAAATTGCTCCACTTGTCCGAACGCCAGCCGCACGCGAACTCCGAAGGAACATCGCTCTCGGCTCGCAGATGCTGTATCTTTTATTAAATCTACCTCGTTTTGTCACAATACGATTTCGCGGGCCGTACGACGACCCTCAAGGACGCCTGAGTACGCTCTCGGTGTGTACAATGAAACGCGACGGCGTTAATCCTCAAGGACTTGTTGTACAGCAGTACGCGCGTACTTTTCCTGCTTTTATGTCGCCGCTACGCGTACAATGCGCGAACCCGACATCCTCCACCTTCCTCTTCTCGAGTCTACGTTTCTCGTTCTCCTCCCTCGCGGTTTCGCCGCGTTTACGGATATTTTACAAGCTCCCTGGCATCTCCCGAGTCAGATTGATTTTTGACGCGACGCGAATCGGTTAGAACAGCGTCGCGGGTGCGGTTATCTTTGGACTTTTTACCGAAGCGTCTTCTTTGAAGAGTGCGATATGAAGGTTGCAAGGTTTGCTTGTTTATGGGTGACAGTGGTCGGCTGGTTTGCGATTGACGTTGCGGGACAAAGGACTTTTTTGGATTCTCCTGCGAACATCGAGCTTTTACGGGCATTTAGGACCTGGGCCGGTGAAGTAGTTGGTTCGTTAGAATTCGTTTTTTGATTTGTTTTCAAGTGAATAATTTTTTTAATCTAAATATGCATAGACAGTATTAATAGAGTTAAGCTCAATAGTTAGAAAAAAATAAAAAAATTATTATGGAAATAAGTTTCCACAAAGATGAAAGCCATTTTTCGTGTTAGTTACTGCACTTTATCAATGCTTTGCATAATCCTAATTATTTTATATTATATATAGTATTTCAGGATTTATCGGAAAATAATCCACATTTTACATCGCAATAAATATTAAGAAATGATTCCTAATAATTAGCAAAGCAGTTTTATAAAATCCTAATCAGTTTCTAAGCGTTCATTAAAGTGATATATTAATTGAATGACTGTTAACTGATTCAGTTTTGGAAAATGTATTGTAGGAAGAACTGGGAGAAATAGCAGATTGCTCAGAATGGCCAAGGATGACGATCGCACGCAGCAGTATTACGAAGGCCCTTTCCCTTGCAATGTTTCCAGTAAAGTATTTTTTATTGTATTTTAATTTTGTTAAATTGCATTATTCGTGAAATCGCATTGAGCTAAAAATTTTAAAGCTCTGGAAAAATTTTCATTTTCGCGTTCGCAGTGCCTAATTGTTTTACTAAAAACAAAAAATAATATTTTCATTTATTACTTTTCACGTTTTAAACGTACGGTAATTTTACGTAAGACGAAAAAGATATTTTTACAAGCTGTACGAACAAAAATCGGTTTGTCAAAGCTTCTTCCGTTAATGGACTCAAGAACGTGAAAATGAATGGTATACATGACTTAAAAGCTACGAAATGTTCAACCACCAAACCACGAATAAAGAATAGATTACTTTAGGCAGCAAAAAATGTTAGTAATTTATGGTTTATTAGTGTTAATCATCATAATATGTTGTTACGTACAATACAAAATATTAGTAAGTCTTTAGCCTGCCAATTGTTTATACTGTGGTCCTTATACTGATTATCAGCTGAGTCTATTAGGATAGTAAATTAATAAAATATTAAAATAAAATAATGCTGAAATTTTTAAAGTAAAAATTGAATAGCATAATTTTTTTCTTGGAATTAATCTGTTTCAAGAATAACAGATGAGTGATAAAAACGAGATACATTGAAACAGTAGTATAAGAAATTGTAACATTGCTTTTTAGTGCAAGTATGTTAAATAGTGTACGTCATTTGCGATACTTATCTCGCGAAGAGCGCGCATAATCACTTATTTACTAATGCCAGTGTTTGAAATCAACAAGATTTATTCTAATTAGTCAACCGTATTGGATCGATGTATATCTTATTTTCACAGAAATAACTGTGTTTCAATGCCACGAAAGGAATTGTTATTTTCTAGGTAATGCCTTTCTTTTGTAATTTTATTCGTTATAATGATGCACCGTTGTAAAAAGAACATTGCGATTTTATACTGTGTGCATTGATGAGAAATTATGAGCTCCAATTAGATTGCATTTAACTGTAATTGTAGCCACTACAATAAATAGAATCAGGTGTGATTGTTCTGATGTCATTCTATAATGAGAGTACATAAGAAACATACTTTTTTTTTATTGAGTTTTGAAATTTGAACGTATATATATTTTATAATACAAAAGAAATTAATTCGATCTATGAATTTTTATTACTATTTTGTTTTACAGGCTTTAACATCTTTAACCAAATAAAAAAATTTTTTTTTCATGGATTTATTTAGTGTATATATTTTCTTATATAAATGCTTATATAAATCTTATATAGTACTATTTGGAATAAAAAATTGCGTGGGAGTCATTTATACATTCAAATATAATCCACCCTCTACCCCAACCCCTTTCATCCCCCGGGTTAACCGAGAGAAACTAAGGAAATAATGCACAATAATTATTTTTTTATAGCACTTTTAATTTAATAACGGTCGCGACAGATTTTGCTTTCTTCCGACTGCAATTATAAAAGGCAAAAATTAATTTTTAATTAAATAACGTGATCGCTTCTCGTAGAATTTTATTCAAAGTAGTTAGTACCATCGGCGATTTCATAAAAAAAAAATTAGGGCAAGTCACAATCGTAGATTCAATATTTGTCCACATATGTGGACGTCGGTCAGAAGAGGTTAAAATTATCAACAATTTTATGGTAATTTTCTTAGAATTACTCCCTTTCTACTAAATTACTAGTGCATTATTAAAAAACAGAAACATTGATTTACTATTTTAATAACATAATTTCTTAATTTCTTTTTTTTTTTTTTTTTAATTTATTATTTAATGTCGCATCCCCAAGAAGGTATTAGCGACAACTGAATACATTACATTTATATCGAATATTTACATATATGTATACAGAGTAGTACAATAATTTTCCTGTAATTATATCGTTGTATTAATGAACATTATAATTGTTTTATTGAACATTGTGAGATTGGTTCTTAATTTCTTGATTACACTAAATGCTGAAAGAGAAAAATAATTATTATAGTTATAAGATGCCCGAGAAAAAGTACCCGTGAATTCATGCAACGAGTTTTTTTGAAAAAATCTAGGGAAATATAAAATTTTAAATATTTTCTTAACGAAATTTGAGATGGAAAAAAATCTTTGTATTATTATATAATACTTCTATTTAGACCTTATTAGAAAAAAACATATAGACACGATACCTATTACCTCCTTTTCTTAGCCAAAGAATAACTTTTCTAATTGTAACAAAATCGTGGACCCGGAGGCCTAATACTCTCTATGTTAGAAAATAGCTGCGTTAAAGTAACGAAATTAACCAAAGGTCGATGATTCCCATTTTAATAAAGATCGAAACATTATATAAAATCAACAATTCTTTAAAGTTTCCTTATAAAGCAAAAGTTAAAGAGAAAACATTGAGCACATTGACACAGAACTCCGGTATGCTAAAAAAAATCCGCTTACTTCGGAGAAAGTCCGAACGAGTTTGCTGCCCCAAACTGATCGATAAAAAATAATATTAATTCTAATCAACCCATAAATAAACGCGGGCAACGTCAGTCGGCAGGTCGGCAAAGGTGCCCCAGTCGGTCCACCAGCTGCGTCCCGGCGACGTCGACGTAATCGGGGCGATGGGCGACTCGCTGACCGCCGGCGTCGGTGTCTTCGCTACCAGTCTTCTCCACGTCCTCATTGAGAACAGAGGCGTCGTCGCCAGCGGCGGCGGTCAGGGCTCCTGGAGAGAGTTTCTCACGCTGCCCAACATACTCAAGGTGCGTCTTTTATTCGGTGGATCGATCGATTATACGTTTTAATCAATTTTAGCCGAGTAGACACATTGACGCGAAGCGTTGGGTCTCGTAACGTCCGTGCGGCGATTTAAAAGAGTATTTTTGAAATAAACTTTGCATGTGCAATCTTTCCGAACGTATATAATTGGAATGTTTTTTGGATTTTAATTGCAATCTGATAAATGTACAGTCTCCTCGTTATAAAGTTAAATTTATGCCGCGCATAGTAGAATACGTTTATTAAAGCAGCTTTTAATTCTGCATCTAATTTTATACTTAACTGATATGTTAGTTACAATAGAGTCGTTCGAGAGTTATTTTTGTACTTGTAGTTTTGAAAATAATTGGATGATTAATTTATTGTTTAACAAAGATAAGGGACCGATAAATTCATTTAATGACGTAGAATTAATAACATTTTAATAATTTTAATTAATAAGTAACATCAAGTTGCTTGAAAAAAGCAGACATAAATTTAATTATTCAACGGTAAAATTTAAAAGTCTAAATCTCGGGATGCACTCTTATTCGGGAATAAGCAATCTTTGAGTTTGGCAGCGGTAACGGTCGAAAAATACCGCACAACGGATCATCAATATGAATGAGTGTTACTGAGATACTTGCGAGAGTCACGTCACTGTGGACATTGTGTGCTGCATTAAATGCTATTTCTGGTGAAACGAAATACCCAGCCTGAATGTAAATATGCATTTAAGGAAGTGTCGGTTGAAGCTTTTCTTCAGCGAAAGTAAAAAAAAGGAAGCCTTCTCATTATTCGACAAGCTCGGATAATGATTTTAGAAATTATGAGACTTTTTGTCACTTTAAAATGCGCAATTGCATATAATTCAATGTTTTAATGCTCTTTGGAATTTAACGCGTGAAAAGTAATTTTATCATGCAAATAAAGCAATTCCTTTGTCAAAGTTTCACTCAATCTCACAATATTCAAGCTATATAATTTGAACTTTATCGGAAGTAAAAGTAAGGCATAACTTATCGTTTTATTTCCAGGAATTCAACCCAAATCTTTTTGGCTTTGCTGCTACGGATTCGTTTACTTTTGAAAAGGCATCTGAATTTAATGTCGCAGAGACAGGAGCTATGTCTAGAGATATGCCGTATATGGCCCAAGCTATAATAAATAGGATGAAAAGCGATCCTCGAGTAAATATGAAGAAACATTGGAAGGTAATGTGCAGCTTGTTAGTTTTTGTACTTTTTTAATAATTTCTGTGGTTTTCTGAAAAAAAAAACTTGAAATTTATCTTTATTTAGCATTTCTAAAATATAATTAAAATTAAATAATTTTAACAGTTTTGAACGTAAATTTAAAAAAATATTCGTATATACCGTACACAGTTATTTTTTGAAGTTATTTAATTAACTCATTATAAATTCATATCTTTTTTCAAATTTCTTTTTAGTTGATTACTTTGATGATCGGAGCTAATGATTTTTGCACAGAAATGTGTTATTTGCCCGAAGCTTCAATGGTCTTGTCAAATCATAAAACAGATTTACTGATGGTACTTCGTTTACTGCGGGAGGAATTGCCAAGAACTTTAGTATCAATTTTGCCACCGCCACATTTGCAGGTTCTTGTGGAAATTACCGGAAGATCTAGTCTCTGCCAACTTACAGTGGATTTTGAGTGCTCGTGTCTTTTTGGATTAGCATACAGAAGTCAAAGGCAGTACTATTTTGAAATCATGACTAGGTAAAGTATTAAGTGAAGTCAATTATATTATTCAATTGATGATTGGTTTTGATCACGAGAGTTAAAAAAAATATTGGCACGTGGTGGTTTTTATTGCTAAACAATCTTTATGCAAGACACTTTGTTAATTTTTTGCAAAGTAAATGCATCGACGATATTAGTTTAAGTGTTATGTTACAATACTCATTATCGTTTTTTTAAAAGGAAGCGTAGTTATAATAGCAAACATTAAAGCAACACTCAAGCAGATTTTTTCAAAGAATTATGAAAATTAAATACGGTATAATAAAAAAATGCATTCATTATAAAGTTTTAACTCAAAAAGTTTTAACTAAAAAAGTTGAAAAATTAAATTATCAAAATATTTTTTCGTTAAAAAGTACATGTATTTTGTGTATACGCAGTAATTTTCACAAAATTATCTGAAAACGCAATAATAAAAATATATTATCACAATAAAATGATAACTAAAATAGTATACAATTTCTTAAATTCCAGATGGCAAGAACTAGAAGAAGAGATATCGCAATATCCTGAATTTCAAAGGGACGACTTCGCTGTAGTGTTCCAACCATTTACAACTAATTTAACCTTCCCGGTAACGTCCAATGGGCAGTCTGACCTGAGTTACCTTTCCACCGACTGTTTTCACATCAGCCAGAAAACAAATGCCCGAAGTACGTTGCATGAAACATACATAATATATATAATACATGCTCGACCGGTTCGTTTTTAAGGATTTTACACTGCTACATGCAAGCAGTTTTGGGCGTTGCTTGATCATTACGACATAATTACTTTTGGTGTTATTGTTTCAGCGGCTAATGCATTGTGGAACAACTTGATGCAACCGGTTGGGCAAAAATCCAGAGATTGGCAAGATACTTTTGAAAATTTTGTGTGTCCTACTGAGCAAAGGCCTTACATTGCGACCTTGAGGAATTCTAGAAGTTCTAGTTGAATTTTTGAGTGAGCGTATGCTTGAAGATTATATAGTTCATCTTTTTGAGATGAGAATACGAATTACTAAATAATTAGTAGACTATATACTATTTTGTAAATAATGATTTTACTATTTACATTCAATGAATGTTTAGGAATAAGTAGAAGCAGTAGTAATTTAAGTTGATTTACAGTTTGAACTTTCACTTTTGTATGTTGAATATTTTTATGATCAGAATGTATTAATTCATTTGAGAGCGACAAAACTGTATAAACGTTAAGTATATGTACGGTCAATTCTAATTTTAAATTTAAGAAAATCTAAAAGCAACAATATAAAAGTTTCATAAAATAGTACTAAAATATAAAACTTAATTGTTAATTTGCTAAAAAAGTGTGCAGTGTTAAAGATAAAAATTGTTTGATTTTTGGATACCAATCTTAATTTCTTAAATAAATCTTTATTGAAATATTTTTCAATTCCATTTCATAAAACTGAAAATGAATAACGGATACAGTTTGAATTTCGGTAAGGTGCGTTTTATGCACATAAAAATCGTACACGTAAACATTGTACATAATTTAACATTGGTGAAATTTATATATAGATATATTGGGCCATGCTAAATTGTGTACAATGTTTACGTACTCTTGTGTATAAAACGCACCTTACCTGAATTTTGAATAAATTCTGTAAACAATTCAATGTAAGCACTGCGATCTCTATGATGCATTTCATCTAAAATTTTGTAATAGACTTATTAGGTAAAAGTTATATTATACTATTGAAATATAATTATTTATTTATTTATTTATCAACAAAAACATCATTGATGATTATTTTTTCAGGAATTCATTTTGAAAAATTTTGTTATTACCTAAATTACGTAATAAGTATTTGCTCACATCTGTTTGAGGTGGTTCGATAAAATCTATGTCACTATATTAAAAGGAATTCGTTAATTAAACCTCGAATTAAACATGCAATAAACAATTTTAACAAATTTTAATATTAAAATAATAATTAATTTTATAAATATTGCCATTTAGAAAGTATCATTTTTTTTTATAATACATAATTTGATTCTCAGATTGTCCTTTTATAATTTGGTTAAGTAATACAAGAGACGTTCATGAACGTAGGGAATTCATATAACAGATGTTCAGATCTACCGCATATGAGAATGTAAGAGGAGTATAAAGTTTCTTCTTCATGTGATAAGATATCTTGATTGCAGGTAATCTAGAAGAAGTTGGTATAAAAAATTTACTAAATGTCCTTATTCTATAACTTTTCCTTTAATTAAACGTTATTAATTTCGCCGCCTCGTATAAGTATTTTTTTCTGAACAGAAGTTTAACCAAAAAATATAGCTACCAAAAACTAAAACTTTATAGTTTTCAATATTTTAAAGTCAAATTAAAATATTAATAACATTTTTCTAAATTTTCAATAAACGCAAGAAAAAAATATTGTATAATGTATAGTGTATAGTCATTAAAAATACAATATTATTTATAATGATTATGCAGTGCATACAATATCACTTTCTATGCGTAGGTGGATTAGGCTTCTCAGGAAAATCACTAATTAAAAGTGCACTATGATAAATACCATCAGGTGACGTAGAAATGTTATCATTAAAGAAGTCTTTTAATAAAATCCCCTTCAATTAACTTTTGCATTTTGTGGACAGGCATGCAAACAAAGGTAAATTTTAATTTATAACTTTTGATATCTTAAGAAATATATCTTAATTTTAAAGTATTATTGCAAAGCAAACATCGAGTTTTATAAATGTTTTAAAAAATGATGATATTTTAATCATGGTATGACAATATTTGAAGATTACAAAATTTGACGATTGATAAAAAATTCCATAATATTTACTGCTTTTAATTTAAAATTATTTTAAAATAGTAAAGAAATTGTAAAATGAACATATGGTGGGAGATAAACATGAAGAGTAAGAGTGAAATGGAATATACCTAAAATTAAAATTTAAAAATCTTTTTTTATTCAGCAAAATGCAGCCGTAAAAGAACTATCTTAAAACGAAAAATGAAGTATTTACAGCTTTCTTTACATGAAGATTTCGTAGGCTAATTTGTTAAAAATTCATATCTCTAATTTAACGCTTTTAAACCGAATAGTGTTTTAAAGTTCAAAATAAGCTAAAATCTTTGGTTTTGTAATTTTCTTACTATTTTCCTTATACAATCAACAGTAGCACTACAATACTATCAACCGTTTAGAAATGTTTATTGACTTCCGATACCTTGCGAATAGGTTTATCTGATTCTGGTATACTTATATACTAATTTGTGTAAATTTGAAAGTGAATGTATTCCGCGCGGACATCGCGTTTTACATAAAAAGAACATCCATGACATCAATTCACCTTTTATTCAGGCTTAAAATAGTCATTTATATTTATTTTCAATTGATTAAGATTTAACACTCATTAAATGTATTGCGAAATATTTTTCAATAATGTAACTTTTGTTATTTATAAATAAAAAGAAAATATTCAACTGGTGAAAAATGTTGCAAAAAATGTATTTCTTAAACCGTTTAAATAATACTTATGTTTATCATCTATTTGAAATATTTAAATACCTAAAAAATGATTCTTATCACAAGTGCGTGAAAATAAAAGCTTTTGCAATCGAAATCCCATTTTATCATTTGTTCTTCCGGTCAAAAGTTTTGATATCGATAAAAAAAAAAGGAACTACTCGATCGCTACAAAAATCCGGGAAAATTCCAGCCAATAAAGCGTCCGTCGGAAGGCCCACCTGTCCCGCACAGACCGCTAAATTTTTTACAGCCGCGATCCGCCAAAAATTTCTCCCCGATCCCCCACTAACGCAACACTCTCACTCTCTCGCGCGCATATGTAATCGAAGTCGATCGGCCTTCCCCGGCACACACTCGCACTCGCCAGAAAGAGGACTTCGCGAGACCGCCGCTCGATTTTCGCCGCTCTTACTCACGTCGTCGTCGAGTCCGCGCGCGGGGAGGGAAGAGCTTGCGGCGGGGCATACGAAAAATATATCCGTTCACGAAACGATTAGCGGCGCGCGGCGCGCTCTCGTATTCCACCGAGTAGAGGGAGGAGGGAGAGAGAGGTTTTCGCGGCCCGGACGAGTCCTCGGAGTCGCGTCCCCGCGAAGGCGCGCGTCGCGTATCATTTGAAAAGCGCGAGGCGCCCCGGCAGCAGCTCCTCTCCGCTCTCGGTGCCGCCGGCCGCTTGTGTGTGTGTGTCCGTGCGCGCGCGTTCGAACATCGGTGACATGTTGCGCGTCGTCGATGCGAGGAGGGTTGGCCCTGTTCTTTGCTCCCGGAGCGATCGGACGAGTTTTTGCGCGGCGAGGAGGATTTGACCGGCGACCGGTGGTTTTCGAAAGTCCCCGACCGACGATTTGGAAAGTGCAGCAGGCAACGGTGGCGGAGTTGCGCGGGTAAGAGTTTTTTTTTTTTAGCATGTGCGTTTGTGATTTGCATGTTAAATATATCGGATGTAACGCAACCTTTAACCGGCCGCTTTTTTTCGACGGAGACACCGTTGCCTTTGAAAAGGAAAATGCTATTGGACGTGTTGCGGTAGAGGTGTACAAGTTTTGCATTAAACAAGTGGCCTACCGTTAAATGTATTTACAACAAATATATTAAGTATTTTAATATAGATTTTAAAAGGGTGATTTTTTTTGGTAATATGAACAAAACTATATAGAGAACTGTTGCATTGTTTGTTTGAAAAACCTTTAAATTTTGTATAATAATTATAATATTGAAAAGTTTTATATTAAATATATTTTTATATCAAGTAGTGTAATTGTGATTTAGATTTGCTATTAGCAATACACATATACCTTAAGTAGGATCGAACCTATTTTAATGTACGTGTATTATTCATGGACTTTCAAATAAAGAATCTTTTAGCTCGAGGCGTTAGGGTAAAAGCATTTGAATTTCAAAAAAGCAAAATTTGACATTGTTGTACAGGTAGATTCCGTTCTGTCAAAAAGAGAAGTTTATAAATTACAAAAAAAATTAGAGAGCTATAGCATTAAGAATTTCAGTAATTTGAAAACTCTTCGTTCCCGGCAAGAGCGATAATACCCGTTTAATCATCGAATGGTCCACTTTCGAATACTAATATCTATTTCGTAAGAATTTGAGCATCAATGCGCTTTCATTAATAATGAGTTATTCGTCTACCGAAACAAAGTCGAGACACTTTCTTTTTCCACTCCTTAAGACAAATGGTGTGTTGAATCTTAATGTACTTTGATACTAAGACTTTTAACGTACAGTTTATTTAAATAATAATAAAGTGGCTTTGAAAGCGTCAAGTAACATCAGACTGTAAGTGGTACCAATTTCCTCTTTGGAACAAATGATTCAAGTGAGCTTCTCTTAATATCGATTTTCTAGAATTAGTAATTTATCATTTCTAAAACAGCTCAGTAACTCAATATAAAATAAGAAGTAAAATATTTATAATCAGGTTTAATTTTTTTTCAAATACAAGTATAATTAAAAAATTTGTAAAAAAACTCATTTTTTCAAACTTTGATTAACTAACCTTGAAATAATTATAATGGATTAATGTGTCGATTGCATATTTTTACATTGCAAATATTCTTTGACGACAAGTGTAAGAAGCTGCAAGAGAGTTAAAAAAGAATTAGGTTGCATGATAATCGTATCTCATATAAGATAAATTAATTTTTTAAATTTTATAACGCAACTTATGCAAATATTGTTTGTTTAAATAAATTAGATTCTAAAAATGTTATTGTTAACAGAATTTATATTTATTACATTTTATTTACATAAATCCTTTTGAAGTAAAGAAGAAGAAGAAATTTCTATTTCAATTTGAGCGTTTTGCTTTGTTTTGCAAGAAAACTTTGGTTATTTCGACAATAATTATGAAAGAAACCATTAACCTTATAACATTCGTGTCACTTTAATACTACTCACATTCAGCGTCACGAATACTAAACTACCTTCAGCCTAACTGACTAACTTGCAGAAATTGTGCAATAAGTCACAAGTTCATTACAATTTCAGTAAAAAAAACAGTTCGCGTTGCTCAAAAGAATGACAGTTGCATAACGGCACTCTCTTCGGCATCAAGCTAAGGTCGTAAATCTCAATTAAGTCATTTTTTAATACACAAACTTTCTTTTGTTTTTTTCTTTTTTTTTTTTTTTTTAAATTTGAATAAAGTCGTTTGCAATATAAAGACCTGCTTAATCTTCTCGTTCTTATCGGCGTTTAAAAAGGTAATTTAACTTTCATTCGTTTCTAAAAATATCCAGTCTTTAATGTAAATAATGTCAAGCTAAGGATGCCAATAATCGCCAATAATAATTATTGACATATACCGTCGCTTAAAACTTTTCCTAAAATCGCACTTTGCAAAAAGACCAACAGCTAAACGAGAATAAGATAAAGGTCTGACTTTGAGAGCGCAAGATTTATATTCCTTTTGTGTTAGTTTCCCCAAAAGTAAACTGTAGAAAAATAGCATTTCCTTGTACTATAACTCTCCGATGCGAACGTCGAGGAGACGATCCCGCGCGTAATAAAGGAAGTAATTGTGTGCTCAAGGCTCTTTAACTCGGGGAAAAATTGCATAATCCGTAACCAGCTCATCAGCCGGGCGAGTACACGAGGAGAAGCCGCGCGGCGTAAAAAGGTACTCGGAGCACCGTAAACCGCTCGTATATACTTATATCGGGCCGGGCACCTGCGCTTTTGTGTATACGTACACTCCCGTAATGAGTCAGGCGACGCGTCAAAAACGTCATGGCGCGCGCGCAAACTTTCTTCGCAATAAAAAAAAGGCCTGGTGCCTCTTTTTCCGTCTTTTGCAGCGCCCACAGCTCTCCTCTGCGTAAACAATATATATGGACGGACCGGAGAGAGAGGAAATGCCGGGAAAAGCGTCGTCGCTCGCCTGCTGAGGAGCTCCGGGGCCGATAAGAGAGCCGCCCGAGAGAGTCGGGGAAGAGGCGCAGGAAGAGGAGAGTGCCACAAGTGCCCCGAGGTCATAATCGGCGCGCGCGAGCTGCGAGAGGACATGAGGAGTCGGGGAGCGGCTTTTCTTTGCCCGGCGATCGCTGCTGTGCTGCTCGTCTCGCTGTGGACGGATTCTGCGCGGGCGGCTTCGTTCACGGACATGATCCGCTCGCTCCTGCAGTCCGGCAAGGTAAGCGACGCGTTTTACGGCGCCGCGGATTCAAAGGATGTAAGCGGCCTGATCGGTAAACAAGCTTGCGCGAGTACGAAGTTCAATGTAGCGATTTTTCGGGAGGTTTTATTTGTAATAAAACCTCGGGATTCGCCGCGGGTTTATCGCTTATTTTACTTAACGAGAATTTATTTACGATCGGTGGAAATGCGCCGGAATGCTGATTCGATTTTATTGATTTTGCACCTAAATAAAAGAAAGCCAGTTTTTCGAGCGAGCTTTTAAACTAATTTCAAAATTATGCAAACTAATAAAATTTGAGAGAGATATTCTCTCTCGGAGCGCGCGAGGCCGAGAGGAGAGCGAAGAAACTCGGTTTTAATACCGTTCAATAAAAATTTGCATTTATAATAAGGTAATTTTTGCACTATCAAATTGTACGCGCCACAAATCCCGCTCTTTCGCGGGAATTTATTCACATTTATATATATATATATATATGAAAATCTTTTATTTTTCAATTTTGCGTTCGAACAACGTATATTGCAAATCCAATTTTTTTTTAAATTACATTTCAATTCTAAAATAAAAGAGGAAACGATATATATAGTCTTTATATAAAAAAGGCGCGTATTAACAACACCTGTATTATGTAAATATCATCGGAGAAAGCAATTTACAAAAGTATATATAATTTTGATTTGCACTTGTCAACATTTAATACACATTATTTATCCTCTTCTCTCTCGGGGCGAGCACGAAATTAACAGCCGATAATTACAGGTTTCCCCGTCGATGTACCATCATCCAGTCGCGCGCACAAACGCACACGCGCACACGGCAATCGCACAACTGATTTCTCATCCCACAGAAACGTTTTTTTTTTTCGCATTACAATCGCCTCGGCTTTTCTTTCCCAACGAGGCTTTTTGTCAAATATCAGCTGTGTGCCCCGAAGACTCGTTGGAGGAAGTAGGCGATTACGTAAAAGTCTCTCCCGATCGCCGGCGCGCGGACGCCTAATTGGTTTATATAATCGATATATTCCTCGCGCTCGCGGATCAATGAAAATCCTCCCGAAGTGGCCGAAAAAAAGGCCGCCGCGGGTAAATAGCCTCTCCGCGATCGATCGGAATTCCCGATTTTTTCAGAGCTGCTTTGCGAGCGCCGACGCGCCGCGGATTCCTCCGCGAATCAATGCAACGCGGAAAAGTGGAGGCTGCTGCCGCGGGGATATAAGGATGCAGCGGCTGCGGCGGCGGCGGCGGCGGCGGCGACGGTGAAAACACTCTTCGTGACCCCGCCATGTAACGAGTGAACTCTTCTCGATTCATCGCGGAAATAATAGATGTTGTGTGGAAGTTCGGATATGTGTAATGCACGACGCCAAGACGATATATAGCCTTGCGTGCACCGCCGCGCGTTTCCTCGAGAGCGTTACCTCATCGGAACTCGGGCCATCTTCGCGCTGAATCTCGTCGGTTCGTATATATAAGCGATTGCTCGAATCTTACTTGTCTGCGTGTAAATCGAAATGATATTGAACGTTGAGTTTTCGCTAATTTTGTCAAAATCTTTATTTATAATAATAATGGTTTTTGAAAAAAAAAAAGGTTCTTCCGGTTATGGATTTGCGGGAAACGACGATGACACAAGTCGCGTTCGTAAATGTTTGGAGAAGTAGATAACTTAAGACGTTTAGTCATACAATTACACGTTCTTTCTCAGAATAAACAAATTATATTTTATCTGATTGCCCAAAAGACTCGCTTTCAAAATCGAATCCTTATCGTTTCCTCAATAAACGAAAGCCACATTACATTCGAACGAATACAATTATAACTTTGACATATCCAAGTAACACGAACCATCGATTTTTAGAACGATCTGGAAGCGGAAGGCGTATTCTACCCAAGGGTCGAGTACGCCGTGAGGAAGCAGCGCACCGTATCACCGCGCGCTCCCTTTCCCTGCGATCTTCAAGGCGGCAGGTAAGCGGAAGTGTGAAAGCGCCGAGGAGAAGCGGACGTGCGAATTTGTAAAAAAAAAATAGTCATTTCGTCGAGTGTAAACAGATTCTCGGGATGTTATGGCTTATTCAATTGCCGTATTAAACCGTGAATAAATTTTCGACTGAGTGTTCATCCTTTGGTAGTAGCGTGACAGACAGCATAATGGTTAAACACTTAAAGTATTGAATTTCTAATGTATAGACATATATAATTGCTTCATTTGAGACTTATTTCCTGAGTGTTCTAAAGAGTCTTGTTTCGCTTACGTAAGAAATAAATGTCAAATAGTTAGTTTACTAGCTTGAGGTTTTTTAAGTAATTTTTTTAATGTATTACTTAATACTTATCCAATGCGTATATGTAAGTGGCAGAAAAAAATTTTGATGCAAATAGAATACTACAGCGTGTTTTCAAATTTTAAATGTGATTTCTTTCTAAAAAGAAACAACGAATTACGGCCAAATTTCACTGGCCAAGCCAAAAAGTAGATGTGACGTTTGACTCTGGCTATACTGAAATCCGAATTTTTATAACTGCCGCTTTATCAGTAGATATTCTGTCAGAGGATCTTAAGTGCAGAAAATTATCTCAAACCAGATTTAAAATCCAGTTTCGCGATCCCGTCAATGCGAAATCTGATAAGGGTCACACTCGGATTCTAATATTTTCTATCTTACCTAGGTCTGATAGATTTTCCGTTTATTTTATTTACAAGGAAAGTTGTGCGCGACATTAAAAAATAAACTGATTTTTACTTTTGCACCAGATCAGCAGTGCCACCGGAAAGCGTTCATCGATTGAGACCGGGCGATATCGACGTAGTCGGAGGCCTGGGTGACTCCTTGGTAGCCGCGAGCGGAGCTCTGGAAGAATTTGCAATTGGAACTTTCATCGAGGCTCGAGGCGTCAGCTGGTGCATCGGTGGCCAGGAAAACTGGAGAAAATACTTGACCGTTCCGAATCTCCTCAAGGTACGTGAGCTTTCTGCGTTTGTCGAAGATCGAAGGGTCCGAGAGTTGATTCCAATCATTTTTTTTTTCCAATCGCAGGAGTACAATCCAAGACTGACGGGTTACTCCACCGGCACCGGAGAGTTCATATCGGGAAAAGCGCGACTGAACATAGCCTATCCAGTGGCGGCGACGGAGGATGCCCTGCATCAAGCGAAAATCCTCGTTCAGAGGATAAGGAGCGATCCTGACATTGACGTTGACAAGCACTGGAAGGTAAAGCATTGGTTTTATATATTTGTTTGAAAAACGTTATAATTAAAACTGCATTGCATTAAAGAAGCCAGTAAAGAAATTACGTCTTACATACTCCGTCTTTATCTACTGAAAATGAATTTATTTCGAAATACGTAGTGGTTTTGTGCGAATCCACGAAAAATACATTCTAATACCAGATCCTCATTACATTATCTAACGGGGTAATCCTCCGGATCGTGCATTATTTTTACGGCCTTAATAAATCTTGTTAGATGCTATAAGTACTGGTAACCGCAAACGTTGCTCCGACGATCCGAAGTGGAGGTAATAATCGAAAGTCTTGAAAGATATATATTGTAACACGAGAAGATACTTTTTATCACTCGTTTCGTTGGATCTCAATTTCTCGGGGAGTATTTTATTTTATTTTTTTAACTTTTTTGAAGAATCAGTAAATTATTATAAATAAAAAAAAAATCCAACAAGTTAAAAACGTAAGCATAAATAATATTGATTTCATCTTTGTATTTTACAGATGATCACAATCCTATTCGGCGCCAATGACATTTGCTCGGCGCAGTGTTACAATCCCAAGGAATTCTCTCCGCTCCGATACGCTCTGCACTTGCGAAGGGCTTTGGATTATTTAAGAGCATCCTTACCTCGTACAATAGTCAACTTAATCCCTGCCATAGGTAAATTTGAGAATGATTGCCGTCGTTCGCAGTGCGCAGACTGAATCCGCGCGTGTTTTATCTTACTTTGAAATCGGCTCTATTTAAATACGGGTTTCTACTCGTTAGTTCGTGCACAGATCTTGTATGTTCGGCCTCGCTGCAACGAGCCTCGTTACACTCGCGACCCTCTTGACAATTTTTTCAAAGTGTCGTTTAAATTTTAAATGTCAACTTTTTCCGGTTATTTTACTGAGAAACCACCGCAGTTTGCGCTCGCAGCGGAGACAATTAGACGAATTTAGTAAAAGTTTACGTAAACAAGAAAGTATCGCATCCGGTTAATCAATTCTTGGAAAACATTTATTATAATCTTTTTCGGATATTCAAATAAACGATCGTTTGTACTTGAAAATTTTTTGAATCGAAAAGTTTTTTTTTTCGAAATTTGAACGATTATTGCCTTTAAGCAAAGTGTTTAATACTACGTTTGTGAAAACTGAATGAACAGTATTTTTTTTAGTTAAAAGTAATATTATAAATATCTCTAATTTTAAAAATAATAAATTGAATCGATTTCCCAAATTTATAAAAAAAGATCTACTGTATTAATTCCATTTTTCATACTTCGTACGTAACGAAATTATAATATTAAATTTAGTTTCTTAATAGATTTCATAAAATTAATGCATTTATCGCTCAAATGACCATCAAACACTTTTTTTTATTCTTGCACATAAACACTTATTTTTTTTGTTTTACATTACTGTTTGACATTAATTTTTGAAAATTACAGATGTTACTGTATCTCTAAGAGTGCCAACCCGCAGTTTAATGTGCAGCATATTGCATCCTCTTTATTGTGCCTGTATGCATCGCGGTAACGACCCGGATATCACAGCTTCGAAGATGTCTCATTTGTACCAACAAGCTGCTGAATCCTTAGTTGCCTCTGGAAGGTATTTGAAAGCTCGGCCGATAAGAATAATTTCTGCAGTACACGAATGTACTTTTTAAATTGTTATTCGTTGAAATATAATTATGCTAATTTAATTAAAGAAGGAAGTTGTGACGTCTCACACTTTTGTAATTTTAAGGATTATAATTTTAAGATTACATTTAATTTTCGTGATTGCTTATGAAATTTTTGCACGTTTTAGGTATGATACTACGGAGGATTTCACAGTTGTACTGCAGCCCTTTACTAAATTATTTAACGCTCCTCATGCAAATCCTAGAGAAGCATCAATGCTGGATCCTAGTTTGGTAACTCACGACTGTTTTCACTTTAGTCAAAAGGGTCACGCACTCGGTAAGTTAACTTTCTGCTACAGCAACTGCTGATAATTTGAAGAAGCCGGTTTATTATTTTCATTCTTTATAATTCATTCCCTATGGCTTCGACAATTAATTTATATCATTAATATGTTAAATTGCGTCGAGAACAAATGTGTTGTCAACGAAAAAATGCACGAAACGAAATAAAATAACTTTTTCTTGTAATAAATCAAATCTTTGGAACGTCTCCACGTCTGTGATGAATGCAAATCATATGTTAAAGATATTTTCAGAGGAAATGATGCAATTTCGGAACTTATTTTTAAAACTCATTACTGAAGACTAATAGTCGGTTATTAATTAAAATTAATCTAAAAGGTAAATATTAGTATCGCTAACGTTGAATAGTATATAGATATACGTAGAGCGTAGAAAAATACAATTAAATTACGATACGGTTTATCAATGTTGTGGCTCTACAATAAAATAATCATTAAAAAATAAAGCGATAAAATTAATTTAAATATTTTTCAACATGCAAACTTGAAAAAGCGTTTTTATAGAACTATCTTAGTGGTTGGGAAACTAGTTATTGAGACGGAGTATTTATTGGTTTCAACGTCGTCTATCGTTATTACATAAACAATAATTTTTCATGATGTATCGTATAAAATTGAAATGAATCTTTTATGCTAAAAATATGCATAAATATATCATCACACGTTACATATTTATACATCAAATTCAATTAAATAAATAACGGTTTCTTATTATGTTATTTAAGTTAAACTGCATTAAAAACAAATTTTTCCTTAAAGTATATCTTTCCTTACTTGTGTTTATTTCCTTATAAAGATTTTCAATTTTCATCATTCTCTGCTCGATATTCTTGTCACCGTTATTCTAAACATCACATTTAAGTTCTATAAATACTTAAGAATTTGGAAGTTTTTTAAAGTTTCAGAAGTTCCAAATAATTAAAAATTATTTTAAATCTTTCCCTTGGAATATCACAAAGCTGACATAATTCTTATTCTATGCTCTTTGAAAAAAAATTTACTGTTTCACTTAAACGTCCAGCGCGTGCTTTCAATCCATCTGTGTCATAACGACTATTTAAACAGTTTCGCGCAATTAACTCCGTGACGCCTCGCCTTCACCCCTTTCTTTCCTCTCGAAAGCAGCCACCCAAACCGGTTCCCTCCTCCTCCTCGGCGATAAATCGCACCGCCTCGACTTATATATCCTTGGTACACATATACATATCCGCGAAAAGCGCTAAAAGTTCCCCGTTGCCTCCTGCCGACAGGTGCCAATCTGCTGTGGAACAACCTGCTGGAGCCGGTGGGCAACAAGACCGATCGGGGCCTGCCGCGCATTTTCGAGAGGTTCCTGTGCCCGAGCAGCCGGGCCCCCTACATCTTCACGAACGTCAACTCGCGCCGTTTCCACCGAACTGGCAGCCAAGAGGTCGCCCGATAACGCCCCGGACATCGAGGCCGTGAGGCCGGTCGATTATTATATATGCGTGCCATTGCGCTCGACGTGTGTATACAGCTCTTTTGCGACGATCGTCGCGAGGTCGAGAGTCGGCTCCCTCTCCCCGTTTTTCCTTCGTCTTTGTTTTGGATTTATTTTCGAGCCGAAAAGCCGGGCATCTTCTTTTAGTTTGTTCTTTGTTGCTTGCAATTAGTACGTTTGATAGCGAAGTGTTTGTGCGGAGCTCGTGCAAGGCCAGTTTACGTCTTTTTTTGGTTTAGTTTATTATACTGTAAGATTAATATGTTGTGTTATGTGTCTTTAAAATAACGATGATTTATTGTTTAAACATATTTTAGTTGTGTTACTAAATGCCATTTGTAATATATACAAATATTTTAATTAATTTATTACGTCAAGACCGAAACATGTAGTTAATAATGTATTAACTTTTTGTAAGATACTGATGAGTGACAATCAAAACTTTTTTTACTCGCTTCATACATTGAAAAGTCCTAAGTTTTTTTAAAAATGTGTTTATTAACCTAATACAAATATTTGTTTTTTATTAATCTTTAGAAACAAATTTTTACTATTGTTAAAAACTTTTATAAAAAGGACTTTTTAATCTAAATATCTAAATATAGGTAAAAATGTACTTACTTGGATAAAAATTATAAAAATAAATCAATGTGTGTGGACCTCGGTGTGGACTGATCATTAACAAGTAGAATACTATTTATTTAGATCGATTTGTAGTCTATTATGTAATGTAAGAAAATTAACACGAATTTGAATTAAACCTGCTTTATAAAATGGTATATAAAACACATTACAATTAGTTATTTAAAAATAAAAGTAAAAAAATAGTGTTTGCAAATGCTGTATAAAAAAAATGTATTCTATAAAATAATATCTAAAATTCGAATAACTGTCTCTTCTAAACGAGATAAAACATTATATTCTTCGTGTAAAAATTGCAACATTGATGCAACGCAAAATTGCGAGTTATGCATGCAAATCTAAAAAAAAGTGTCGTTCGCGAGTAAAGTTATTTTCTAAAAAAATGCTTCTATCTGCTCATTAAGAAATTCGTAAGTAGTCATCTTACATATGAATTTTAAAACTTTTCATAAAAAGATAATTGAAATTACGAGTGAATATTTGCATACAAACAACCACAAAACATCGTCTCGCCTAGTTCATTTTTATTTTCACTGAAATGTTTTTTAGCTTGACGTATTATGAGTTACGATTCGTTTTGTATGAATCGAACAGAAATGAACAGGAAATTTATACTTGTTTTTTTTTTATTGAAGTATATGAATATGTTTTAACAAAAATATGGTGTGGAAATTCCGATGAATAGTGCAGAAAATAATACTTTTATCATTTAACAAATCAATTTGACAATCTAGAAGTAATATTAGTTTAAGTATAATCAAGAGTTACTTTAAATCAAACCGATTGTAAGAACTACAAAAAGAGTATTTTATAAAAAATTTTACATTTGAAGGTGTGTGGTAACACCCGTAAAAAAATTTATAAAAAGTTGAATAAATACAAATTTTATTCAAGTTATAAATTATTATTTGCTATTTTTACCATATTCAATAACCTCTTCAATTTTTGTTTTCTTCGTTTATTGCAGTTGCAGACGCTCGCAGATAACGTCGGTTTGATTCCTCATCGAAACTTAAAAAACATTTTCGAATATATTCGAATGCCCGATAAATAATAAAGTTTTTGCATCAAAATTGACGAATCCATCAAAGAGACTATATAATCCCCTGAAAAATCTTCCGAGAAGAACTTCCTCGTCTCGGGGCATCACACGCAGAGAACCGTTTCGAAAAAGTAGACCCCCTCCATTATAATTTATTACCCGACGTAACTCCCCGACATAAAAATATTATAACGCCTCGTCATCGTGTCGGCGTCGGTGTGTATATACGCGATGCCTCGAAACTTTACCTTGGCGAAATATCTCCCCGCGCGAGCCGCAATGTCATTGACTGGCGCGATCGTGAAAGAGGCTGAGAGAGCCAAGAGTGCAAGCCTCGATCACGGCCAGGGTCAAAGCATGTGTGCACTTTTTCCCTTTCCGCGCGCGCGCGCAGCACGTTCTCGCCGCTGATTTTCTGCGCGGGTTGTACCGGCGATATTGGATTTCTTGAAACGCGGGTGGTAAGTGGTTATCGGCGCGGGTTAAGTTGAGCTTTGGGTTTCAATTGATGAGGAGTGGTAGTCAAAACATCGTTCGTTTTTAAGCGTAATTTTTGTGAGCTTGTTATAATAACTTCTTGAACGGTTGAATATCATCTTGTAATTGAATACTGGGTTATATATAATTCGAAAGTATTACGGGAAAATGGTTAAAAATAAATTGGATATTGATAAATTTGATTTAGCTTTTAATTTGCTTCAAGAAACTAGAACGTCTTTTAAGCTTCAATAACCTGAAATATAGTCAGAGCTTGTTATGTATCGTTTATATCTGTTTAAATTTTTTTAATCATGCACAATTATTATTTTGTACAAATTAAATTAAATGAATAATTAAAATTTTGAAATTGACATTTTAAATTTAAAGTTGTATCTGTTGCATTTTGCTATAAATATAAATATAATCCGTTGTTATTTTAAGCTTATCAAGTCTTACTTTTTTGATTGATACTGAACCTTGTAAAAAAGGTTAATGATCTGTTTATCTTGCTTTTTATTCATTACCTTCGAAGCAGATCATTTGCTTACATAAAATTTAATCTGATTTTCTACCTTTATGTCATGCGATTTTACAAACTGAAAACGATATAATAATTTTAAAAAATTTCTTATAATTCATCTACCGTTTACTTTTGGGTTAACCGATGACCCACAAATCATCGCTTAAAAAAATTGGAAATTTCGAGGAATTAGCAAGTTTCTGAAAATTCGTCATCAGCTGGTTTATTTTAATTTAGCCTAATATATCTTGACATCTGTAACTATCAAAAGTATATTCGGTTACTGGGATAAGAAATCGTATAGCTGTTATTTCCATATTCAAGATCATTGAAAGAGTCTAGTCGGCATTTGTGATTTATTGTCAGACTTGGTAATTCAACTATTCCTTTCGTTTCTGGCGGATAGAGGAATATTAAAAAAATACTAAAAAAGTGATTTAATACACCAGAATGTCTTAAATTGATAGATACTGGGAATAAAGGAATGTTTTAGCCAACTAAAAATGATGATGTCATCTATCGGCTAACGGATTCTGTTTTAATACTGAATATTTATTATAAAATTATAATATATTCAGTTCCAATTCAGAAAGAAGTGCAAAAGACATGCGCAATTGCATAAAATATTTTTTTTCTTTTCACCAAACTTTACGTTGTTACTTCATAACTGATTGTATAATTTACGACTATAATAAACGTAAAAACTGTAAAAAATAATTGACGTCAATTCATAATCCTCTTTATTACAAACTGAAATCATTCAGTGGCCGTAAAACGCATCTGAGCACAGACGTAGGAAAAAATTAAAACTGAAGCTTCTGGAAGCGTGGTAAGGTCAGTCAAAAAATATCAGTTCCGAAAAAAGGAAGCCGGAGACCCGAACCGTGGACTTTGCACTCGATTGAAAGTATTATAAAGAAACCCAAGATCAATCGCCAAAATACATCTCCCTCCTTCTTTGTCCCTCTTTTTCTCGGCTCACACGTGGCCGTAAAGGCAGGAGAGTTCGACGACTTTCCTCTCTCTTTCCTTACTTTATTTTCTCTTTCTTTTTTGGTTATACCGCCGCGCCGGATCGCGAATATTGCGGCCGTCCACCTTGGCGACGTTGCGCGCAGGGAGAAAGAAAGAGAGCTAACTCAAGGCCAATGGAAAGGTTCTTTTCGTGCATTTGTCGAAAGAGAAGGACCCCCCTCGCGGAACTTTCGCTCGAAAGAATGAGATTCAAAGGGTATATCGGCAGCCCTATTCATGGCTCATTGTTTGTTTTTTTAGGCATAGTTTCTAGTGTACTTTGATCCTTTTTAAAATGAAAAATGCTGCTTTTGTTGGATACTATTCTTGCTGAATTCTTTGTCTGATATTTTTTATAGGACTAATTTTAAATTTTGATTGGTTATTCTGTATTCGTATTGTATTATAAGTTTTTCACGGAACCTTCATTGCAACGTAAATCCAAAATTAACGTTGAAAGTATAATATAGTCTCAGATTTTTCAAATTATCGATTCGAGTCAGGCTAATTTTAAAATTAGACCAACTTCGTCAGCAAAGGAACTTTACAATCGTTGATAATAAAGGCTGCAATTTATTATGCAATGACTGAATGTCAAATCATCGTGGAATTACCTGTAGTGATTTCAAGCGACGAAAATAGCATAAATGGATGATTAATTTAACAACTTTTTAAATTAGAAGCAAGTTATAAAGTCGATCGACTTGAAAAATGCTGATGCAGTCTATTACGTCTATGATGTAAGGTGGACACAACGTGATTGATTGCTTAGTGACATAATTTTAATAATTCTCTTTTTGTCCGATACAGGTCAATTCTGCTGCAAATCATTATGATTGAGGACCGGTTCTAAAGCCAGTAAAACGCCAATATTGATGGAGAATCATAATTTCTAATGGATTTCTGGAAGATTCTGCATTTGATGCGTATATAATTTATTGCACTTTGCACCTTGTATCCGTATAAAAAAGCTTCAGCATCGATTACAGCGTATTTAATGCAATCGGTAGATTTGAATAATTGTTTTTTTTTTTCATTTTAAGAGAATATTTAAGCATTTTTTTCGCGTGTCGTTTTAAAAATAATAACCCAGTGAAATTATCAGTATCTTAAACTGTTTAATGTCTTTTGTCGTAAAAGTTTTTTTTTACTGCTATTACGCTGCTTCCGACTGCTTCGGGAAAGAACCGACAATGACGTTCGAACTATCAATCTCAAACCGCAGGCAAGCAAATCTACATATTTTTGAAGGATTTCCATTTTGTTTTTAAAAACATATATAAAATGTGCGGTATAAAACTTGAAATCTAGTTCTCTAAAAATTAAAAAAAAATCTTTAGATTAATACAATTTATTTTTTTCTTACACTAAGAAAAGAAATATAGTAAAAATTACAAATAATCTTGTAAAAATTACCATACTGTCTAGTAAAGCCGCAACAGACTGTCAAAACCCAAAAAATGACTATACTTTATAAGAAATTTTACTAGACTGTTTGGTAAATTTTCCTATGTATTTAAGAAATTTTACTACACTGCTTGGTAAATTTTTCTATAAAGTATGGTAATTTTTTTGGTTTTGACAGTCTGTGGCGGCTTTACTAGGCAGTATGGTAATTTTTACTAAACTTTTCTCTCGGTGATACAGAGGAACTACGATGTACTCAACGTTTCAATATAACACATTAAAACGTTTCGATCGACTCGCGTCTTCCCCGCGGTGACCGCGGCGGCGCAAAAAAGACTTTGAGGAAAATTCAAATTCCCAGCGTTAATTAGGCGACGATAACATATGCGTAACAGCCCCGCGCCGATGACGTTTACGAGCGCCTGTCGCGAGCCTTTTTTTTTTCCGCGTAGGCCTTTATATTCCCAACGATCTCATTGAACTTGTCGACGCGCTCGACGTATCGTCGCGTTCTCGTTAACGTCAATCGGCGGCTGCCTCGCGAAATGTATGCCTCGCCGCGCGCGCACCGCGGGCGAATATATATTCAGCGGGGCTTTCGCGCGACGTGTCGCCGAATCGTTATGCAATTGCAAGAGCACACAGCACGCGGGGCTCGGTGACCGCGAAATGCGCGATCGAACGACCGATATATATATATATATATATGTATACATCCGCAATCGCGCCTCGGCCTTTTCAGATTAGACAGCACTTTTCCCGGGGCTTCTATTGACGGGCCGCGATCTCGTATGCTAATTCGCGATACAAGGCTGCCGCTCGGCACGCGTCCAATATATATATATGTATATATAGGTCGTTAATTCTTGTGATTAGAGGAGATCGGCAATTCGATGGAGATAATTCATGGAGATGAGGTTTAATTATGATACGCGTAATTTATGCATAATACCTACTTTTTTTTGTCGGCTTGAGCTTGCGATGGTACATGATTTTCGAGCGGATTAAATCTTCGAACGAGATTGGAAGCGAATAAATTTGTTAGGGAAAAAGTTTCGAGGCAAAATTGAATTTCTTATCGGGGCTGTTAACGTTTTAATCGCTTTTAAATAACGCGTGAAAATTAAGCGTGGCGATAAGGACTTTTATTTACCTATCAAGGTAACTGTAACGCGACGGGAAAAGGCTTTTTTTAGCACATGAGCTTTTTAAGTTTCTAACATATGTTAATTTGATACTTTGAGACAAATCGAAAAAAATCTAATTGATGTACAAGTCTGTTGTAGACGATAATATTATTGAATTTCATTCGTTCCTGTTTTCACTTCAAACATTTAATTTATTGTCCAGCGCGGCATTGCGAGAAATCATTTTTTATTAATTTTATCAAATTTTCCACATATACATTATTATAATTGAGTTTTACCTTCTTTGTGCTCTACACATAATTCTTTGTGTTCTAACACATATATATTTAAATGAAAATATGCAGATATAAAGTGCACTTTGACTTGTTATTCGATAGCAGCCTCATGATTATAGAGCAGTACGATGACCTTAAATACTCCTTAGTCAGCTTGCTACAACGAAAATGCTCTTCTAAAAATATAGGACAGCTGCTAAAAAAAAAAGAAGAAAAAAAAACTCAGCGTTCGATCTAATCTGAGTCGTGCACGTGCACAGCCACCTCGTACATCAGAATCTGGCCCCTCGACCGACTAACGAATATCGATCGCTTTACATCCGTACAGCAAAACGCCGCTCGGTAGCGCGACATTATATCGCCTTATCGCGATCCATTCTCCGAATGACAATTGCAATGGAGCGACCGGTATTATACTATACGGGAGTACGGGATACTCGTTTATATGTCTTCCGACCGGCGAGTGGCGCGTTCTATTATTAGAACGGAACTCTCCAATCATCGCGCGGCGCGCGTAGAATACTTTATCAGTCGGCCGGTTTCGCGGTCGTCGCGTAGAGAAAGAGTCGCACCGCGGGAAGTTGTCGAAATAAATTGCGGCCCGGCCGAGGTGGGACGAGGGAACGCCAAATTGACTGTTAGCGGCGCACGTGGGGTTCGAAGATCACGGCCGCGGCTTTGAACTTGAACCTGGACGTTGGGGGAGAGAGATGCGAGTGAAAGTCGCGAGGTGCTCTTGGAAAAGACGTATGGATTTTTGAGTGATTTTAAAATATTTCGGTGAAGTCGATCGTCGGAAGCATTATTTATAGATTAAGCGATCGTTTGGCTCTGTTGAAAGACTGAAAAAAAAAAATTGTTTGTATCGATTTGGTATCGGTTTTCCCAATGGTACGGGTGTTCCCGGCCGAGTCGATTTTATGTTGATTTTGTAAGTTACTGTTATTGGCATGAGAATTAAAATAAGTTGAATGTAAATTTGAGGCGAATCGTTTTTACAGTAAGGTGCACTTTGTTCGATAATACTGTATTTGCCAATACGAATTCTATATTTGACTTTAAGAAATTTTTATAACATCTGTATGTAATAATTATTAATAAAATGTTTCCTTCGATTTGATAATTTATAATTTATTACTGACTACGCATATAAATACTCGGCGATTTCAAAGTTATTGCACGTATTTAATGTACAGAAAGATGACTTTCGATCTCAGCAAAACTAAAAATAAAATAATAATTGCAGTACAGTTCAAAAAGAGCAAACTGAATTTCGCAGAGTAAGTTATTTTACGAGTTTGCAATCAAGTTCAATCGAGAAAAAGTTTATAAAAAGTGGCTGCAATGTCGCTGCTCGCCAACGATTGCATCCACAATTTCGATCAACATCAACTTTATTACGAAAGATCGACTGATTCTTTGAAAAAAAAAAATATATAAAACTTCATATTTCTTTCTCTTCTATGAAAATATCCAGTAATCTCTCAATAAGTAAAAATTAGTCTTATTTAGCAGATTGACCTTGAATTTTAATTCAATCGAGACTGACGCAATTGCAAGATTAAAAGACGCGCCATTCCAGGAGAGGAATTAAGGAATTTGCAAGAGAGCGAGAGGCAAAAGAGATAACGGAAATAAAAAAACTGGTATACAAATTATTTTTAATAAAAACTCGTTTATTTCTATTTTAATTTATTCTAGATGAACAGAATTCGCTTAGACAGTCTAGGCTCAATAAATAATTCGGTATGACATTTTCTCATGGCGACTCGTTTTGTAATTCAAATGACACGTGGCGAGGCTTACAGCTAAATACTGACATTTTGACTAGGTGAATTACAATGCAACGTACTTGTCGAAATGAAAGCGAAGAATTTACAATAAATGCGTGTGCGCGTGTGTGTGTGCGACGACGTCGGCATCATGAACCGCACGCTTTTTTTATTATCTTCTGCGACGTCCGCCGATGTCAAAGCATCTCAAGTTTAATAAGCTCGATGGATGTACGGATTTATCAGCATGCAACGCTACGAGACGACGACGTTCATCCGCTCGGACGAGGTGAACACATTCCTCGTTCACCAGACGATGTTCCGGTCGCTCTCGGTTGTCTCTCCTCCCTGGTCTCGTTTTTTTTAAGCAGCGAACCGCTGCGTTCGTCGGATTTCAATTAGAATCCATCCTCGTCGAAGGTGTCTGCTCTCTGTCCCGGGACCTCTGCGCGGTCCCTCGTTCACAGAGCGCAGGTTCATTTGCGTCCCCATTGCAGTATTCCCCGGCCGCTGTTGCCCAGAGAGCCGGTGCTGCCCTTGGAGCTGTTGCTCCCGGAGCTGGAGACGCTCTCCGATCGGCGGATCGGCTTCTTGCTGGACGGGTCCAGGATGCGATCCAGCACCTGGCGGATCGTGCTGTGCTTGCGGTTGAACGGGTTGGTGTACATTGTCGATTTGGTTTTTTGTACGGTGAGCACCAACAACAACAAAAGTATACAACGTAGCACAAACTGTTTGTCAGAACTTTTTTTTCAAACTGGTATAATGTGGTGAGCTGGCGAATATAAGGCTTGGCTTGCGATTTCGCTGGCTTCTCACTAGAGAATGAAGGTCCAACGGCGAGCGGCCCGACTTATAAAGAGCCGGGCTCACGTGACCGCGCAGCGGACGCTGGTGGGGGTTCGGACGGCACTGCGGCCTCCCCTCCCCGCCGAAGCTTCCTGGCCGACGAGCCTATGAAGGAGACAAGGAGGATGGACTCCTACTACACGTGCTTCGTCCACGTGTTGGCGGTCCTTCTCTCGCGGCCGCTGGCCGCCTCTCGGTCTCTCTCTCCCTTTGTGCTCGGGATCAAAAAGACGCACTGTCTGCTCCGCGGCCCCGTCCGCGCGCGGTTATTTACATGTGGGGGATATTCGATCGAGAGACGCGACGCCGAGCTCTGACGTCTAATCGGCAAAAAGCGCATAGTTGTTTTTTTTTAGACGCTATATACAGTCCTTCGAATTACGTATTTTGCGTTTTCTTCGGTTTTTGCCGGTGGTTCTCGTGCATCCACGCCTAGTGCTCTTCTTGGAAAAATTGTTTTGGATTCGAAATTACGGAAGATTCGTGTTTATTATGTAATTTTTTTACGCGTCGGCGTTTTCGAGTGCTTTTATTTTAAAGAAGATTCATAAATCGAGATGTATGCACCGGCGGGAAGCTAACAATTAACAAATGGGAAATTTTTGTCTCATCATGCCGCGATCAATGATTAGCGATATACTTTGCTGGGGTTTTTTTTTCTGCCGTAATCGGAAATTTTTGCAAAACATACGGTAAAACGTATATTGTGAGAAATATTCTTTGAACCGTCTGATTTGGCGTAATTGTAATGTGCTATCGATAATAATATTCAGTAGTTTTAAGAAAAGTCGTTGAAAAACTTCAGCCGCACGTTCTTTTCAATTATCAGCTGCAATAAATTTTTAGTAAAATTGATTTAAATGCTAATTCATTGTTTCTATTAACAGATATGTAAAGTACGAGCATCAGGCGATGCATTCGAGAATTTGGAAATTGCACGTACAATTTTTTACATTAAGCAATAACTTTCGCACGGTTTAATGGGATGATTATATTTTTTTTTGTTAGCCTTCAATGTCGTCTTTTGAGCCAATTTGGTCTAATAAGTTGTAATTGGTTAATCCATGAACGACAGTATACGATGCCTTACGTAAATCATCAAAAACAAAAATATTAAGAATCATTAATCGTATGTATATAGTTCCCGTTCTAGTTTAGATTCCCAATTAGTAGAAAATTAAAGTTTTAATTGCGCGTTTATCCGAAGTACTGGCCAACGCTCGATGAAATAATATCAGTCGCCAATTGCCGATCAAAATAGCATAGAAAAATTAAACATTTCGCAATACAGACCCCTCGGTTGGAAACGCGACTTCTTGGAAAACACAACAAGGTACTATATATCGTAATCGTGAAATAGCACTAATTTGCCTAGACGCATATACAAGATCGACGCAATTGTCTCTCTCTTTCCAGACTTCCGCCAAGAATTCTCGCCCTGCTCTGCCTGCGTTCGAGGTAAATAGCGCTTCAAAACAAGGCGCCGACCAATTGCGCGCCGCTATTAATTAGAATTACCGAGGCATTATCCACCTGGGATTCCCTGCGCTCCTAGCGATCGAGCAAGGCCGATTCTCGCGTGCAAACACGATGTTTCCATCGGTTAATTTTCCTCCGGATGCCGGAGACAGGTATTCGAAGAAAGGTGCTATTTTCTGGGGGGAAAAACAGCGATGTTTATGAGTGTCTGCTTTATATGGACGACCATTGCTTAGAAAAACATTTTAAGTAGGTATCAAGTCCAGGAGTGATTCAAATTTCTAAAAACGGCTTTTTACGCGAGGATACCGTAAAACATAGGAATAATTTGGGTACTCCGCGTTTTATTGCGCATGAATTTCTCGTGACGTCTGTAAGACAAAAGGGCGCTTTCTATATAAAAGTTCTCTACGCGTACGCCGTAATATATATATATATATATATAAATAAATATAAATTTACACGGACGCGGAAAGTGGCCTCATATAAAATTATTATTTAAATTACGCATTCCTTCCTTGCGGCGCGCACTTCTTTCATTTTTTTTTACAATGCGAGATACAAGCATAAATGTTTACATTCGCGGTAATGAAAGCTACTTTTCCTTCGGATGTAAATTCGAATCGTCGCGACGATGCATATACAAGGTTGTCGCCAAAGTGTGCATACGTGCATCGCTCGCAATCAGATTTATCGCCGAGAAATGTTTATCTTTGTTAACGCATTATTCATTTTTGTTTTTGTTTAAAAATAGGGATGTTACAATAATTAACCGACGACGGAGGACGAAACAAAGATTCTACATAATTATAATCAAGTTACGGACACACAAGTCAGCGAGATAAAACTGTAGTAGAAAACTGGAATATGTAAATAATGTTTGTAGTATTAAGCGGAACGTGCGCAAAACGTGGACTTTTAAACCCTTACATTCCAATGCTCGATGATTCTTTAACCGTATAAGAATTTATCAGTACTTCCTTAAAAAAGTTTTTCATCATTAGATTAATGAGCGCGCGTATTTGTTTGCTAAAAGCCCAGACTAATGAATTCGACGCTTTAATTGACGAAAAAACACTTTTTTTCAATAAAACTAATCGATCAAAAAGTATACTACAAGCTCGGCCAATAAAAAGAGCCACAAAGCAAAACCGAACTGACGCAAGCAGCACACGTAGAACGTCCCATTCACGCGCATCCGCCAAAGGCGTCTCTCGATTAACTTACAGCCTAATATCTTCCTGCCTCCAAAAAAAAAAAAAAAAAGAAGAAGCCGACGCGCGACGGCGCGCAAAACCCGGCGTGTCATCGGCTTGCTTTTCGCACGTGCGCGATTTTCACGCCGGCGTCGATGCGCGCGATCGTCAGCGAATTCCTGGGACGATCGAGCCTTCCTTCCGCGCAGCGCGGAGAGTGTCGAAAAGAGGTGCGCCGCGCCGAGAGAGAAAGGACCGCCGGGGGAAATCCCCGAGAATCGGGAAACGTTCGAACGTCTCCCGATGATAAGCCGTTGGTTCGCATTCTTGCCGGGCTAAAGGAAGCAAAGGAAAAGAGGAGCAGCGGAGCGTCAACAAGGATGAGTCGCTGGATTTTCGTTCGGAGAGCTGTGAATTTTTCGGCTAATTAGCTTGGAATCCGGGGGATATTCCGCCGTGGAAAAGTTATTCGTCACTGTTTTGCGCGTGTTGGTGAATGTAAAAAAAAGTGCATGATTAATTTGTTTGGTTCCTCGTTACGATTCCGTAAATTAGGTGTCTGCTGGCGAATATACGCGGCGGCTTACGATACCGAGAATAATGAGTTAGGTAATTTGCAATTCATTTCTATTAAATTCTTCGCGCGACAGGGTATTTATTGCGGGTAATTTGTGAACGTCATACTATTCTTAAGTGGGGTCTGTATTGATTTTTCAACTTTCGAACGCAGCGTCACACTTATTACAATCGAAAAATGTATTTACTTCAATAATATTTCATTTTTCTAAATCGAATGTTGTCAGTCGCAAAGATCGAGACTGAAATTACCGTAAGAAGTTCAAAAGTCCACGGGACAATGTTGTACTTTTCCGTAAATACTCATAAATAAA
The DNA here is from genome assembly GCA_035047165.1 of Ormyrus rosae. Classification (NCBI taxonomy): domain Eukaryota; kingdom Metazoa; phylum Arthropoda; class Insecta; order Hymenoptera; family Ormyridae; genus Ormyrus; species Ormyrus rosae. Next base: position 25,857,846 of record JAWWML010000052.1, on the reverse strand, counting down.
AAATTTCTCCTCCTGAATATTCAATTATAATACAGAAAGGCAAGCACGCGAAATTTTAATCTAGTAATGTGCGTCAAGCAAACCTATTAAAAAGATCTCATGTACGCAGCATAATCTCTTTTCCGCGGCGGGTACTTTTCCCAAAACTCGTTTCCTCCCGAGATATTCTTGCTTACATACACACGCCGGGGCGAGTACTCTTTATCTCTCCGCGGAATTGCCGTGTGTATTCGCGTGCATGTGCGTCGTCATGACGTGCATAAAAGTGCCTGGTTAAGCTAAAAAAAGAAATAAAAAGGAGGTCCGAAAGAAAATAGTACTTCCGGCGAATGACGAAGGCAGGTGGCTCGTCGTTCTGCTTACGTTTTTTATGTAATAATCGGAGCTTGGGTCAGGTCAATTTTTTCGGCGGAACAAAGGAACCGGTATTCGGTAGTTCGAGATTAATTTAAACAAATTTATTTTCATTTCTAAGACAACAGATTTTGGGCTAGTCAGCGTGGCGTTGCTAAAAAAAAGGTGACTAAACTCAATTTTTAGAAGCTTCCTGAACTTTTTAAGCGACGGGTTCTTACAGTCGAATCTGATAAATATTTAAAAACGTTTTCAAACATTTGCAAACGGGTTAACAACCGCGATAAATCATTAAAAAAAATTTATCACAAATAAATTCTCAAATTCAATGGATACGATGATTCAATCTGAATCGTCGATCATTAAATTCGCAAATTCTGAAATTGGAAAGTTTTCCATTTATTAAAGAGTAACGTTATTCCTGGTGGTCTCGTGCGATCAGTCGTGAACGCGCCGTTAAGAGTCACGTGCGGACTGCCCTCGGGACCGCCTAAAGGATATTCGAAGATGTTTCGCTTTCCGCCGCCGTCCGTTAAATTCATCTACATATATACGTTTCGCGAGAGGAGGCTCGTAAAGCAAAAGCAGCATTTTTAAGTGTGACGGAGTCCGGAAAGACTGGAGTTTTTTTTTTCTTTTTTAGTTTCACGGGCTTTATTAACCTTGCTCAAGTTACATTTAAATGCAATTTAAGCAAGAACTGAAAACGAATGAAGATTCAGTCTTTCATACAGGCACTTTACCTGTTTTTTTTTTACCTCGGTTTTATTAATAAGCTTTTTAGAGTTATAATCACTCGGTCCTTGTTTTTAAAGTAATAAATTGATTTTTGTCTTTTATTATTGTTATAATTGCTCTTTGAAAAAATGATTGTTTATAATTTTCAAAAACATTATTAACATTTCAAAATTTTAAAATTTAGTTTACTAAATAATTATTAAAAAGTTTACGATTCTTATATTTTTTTTTTCAATGAAAGTGCACTGTACTCCAGTTATTTTCTTATGCAATACAAACTTGCTAATAGTCGCGCTCATGAATAAATTTTCGAAAATTTCAATCCAATGGAATTCATCACAAACGACTATCAAAACTTTTGTAATATACTATATCATATGTAAATTTTTTGCTGCAGTAACTTTAGGATATTTTGAATAACGTGCGTTATTATATACCTTTTAAAAGTTCTTTTTTTTCAAAATGAACTTAATATTTTGCTTTGATTCTTAATTTACACTTTCTAAATTCAAAAATCTAACGATTTTATAGATGAGGAAAAAGGCGAAAGTAGAGATATTATTTTCTATTTGAAAGTTTCATGTATAAAATTTCTCTCTTCACCAAAAGCGAACAAGGAAGAGAATTGACAGAAAAAGAGAAAATAAAAGAAGCTTCAATTAAAAAAAGAAACTTCTTTATACACTCGTTCCCACATAATTTATTAATGTTTGATTTAATGCGCGACTTAAGCCGTTAGCTTAATTCGATTGGCGCCTTTAAAATAATACGAACGTTTTCGAATCCGCGTTCAAATCGCAAGTTAGATATATTGCGCGTAAAAAGACAGTAAATAAGAACGAGTACACAGAGATTGCAGATAAAGGTGGCGCCGCTCTATAAATATTCTGGCACTTCGCGATTGTAGACTAACTTCCACTGGTTTTCTATACGGTTTTCTTTTTTAAAACCAGGGAATTTGATGTGGAACACTTGGCTCAACGAGCGTCGCGTCAAGCAACTAAAGCGTGACTCTACTTTCTTTGATTCTTAAAATTTTTAAGCGGCTTTGTGCACATTAAAAATTTTGGTTTATAAAACGAATTGCTCGTATTGCCTGATGACTGTTTAAGTAGATCAAAAACATCCTCTCAAAACATATTTTCTCCAAAACACATTATTAATTCCTTTCATTCTTATTTTTATCAACGTAATCACTATTCCATTCAGATGTTCGGTGTACGCGTTGCCTACTAATGTAATAATAATTTTTGAATCATATTCTTTCGGAAGGCAAAATACAAACAATGCTCTAAAATTAGCGTACTCGATTCAGAATTCAGTTTATTTTCATCTAAACAACTGATTAATGTAGCAGCGCATCCAATTTTCTTAATGACAATTAAAATAAATTAGCAATATTATATGATTGCAATTACTTTTAATTATTAATTCTTACTACAAAGTTTCATGAATAAGTTTTAATTGAAAAATTGTAATTGTCACAAATAATAAAAATTTTTTCTTCAATTCTTTCATATTTCATTTTTGTTCTCATTTTTGTATTCAAAAATAAATAAGTAACGTGCTTTCTCGCATCAAGACGAAAAGATGTGAGACTTATCAAACATTGCATAATTCTTGCTTCATTATTAGTAACTTATCTGCATCAACCAACATAATATAAATTCTTCGATAGTTAGGTTGCGTCGTAAGCATTGGACATTTTGTTTAAAGAATTGCTTTATTGTCTACGATTTATACACATATATGCGCACACAATGATACCAGAAAACGTGATTATCGCACTTGATAGGAAAGCAACCAGAACGTTCTTTATTGTTATTTATATACTGATCGTTGAACCTTGACCGCAACTGTCGGAGTTTTCAATTTTTCTAATTATTCTTTGAGCTCGCGGCAGCTAATCGGAAGTTAAAAGAAGATTATAGGATTTTTACATTTACTAGACTAAACGCAATTATACTTTAGCGCAGAAAAACAAAGTAGATAGGCTAAAAATAGATAATATTATAGAAAAATTCTTGAGACTCATTTCTCGGTGATTGTAAACGATTACAGTAATTGAAGTTCCCTTGAATTTCAGTTATTAGAAGTGCAGCCGTTGTAAAAACGTTAAAGTGTATCAATGATTAAAGTTCGATTTTTCCTTCATTGGAGAGTAGTTGTGAAATGCGATTAAAAATATCGTAATACTCCTTTGTAAAATGAAAGTTGCTCGGAACTTAGTAAATACTAAATTATAAATATATTATTTAATTGATAAACGAAAGATTCAAATTAAAAAAATTGAAAATATAAATTAAGAAAGAAGCACGGGGTCTAAGTCCATGACTCAACATTTCTTAATTCACTGTCAGATTAAAAATTGTCGCATATTAAGAAATGCGAAATTGTTTTTCAAGCTTTGAAAACTAAACAATTTTTCGTAATTAGCAACTAAAATTTTAGTTTGTCTTTTAATATCTTGTTGTAAATTTTTTAACATTAACTTCAAGTATACTTATTCACATGCTTGCGAACGTGTATTGTATACACGTTCGCAACTACCCTGCGAACAAACTAAGATTCAGTCGAGGAAACTTCAAATTTTTCCGACGTGAAATTCAGCACGTACACATTTTATTGCTCAAACTTTCCCCGACCTTTCTTCCGACCGATAGCCGTTCCAGCCGACTACAGATTCTTCCTTGCACTTCGAACGAACCGACCTTCGAGAGCCGCTCGGTCAGCGGAATGAAGAATTGGCACACCTGGAGACCCTGAAGTTTCTGAAGGTATAATGCAAAGGCTAAGCTGCACAGATCCTTCGCAGATGGACGAAATGATTTGAGCATCCCAACGAATACGGGACTCTAGTAACGGTGTATATTTGGAGAAGACCGTTTCAGGATTTCTTCTCTTGTAGCCAATTTTTTTGGTAATAAAAACGTCGGGGGCAGAGGAACCACGGGTTATATACCTGACACTCAAAACAAGTCCTTTCCAGCGGCGAACTCTTCTTCTTTCTGGAAGTTAGAAGTAAGAAGTGATTTTTTCACGAACTGAAAAATACACGGAGAAAAATTGTTTAGAAAAATTACTATACTCGTCAGTAATTCGAGGACAGTCTTTCAATTAGGGTAAAAAATTACTATACTTTATATTAAAATTTATTATACGTTTAGTAATTTTTGCTAAACTTTTAATAAAAATTTTTAAAAATATAACAAAAATTAATATTAAGTATATTTATTTTCACCCTAACTCAAAGACTGTACTCGAATTACTGACGAGTATAGTAATTTTTCTAAAACATTTCTCTCCGTGTATAGATTTATTATTCAGACTTGGAATCGTGTAGTTTCCTATATATAAATAATAGTAGATATTAGGTATTATAAGTATGCCGTATTCAATTATTGCCTCTACCATTATAAAAGAAGAATAATCGCGAAACAGAATTACATCAAAGTTTGTAACGTATTTGAATTATAAACAATAATATACATAAAAATTTGATTTATTGAAAGAGGTTTTTATATCCTATTATTAGACTGCTTATATTAAATTTAGCTAAATCTCCGAGAGAAGAGCTTCGCAAACAGCCGAAGCGAAAAAACATTTCATAATATTGCGCAGCGCGGCTCATTCGTAGGAGTAAAGAGCGCCAGTTTGTTGACCCCGCGGCGGCCGACGAGCCTAGCACGAATTTCGCTCGTAATGAATTGATTCTAGCCGTATAACAATTCCCACTCGTGCCTCAAGTCAATCGCTTCTCTCTCTCTCTCTCTCCCCGAGGAGAGGAAATCAAGACTTCCATCAGAGCGAACGACGAAAAATTGCCGCGATCAATGAAACGCGAAGCGCAAGCCTCGTCAATTATACGCGATTGACCCCTAGCAACAAACCGCCCATCGCCGGCGAAACCGCCGCAAAGTGCGTCCGTGCACTCGTTAAAGAATGCGCACGCACGATCGCGAGCTTTTTATTACCCTCTCTCGCCGGGCAGCTGCAGTCTGTGTCTCCTTCGCTCGTCTTTCTTTTCGCGTCAGCAGCCGATAATCGAAGCGAGCGGCGACCGCTCGATTTCAATTGCGCGAGGAGACAGGTCGCGGATCGTTAGTCTCTCTCTCTCTCTTTCCCGATGTGAAAAACTCTTCGGCGCGCCTCGCAAAAAGTTTTATAGTTTCAGCTGAGATGTGCATATATGCACGAGCCGGCTGCGCGCCGCGAAACCGGCAAAAACGCCTTTATCGAGGTCGCGGCTCGTCTGTGTCCGAGGAGTCCGAAAAAAAAAGAGCGGCCGCGGATCGCCTTTTTTTTGCTCCCGCTGATAAGCGCTGCGAGAGAACACGAGCGCGGATTGATAAAGTAAATGCTCGGTAGAAGGCTTTTTTCCTTTTATTCACTCCGAACGAAATTCTGCGAATCTTCTGCTGGAAGTAGGTCAAGTATAGTTTCGTATCAGCTGATGGATGGGCGAGGAAAAAATTTGTGATTTGTTGTAAATCAAATTCTTTCATCGCGTGCCGAAAAATCGACCAATTGTTATCGGTGAAAGCTTGCCAATGAACAATTTCATTAATATAAAAAACACATTATTTACATATTTTGCAATACGCTGTTCAAAGAAAAAGTAAATTAAACTTTTTGGTCAGGCATAATCAAACATAAATTCTCGTTCTCATACAAGATCGACACGTGCGCTTGGCATGACTATCGCTTATTCAAGTTCACGGTCAATTATTAGGACATTTACCCTTTCAAAATATAAGCCGCTTAATCAATCAGAGTTAATAGGTGCAAATGATGCCCTGAAAGTTGCTTACGCCATAAAAGTCTCAGTTTACCTCAATAGAATTTGAATGAGACGTCGTTTTGATTGAACGAAAGTGATATTTTGCGCAAAGAGATTTTTCAATATTAATTTGAATATTAATTTTGTTGCCAAAGATAAACAAAAAACTAGTTTTTGACTTACGAATTTACGTCCATCTTTTTCCCCGTTAATTTCTTTGATTGTGAAAAATAAAGTTTTCTAGAACCAGGAAGTGAAAGTGAGCGTACGATGAATGAAAACAAAATTCTAAATTATCGAGAAGAGGATATCAGAATACATTCTTTTACAGCACGTGCTGATATGAATTCCATTTAGTGAAAGTGAATTCCGTATATACCTTTGGTACTCACGCGAAGAAATAATCATATTGAGATCCAAGTAAATAATTATTACAATTAAATGATAAGGTACAGCATAGTACCAATGATTACATAATGTATGAAAATACATGCAAAATTTGATATAATTTGTCACAGATAACTCGTAGAACAAACTTTGAAAAATAAGTAGCGATAAAATTTTCTAACAGACCAAAAATACTTTAAAAACTCAGATTCGTGAAGTTTAGAAATTTTTATACAATTTATACTTTTTATGAATTTTTTAACAGAATGAAAAATGAACCAAACTATTTCGTTAGACCGGTGTACGTCAATGTGTACATGCGCACTCACTTGAATTCAATGTACGTCAATGATGATTGAATTATTATGTTTTTACAATGACGCTTATCAAAACAAATCATGTAACTTTTTCTAGTTCAACCAATTCGCCTAGAGGAAAACTTGTGCTTATTTTCTTCTAACTAATGCGAGCCAATGCATAATACAGTGTACGATCTAATGCTTGTAAACACAGCTACTAACATCCATACCATAGATAAACGTTCCTTACACAGTGCCTAAAAAAAAGTATGTAATTGGCTGAAGGAGACCCATTAGCATTGAAAAGATCTACGACTCAGTGCTGCTGAATCTCATGGCTGTCCAGCGTCCGTTCTCGTTAGCATATACATATCCTCTCGCTTCGGAAAGCAGTTATTGCCGGATGTTTAATCGATGGAAACCTTTCGAGAAAATCCGCGAAGACCCTTTAAAGATTTCGCGACCTCGGCCTAGAGATCTAACGCGATGAGCGATGGATAACTCTTGTCCCGAAGTTGCAATTACTTTCGTAAGAAAGCCTTGCCGCCGGCGCGAATACAGTTCTTTTTTTCTCTCTCGGTTAGATGGTCAAGGATGCACGTAATCTACCTTGATGTGTGCGGTGTCTCATTGTTTACAAGTTGCGGCTGCACGCGCGCTTTTGACGAGACGTTTGCGGGGCGTTACTGAGACGAACTCGTCTGTTGAATTAAGTGTAATGTATTCTTTTTGGATGAATTAATCTGTATTAAGTTTAACAAAAAAGTTTCCTTGAAAAAATAGTCTGTTGAATGAAATTGCGCTTTAAAAGTGCACTGATTAAAATCATTATAGTTTGAAGCTTATATTTACTGAAAAGCTGTCATTAAGACACTTTTATCAAAATTACAAATCAATATAAATTTTTACCATTTGTATTTCGGTGTAATCAAGGTCAGCTGTTACGGAGATTAAGGAAAATGGAATGACAACAAGGTGATAAAAATTATCGGTTGATTTATCTTGTTTGCAGGTGAGGAAATAGCATGTTATTTATAGAAGAGGAAATAGGAAGCGTTTATTTTGTTATGTTGATATTTTTATAATTAAAGACATCGTTTTGTAGAATAAAGGTCGACTAAAATAAGTTCAATGGTTTAATCATCACGTAAATTGAAATACTATCTTTAGAATAAAAAACGTAATCTATCAGAAGTAATAATTGCCGAATTTTACTTTTTATTTCATTAACATTTTATTTAGAAGTTAAAAGCATTATATAAATACCATTGTTTTTCATCGAATAGAAATTGTTATCAAAAATTAATATTAAAGTAAGCATGTAGTATTTTATATTTTATATTGCATATTTGTAAGCGAACAAATGTTAAATTAAGATATTGGTCAATTATGCGATATTTAATACAGTTTCTTCCTAATTTTAATTATTGGTCTGATGATTTGCGAGAAGTTGTTATTAGGCTTCTTGGAAGCAATAAAGTACGATTAATTTTCTACTTTTATAGTGAACAATAAAAACTCTTAGCAATAAAAGGCTACAAAAAATTATTAATTAAAGCAATTTCATTTTTTAAGGCAGTATGACGTTATTTTTAACAACTTTTCAACTTATATGTATCGAGAAAAATGTACCGCAATAAAAACAAGATATTGCTGGTTAAAACAATTCGTCTAAAACAATGATACGTACATTTAAAGGAATCAAATCTACCATTAAGAAAATTGAGCTTAGATGACGCACAAAAGTTATTCAACTCATTCATCTTCACATTCCGTTACCTCCGGGTGAGTTTGCGTACTTTCAAAAGTACAAAAACAAAACCTAAACAATCATTAAGTCTTTTTTTATCGTAATAGTTGCTCGGGCTCTGCTCACGTCTACAATCGATTTAGGAGTGAATTGTTTTTTCAGTTTGTGACGTCTCTTGATATTGCAGTACGTTGCGTATTACGTAGGTACGACGCAATCATAAATAAGAGAATTGAAAAATTGTGTTATTTAATTATCAATAGAGGAAGAAGCCATCAAGTGACGTTAAATGGTTTATTATTTGTTATATGTACGTAGAATCTCATATAATAAGTGATCGACATTTGTTTACTGATGTAGAAAATCACAAAAATTTGTATAATTAACTCATGCCAATAAAACGTATCACAGAAACGAAATTCTTGTTTTCAACGTGGTCCCAGAGATTTAAATTAATTTCGTATCATTACCTCACAAGAAATACTCTCTATGTTTGGGTCACGTTTCTTGCAACTTTGTTGTATTTTCCTTATGTAATAAAAATATGAAATGTTCAAAACTTTAAAAGTTGTCTGCTGTTTTAGTCATTTAAAAACAGATCAGCTTGTGACGCATGTGACTTTAGAACAAAAATATTTTAGTTCACTCGAATGAATTGGTGAAGTCAAATACTATGCCGACTGAAAGAAAATTGAAACTCAAAAGCTTCATTTCTTCAGAAATTATTGTAAAACATAGATTTTATATATTTTTTGCGTTAAATTTATTTCTATATCTTTATTTTACTATGGCGTTTGACAAAAATGAAGCTTTTGAGTTAATTTTTTTTCAGTCGGTAGGATTTGATTTTAAGTTTTCATTGGAATAAATTATAGAATATACTATATATACACTATATACGTTAGATAGAAATGCCTTAAATTTAATATTTCTTACAAAATTGTGAAATGTGAGCGAAATATGATTGAAATAATAAGTAACTATTGAATCTAAATTAATGCACTACCACTGAATTTAGAACACGCTTTGAATATTAAAAATACGCTTTGAACGTAATTTTGTGTTTAAGTGCAGTATTAATATACAATTTAATTGAGGCAGCTGAAAATTAAGTTTAATACTTATGTTATCGTATAATAATACTAATTAAAATTCAATACAATAACTAAAACAGGAGTATGCCACTTCTAAAACCTGGTGAATTTTTTCGACTCGTAAGAGGCGAAAACATTGAATGCTAGCTATATAAGAACGATTCTTAGCAGTTCTGATAATAAGCGAAACATACATGCCATTATGAGCGAGCGAAATGTAAATGTAATATATATAGTTTACTATGTTAGAATAGATTAGATTTATAAAACATAGGAAACTCTAGGAATATAATATACATATAAATTTTGCTCTCAGAATTATTAAGTAATTGAAATTTAAAGATTTTTTCTGGATCTATGCGAGTTTAAAAGTATCACAGCTGATTTTTTTTAGTACATAACTTTTAAGATGTCGAGCATTAAATTATTGAAACATATTACAAAGTTAAAAGATAACCCAGTTAAAAAATGTGATCTGATATATCATGTGACATTTTGAAACCTTTCGTCACATGATTTATCATATGATATATCAATGATATGTCACGTATATCATGGAGTAAATAATAATAATAATAATAATAATAATAATAATAATAATAATAACAACTTTTATTCTTAAATAGCAAATAATTTTTTTTTAAATGTTTAATTAATGTATAAGAAGAGGCGACTGATCATTTTAAAAAGCATAATTACTTACAAAAGCATTGTTTATTTTATTTAAGAAAGAATAACGACAATACGCGTATTTAGTTAGAGGATAAAGAAGAGGCGAAGATAAAAGGGAGCGTGTCAATAGATGTTTCAAATAAACAATAGAGAGAACTGTTTTAAATGAAATATATTTAACAAAAAGGAACTGTATAATATATATTTTATTTCTTATTTCTAATATAACTTTGGCAGCAATCTCTAATGACATTGCCAATAACATTTTTCCCTATGGAATTTCTTGCTGTTGGAGTGGTGGTTTTAAAGAAAAATAATTTTCAAATCAAATTAATATTTTAAGCAAAAATAAAAGCTTGCTGTCAAATAATGATTATTTATATAAAATTTCGAAAAATAATATTAAAAATATTTAAGTCAGCAGAATAACCACAAGTATCTTTAAACAAATAAATATTTGAATTTAAGCTTTGAATTCCTGGAATAAAAGAAAGCTTTTGCCAAATCATTGTATTTTGGCAATGTATTTTAAAATATTCATGACCGGCTACTTCTTTTAAAGAATTACAATAAAATTATTCATTTATATTCAAAGAAAATATTCGACCGATAAGTTAATTCTTTGCTCGTCGCGAACTTGAATCTGATGCTCATTATCGATCGTGGTAATTATCTTGTTTCCTACAGTCGGTGGAGTAGAAATTAAATTATCATTTAAAGAAAATATGTAAGATATAAATTCTGTTCGAACTGGCTGTATTTATTAGACTGTATTTATTTTTTGATTATTAATAAGAAGTATTAATTCACTTATTTATCAGTGAACACTTTGGACGGACTAAAACTTTAAGGTACGAACTACTGAATCGATTCTTCAACTTTTTCTAATACAATTTGTAGCACGAATATTTGATAAAATTTAATAATATTATTAATAACATTTTTTCGATTTGACCTTGAAATGATCTTGATCCTGACCTGATACAAAACAATAGACCTTGGATTTGAGTTCAGTGACCCCAAAAGCCTTAAAATCCACCTCGAGTTATAGTGATGTATTCTACAGTCTAATATGCCCCTGAAAGGGTTAACATTGCATCTCCACACTTTTGGTAAAATTATCAACCCTACCGACAAATCAATTAAAACAAAATAAAGTAAAAGTTTAAGGCGGCATATTGGCCAAGAGAGCATGCATTAATATGCAAGAACGTTTAGGAAAGGTAATTCAGCGAGGTGGCAATACACGGTACTATAGGCCTTAGGCGCATAGGGTTTGGAGTCAAAAAATACTGTAGAAGTGACGAGCCGCGGGGTCCCTAATGTAAGAAACGGTTCACACAATCGGCTCTTTTCAGGGCCACAATGAGTCCGACCAACGACCTCCTCGCGGTACACATCGGGGAATGCTGCTGATGTTGGCGGTATTTGGCTAAAACATAGGAATATCTTTAAAATGGCATAACTCGGTCAAAAAAAATCGTAGA
>JAWWML010000052.1:25830409-25846185 GCA_035047165.1 Ormyrus rosae | reverse complement strand
ATAAATGCTGATTAATTATTTATCGGAATTTTTTACTGTTTATTAAAATCGATTAAAGTTGATAGAGTTTTTGTCGACTTTAAGCAATTCCAATAAGTGACTTCTAGCTAGATAGGATAGAACAATTTTAAGATCAATTAAATGTTTAGAAGGCTGACGCTTCAAAAAAATTATGTTTTAACATGTAATGAGCACGGAGGTAGCAATATTCAGACTCATAATATTTAGATCTCCTATTTTCCTTATTTGTACATTCTAACCTAATTCAGTTTTTATAGTTTTTTCTCTTTGGTGAATTGAATGTGTTAGCTAGCTTCTACTTGAAAATTTTTTCTTCCGCGCGGACAAGGATGTCAAGGAAGGGGAAACTGCTGCGCCCGAATCTATATATTTGTCGGAGAAACACGCGAAAATCTTGAGTCTCGCTTGGGGTTCGGGAATATTCGGTGCGGTGTTTTGTGCCAGAATTTTTACTGTGAGTCAGGTCGAAGATTTTGTGATTGAGAGAGGTTGTCGGCGGGGACAGATTTATTGGTAAGTCGTGGAATTTTGGCTTGCTGTTATTTTTTAAAGGATATTTTCTGTGTTAAGTGGGTATTATACCGAAAAAATATCAAAAAATGGAAAATTTTTGCTTCCCCCTAGAGGAAGCTTTGTGATAGTAATTTTTGGAGTTGTTCGAAATATCTGTTATAATTGTATTTTAAGGTGTCAGGAACAAGAATAAATGGTTTTTGAAAACTGTCTGTATGGATGCGTGTGTGTGTGTGTGTGTGTGTCTGTCTGTATGTATACGCCTGGATCTCGGCTTCTACTGAACGGATTTTCATCGTTCACGGCTTGTGGGTTCGGAGCTTTTGGATTTGGGACTTTTGGGTTTGGGATTGTAGTTTGTGGATTTGGGGCTTGTGCACGTTTGGTTTGGGAGCTATAGGTTTATGGGTTTGTTGCTTGTGGGTTTCGGGGTTTGGGGTTTGTGGGCTTGTGGATTTGGGGTTAGCAAGTTTGTGATTTGTGGGTTTGGAACTTTTGGGTTTGCGGTTTTGAGGCTTTTGGGTTAGGGATTTTGGGCTTGTGATTTGGGATCTGTGGGTTTATGAATTTGGGGTTTGTGGGTTTGGGTCTTGTGAGTTTGGGGGCAAAATAGAAGCAGAAATTCGGGATTTTTAGCTATTTTTTAAATTTTACTGCAATGGATTCGTGTTCAGCGACTCCAAAAACAAAGTATACCTATTAAAATCCCAGTAAACTCGCAAAACCATTTTGTGGTCCGGTGTTATTACTTAGTTATACCATTAAAAGTTATAAAACAAGTATGTTACTAAATCGACGTTGACAACAATACTTATATAATAGAGCCTGTAAATAACCTTGAAAACGAATAAATTAAAATATTTAAAATTTCTTTGCGAGTGCTTTAAACACTTCATATCCATTACACTATCCTGCCATAGTTTGGCTACACTTTTGCCATAATTTGGCTGTACTTAAATGTTTATTTTTTCAAGTCTGGCATAGTATCAATTGTCATACTTATTAGCCGTACCTTTGAAAGACTTTTGCGAAATATCATCATTTATGTAAATAAACTTTTTACTTTAATTTGGTTCTAGATGAACATGTACAGTTCAACTGACACGCAGTACGAAAATCCACCAGAAAAGGAAGAAGAAACCGATTCCGAACCGCAGCAGTTACCTGTCGATAAAAAAGCAGAACAACCTTGGATATGGAGAAACATCATCTGGTACGGATTCGTGCACTTAGTGGCGATCTACGCAGTTATATTCTACCACAATAAAGTGAAATGGCAATCGGTGCTTTTTAGTAAGTTACAAGAGTAAAAATTAATGATTATCTCATATTAGGCCTATAAGGATTCAACGTATTGCAACTTGGCGATGAGTTAAACTAAATTGAGTTTATCCAAGTAAATCAGTCAAAGTTAGTGGGGGCAAATTAAACCATCGAATATCATAAAATTTACTCTTAATCTTATAAATCCGCGTATGCATCAAAATGAATGATGTTCAAGTAATGTTTATATTAATAAGTCGCTGTCCGCAAAGATTGAATAAACATAGCGCAGTAAATAATCGCTTATCAACAAAAACAAAATCTATCAGGAAGTATCCAAAAATTTGACAAACTTTAATAAAGAATGCAAGTCAAGAGATCTCGAGAAGAATACAAAAGCACCCCTTAATCACATGTAGTTTCTGAAAAGAATTCGCTGATGACGGCATTTTTTCATTCCAGCCTCCCCTCACGGAGACACGAGCGCCAAAAACAAAGGCCGAGAGCAAGACCTAAGGCTTCGGTGAACCTGTCACCCATTTCTCCCTTGTGCTCTTAATTTAGGCTAAATAGCTCGTCGTGTCGAATCGTGAGAGAATGTTGAAACAATATGCTTGATAAATGTTTTTTCGAACGTTCGGTTATTCGACAATTTTATAAAGATTGATGCTGGAATTATTAGAGCTTAATGCCTAATGTAATCAAGGTTTATTAGTTTAATTATCTCGAAGCGAGCATTAGTAAACCTCTTTTGTATATGATATGATTATTCGTTTTCTAATGCATCGCGAAATTAAAATCCAACACGGAGAAAAGTCGCTAGTGAAATTTACTTGAAAGGTTTAAGTAAAAGGTACTGATTCTGACTTAAGTAAAATTTACTTAATTATTAAGTAACGATTGCACGTGCGAGAAAAACGGAAAGAAAAATGCCGCCTTGGATTCGGTAAAATTTATTTATAAAGCTGAGTAAAGTTTATTTAAAGATTTTTTCACCGTTTAGATAAAAATTAGGTTATTGCATTGGATATTTTGGATAAAAATCAGGGTTATCGCATGGGATTATTGCATCGTTTAATTAATGTGCCAATTAGAGCAAATGTCCGTTTGAGTCTGCCTTCTTTAATGAAGAGATAATAGTGGTTAAAAAAATGTATTTTTTAATTTTTATATCAACATTAAATAATATTTTAAAATAATAATTTACATATTTATTTACCCCAAAAAGTTCTTACTTTATACCAATTCTTTTTACGAAAACCAATTAACAATTATTAAAAAAAATAGTAGTGAATTTGAAAAAATTAAACAAGGCATCTTCTAATTTTCTAATTACAGAAGTAATTTGGGGACTAGCTGCAGGACTCGGCATTACTGCCGGTGCTCATCGTTTATGGACTCATCGAAGTTACTCCGCCAAGTTGCCGCTCAGAATATTCCTCGCCATCTTATACAGCATGTCAGGAATGGTAAGAAACTGCCGCAAATCTCTTTGATACTTTCCTTTCATTAATATCTATTATGGCGCTGCGTTATTCGCTTGGCCGAGTAGCTTACGATTTGTTTGCAGAGTTCTAATCGAGGTCATTTTTAAAATCGATCTTCATTAAACTCGCAAATAAATTTGCACGAGGAGGAAAGCAATTACTTCACTTTAAATATTATTACACCTTAATTAGAAAAAATATTAATGAGCCGTTTAAACAAATTGGACCGTTGAATTATAACATTAATATTTAAAAATAATTTTTTTGAGAACTGTTACAACTGTCAGATAAATTGTAAAGTCGACCTTTTCTGCTCGTAGTTTATTAACAAGCTCGTAAAAATTGCGCGGGAGCAAAAAATAAAATTGCATAAAAGGGTACTAACGAAGTACTTTTGATCAATTTTTTTGTTTTAAAAATAAAATATTCATCTAAAAATACGATTTTCAATAACGTCCTCTCGTTTTCAATGTTTATGTTTTTTTTTCGGATAATTTTTTCGTTTTGTAGAATTACTTTCACATATGGATAAGGGATCACAGGGCTCATCACAAGTACACCGACACCGCCGCTGATCCTTACGACGCTAGTCGCGGATTCTTCTACTCGCACTTTGGCTGGTACTTGATGGAGACCCACCCGGTCGTCCATAAGTACGTCAGAAAAATCGACATAAGCGACATCGAGAATGACTCGGTCATTCAGTTCTTTGATAAGTGAGTGTTTGGCCTTTCTTCTGATAATTACTTCCGAATAATATCGCAACTCTTACTAAAAAGAATCTTATCAATCCGTGCTGCTCCATAAATTAAAGCCAATAATAGCGCAAACTATAAATAAATTTGCATTTCCGAAAAGGGCCTCCTCCCCCAGATAATTCCTGCAGCGCGATCGCGGTAGCCTAAATCACGGCTAAACCTCGCGGAAGCCATTGTTCAAGTAGATTTTCGAAACTGTTCGCAGGCACTACATGTTGATCATGATCTTGCTGACTTTCATCATCCCGACGCTGATCCCGGTGTACTTCTGGGACGAGACCTGGAAGATCTCCATCTTCACAGTCTTATTCCGGTACACCTGGGTATTCAACGCGACCTTCATCGTCAACAGCTTCGCACACATGTGGGGCAACCGTCCTTATAAAAAGTAAGTCTATACGCTACACTGCACCAGCTGATCCAGTTACGTTTACGTGACGCACATTACTTATTCAGACAGTTTCCTCCTCCTGCTGCTGTTGCTGCTTCGAGAATTCTTGAAGGCTTGTGTCGACTCGGACCTTATAGCTGGGAATTATATGTGCCGTGTCTGCTGTCACCCTGAAAGCTTTCCTGAATACGCTTGCATGAGTTTTCGGAGTGTGTATGTGAATTATCGTTGCGGAATAAACAAGATGCACGGTAACTGTTTCTTAAGTGCTGCGAGTGTGACTGGTGTCGAATGTTTCTACTGATAGGAGGGTGATGGAAATAATAACTCTGGCTTTTAAAGCGTTGTTTTCTGCTTTTTATGCCGACATAATTCAATAAAGAACTGTTAAGGAGGGAATTAGATAGAAAAGATAATGTAAATTAATTGTTAATTGTTAAAGCACCCTTTTCGTACCCGTTACTCTAATATTTAAAGTGCATTTAATATATTTATTTTGGTTCTTTGTAATTTATGAAGATAATTACGGAATTTAATTTCACTGAATGAAAATCTTGATTAAAATCAACTATGTTTATCTACAGTCACTGCTGCTTTTTTTAGAATTCTTTATAATTTTCCTATTACTTAGTTCAACTAAAATTCGAAATCTATCATCAGCTCATTATGGTTAATTCCTTTCATGTACGTCTGTCCTTAGGAATTTAAGGCCCACGGAGAACCCCGTAGTATCGTTCTTCTCATTGGGCGAGGGCTGGCACAACTACCACCACTCGTTCCCCTGGGACTACAAGGCTGCAGAGCTACCCGGCTGGTCCCTCAATCCCACTACGGCCTTCATCGACATCATGGCGATGTGCGGCCTTGCTTACGATCTCAAAACGCCTAGCAGCGAACTCGTCGAGAAGGTCAGCCTGAAAAGGGGCGACGGCACCAGCAGCTTGTGGGGGAAGGACTATACCTCTCGCAGAAAGACAATAAATAAAAGCACTTTGCATATATAATTACTTTTGCCGATAAAGATTCATTACAGTATTCATAGCATCAAATCGTCTTGAAAGTATCATCACTCCGACCTTTGCAGATCTCTTGTGTACTATGTGGAAATCGTCGGTTAAATATATATTGGCACATATTGTAACGATATTTTTCACGCGATATTATTATTTTAACTTTATGCGATCAATTAGTAATTCTAAAATGTTTTTAATTAGATTAAATTTTATTCTTTTTAATTATTCTAGAAGATTCATTTATTAATTTTTTACTACTAATTTTTATTATATTCCCAAGGAACTGCTGTAGGTTTGGGTTATGGATTACTAAAAGCGATTGAAGATCATGAATCGATTGAGATTGAAACGTGATTCAATAATTGGAATGAATCGGTTAATGTCTATCATAGTCGATTGCAATAATTAGAATGTGAAATGTTTGAATCGATTTGAAAGCTATTTCATTATTATAAATTCTACCATTTTCAATTGTTTTCAATATGATTATTATATTAACTACCATACATTCCATTTGAGTTGATTTTAAATATGTAAATTGATGTCAAGATTCAGTCTCAGAATCGAATAAAATTTTTTTTCGATTTCAATCGGTTATTTATAGCAGGGCAGTGCCTATCTGGGTTCAATTAGAATCAGCAACCGATAAATTAAAATCTGAAGTAGATCCACTTAGATTTTAATTTATATATTGCTTTTCGCCTTCAACTGCTGGCTTTCGAGCTTAAAATTAAGGCAAATTCACCGAAAAATTGGTCTGGAAGTAAACATTTATCCAGCTCGAAGTTGAACTAAAAATAAAGAAAAGACAAATTCCTTTCAAAATCGGGCTGCAAATCGAGGCAAATTCTCCTCGAAATTGAGATAAAAATAGAGGCAAATTCATTTCAAATATCGAGCTGAAAATCGAGACAAAACGACCACTAAATCCAGCTAAACATCGAGTGAAATCCACCTCGAAATTGAGCTAGATGTCATTTTGTATCAGCTTATAATATTGCTATTATTATTTATCGAACAAAAATAAAAGTAATTGGATCTAATTCGAAATGTTAAATATATATATATTCAATATGAATCGATTATAAAATTCGAATAGAAGAAAATAATAAATTCCAATTCAAGTCGATTGATTCATATGAATAAATCAACTATAAAAATCAATACAGCATAGTAAAATGCAATTGAATTTAATCCGAAGCGATAAATATGAACATTACAGAGTAGACATATGGTACAATTTTAAATTTAAGAAAATACAGGTTTATTTATAAATGTATACGATAAAAATCAAGAAATTGCAATGGCCGACTAATTTCTATTGAAACCTATTCAAATCAATTGATAAAAGTGATTAAATTAATTTGAATGGTAAGTCTTAAGGGGTTACATCATTGTAGAATTTTCAAAAAATCAATTTTTTTGCTTTTGGCTTAAAAGACGCTTTGAACTCTCTAGAATATGAGGCAAAGAGTCTTATACATGGAAAAATTTTTCTTTCCTGAATTTTTGAGCTCCTTAACGTGCGCGTTTAGCCACTCTGAAACGATAGCTGCTTTAACGGTAAGACGCAATGACTTTATATATCAATCTACTATGTCTTTAATGTACTGACAGACGACATGAGAGCGTTTGGACGTCTGGAAGTGTCAATATATTAAGGTGGCAAAAAAGTCCTCGATATTGCTGAAAACATAGGTGTATGCAATTTTAACGATGGATTCATCAATATTTTGAGAGGATTATGAAGGTTTTAGATATGGATTTTGAGGTCCAATCCTACAATTTTTGTATTGAAACCGACGCCAAGCTTATTGAACTCGCAGAACACTCTAGCTTTGACAAACGCGGCGAATGAGGCGCTCAAGCAACAAATCGCTGCGAAAAGAAATTGAAGAGGAAACTTTGAATTTAGAAGGGCTGCTTTATGGTCCTGGGATAGCAGACTAATGGTAAAAAATTTTTAATATTAGAAACTTTCATTTTTTGTTTTAGCTTTAACTCACTTTGATGAAACATGATTTTTCAAATCGTCACGCACTATAACTCGAACAATTTTCATTATTTACATTTGAAATTTTAAATATACCATTAAAATTACATTTCGAAGTACACTACGTACGGGATTTTTGATGGGATAATTTAAACAATTATTTATAAACAAATCATTGCCGTTTTTTTTGACGAAAATTTCAAACTTTTTTTCAAGTACTCGCCACAAAAAGCAATACTTTTCGAATACTAGCTATATGTATATAAATTAAGTAGATGTTTTTGGTTGTTCCAGGTTGTAATTTACAACTACTACACTGCCGCAGAGCGCCTAAAGTTTCAGACATCTAGAGAGAATAGCGTTTCTGTCGCCATTTTTTAATATTTTTGTACAAAAATTTTTATATTTATATTTTAATATATAGTTAATAACTTCCCTAAATTATTTGATTCTATTACTTTCCTATCCGTATTAAAAAAACTTTTTTTAAGGCTATATTACAGTGGTGTTACCCCTTAACTTAATTATCATTTAATCATTTTACTATTATATATATTGAAAAAGAAATTTGATTCATTTGTCATTAAATATAATATTATTTAATTGCGCGAATGTCAATTGGATGAATAAATGTAAAAAAAATATTTCGAATAAAATTTAATTGATATTATGATAATTTCATTTGCATTATTATGAATTAAGATTTACCTTTAAAATCAGTTCACTTTGATGTAAAGGGTTAGGTACACTTAGAATTTCTTTTCACGTAAATTGCTTTCAACGAGGGTTGACGACTTAATACAAGTTGAAAAAAAAATTGAAATCAATATAAATCGTACTCAAAACTTTTTTTTTCGAAACGACATTTTCTAAGTCGGTGTGCACGATATCCCGAGAGCGGCTCAAATGATCGCTACCAAATTTTAACCACTTGTTTACAACATGATTCTGGTGTATTTGAACGATCGATATTGTAATATAGGTTTTTATTCTTTTTTTTGTAGTAGAAAAATGAGATATTTTTTACAGAGGAAATTTCGAAATACGAATTTTCTTTTCTCTAATATGCGACATTTTCTCAAAAATTAATATTTTGGAAATTTGTGTCGTTCAAGTACACAGAAATGTTATTATTTAACTAACCTCACCGAGTTTTTTGTTTAAGATGATCCAGTCTTAAGTTCTGCTGCACACCGCAAAACATCTTTTTTGTTTGGACCTCTGGGAGATCGGCTACAGTCGGGTCATTTGTGGCTATTTACACTTTAAAAAATTTTTTAAACTTCTTCAAATGTAATTATTTTAACTAAAAATAGTTTGTTATTAAATAATAAAACCAGTCGTCACAAAAAATTCCCAAAGAAAGCGTTTTTTTTCCTCTTCTGAGTGTACCTAACCCCAATCACTTTTAACTGAACTTTTTTTAGCAGGGTTAATACATACAGAAGGACTAAAAATTAACATCTTGACTGTGTTAAGATAAACTATAAGTTAAGTTTTAATAATGTTCAAACTTTTCAAATTTTGTGTAATGGAAAAAAAAAGTGCGTTAAAATCTCTCATTTATATTTAAAATTGTCTCCTTTGAGAGCCGACACCCAGGTTGCAAATAAAAATAATTTTACAACGTTCATCTTTTTACATGGGTATTAGGCATTAGCTTTTGTAAATTGTTGTTGTTTTTACTCCAAGATTTTAAAAATCTGTGTGCAGTGTTGCAGTAAAAAGAGACATCAATATAATAATTTGCCAAAGACAACGCTCGCGTAAAAAAGACAGTAATATTATAAAATATTGTAAACATATTTTACAACCTGATGGTATTAACCCTGAAAGGAACCAATTTTTAATTTATATTATAAAAGTGAAGTGCTACAAGTCTTTATTAATATATTATACTTATAATAACTTTTTAAAGAGAAATACAATTACCTTTCAGCCGCAATCCATCTTATCCACCTGGATATTTTTAATAGGCGAAAAGCTGCCGATTACTGCACTAGATGGTAAATTCAATTATTATGCTTAGGAAAAAATACCTTTAATACCCACTGTTGGTAAAATATTCCATTTATTTTACTGCATCATTGATCGGTATATTTCAATAGGACTTGTAATTATATATATATATATGTATGCTTATAATTATGTATATATGTATATGAAATATTTGGTCAATAAAGCCCTAACAAACACCTAACAATAAAACTCGGGTAAGGTTAGAAAACATGCGCACTGTATGCGGGCATAGTGATGCGTTATGAAATCCATATAGTTTTAAAATATAACCTACTCGGTCTAAAACTTCTTCTACCAAAAAATGTTATTCTGTGATTTACTTAGTATCAGTAACTAATATAAAAAAATGTTAGCTATTACAAGTATTTCTTTTTTTTTTATTAAACATTCAAATCTTACAAAAGATTTATTAGCTATAAATCATTATTTTTAACGATTTGTTTGTTTTATACTTTGAGATTATATTGTTTAAGAAAAGATAAAAAACTTTGACACCGGTATATTTGTATATATTAACAATGCAAAACTATAATGTTCATAAAGTAAAAATATTATAAGTTTTATTCTTTGTTTTTCTTTATAAATTGAACTGTTTTATTAAAAATAATTTTCATGTTATGCAGGTTAAAATAGATAGGTATAAAGAAGACAAGTTTTAGCTGACAAAATGGTTGAATCTCGAAATATCTTCTGTATATTAATAGAGTCACCTGCCTGCATTCGGGTAGACTATCATCTAGCTATAAATATAATGCCTTTGGTGTAGAAAAATAGGAATATATTTGGACCCAGCCAAAGCAGCAGCTGCTTCAACGATATGGTGCTAAAATACATTGCAGCTGGCATCTTTGGCTTGCAAATGCCAGTGGGATGGATTAGTGACCAGTCTACCTAAGCAGTAGCAAAATGTGATACTAGAATATATAAGAAAATTGGAATAAAAGCAGCTTTATAGAAATCATGTTGAAGAAAGTGTTTTGCACAGTAATAGCCACTTGTGGCTCTAACTTCTTTGGTTTCTTAGCACCATTGGTCATTCCACCTCTGCACATTGCATTTATCTATTATTTTTGGCAAGACTTTGCAAGGGATGTCGACAAGCAGTATTGTTCTTGTTCCTGTTGGGATACTGTTTTCAAAGGTACATTATTTATTTACTGTAAAAGCTTCCTTTTTAATCAAATTCTGAAAAGAAATTATTTGACTTTTTGAAATTTAGAATTTAAATTCAATCAAATTTATAAAACTAATTAATTAAATCATTATACTATATTTGTTATATTATTTCTAGGGTCTTATGAATCAGGAGTTGCTTCTTACAAACATATGTACTTCAATGCAACAAGTAACACTTTGAAAATCTGGATAACAATTGTACTTGGAGTAATTATCTTTTATGAAACGGTAAAGCATTTAGCCTGGCTGGGATTTCAGAATCATCTTCGATGGAGAATGTTCATACTTTTCATGAGCGCTGTATTTTCTCACTATTACTCCTGGTGGGTTTACATCAATTATTGGAACGATGATTTCTATTCTCAATGGTACCACCAATTCTTCTTTTCCGTGACTGAATTGATATCTACAATTCTTGTTATTCACTTGGCTGACGACAAAAATGTTGTAACACGCAGAAAGGCTCTCGGAATTGTAAGCATTGCTGTTTTGCATATTTTTGCTGGAGGATGGGATCAGTTTATCACGAACGTTGTGAGAGGTGAAGGCTATGCTCATCAGGTAAAATATTTTGAAATTAATTTCGTAAATAAAAAAATTCATAATAGATAATAAAAATGAGAATTGTTATTTTTCACTATTTATAATTTAACATAAATAATGTATATATATACTTTCACATTACTTCATCCGCATGATTAATACCAATTTTAAACAGGATATTTTTTAAAAATAATTGTGAAAGAGAATAAACCTTGTTTTAGGTTGTTCGTGATTTGGGCTTCATGATTCCAGATATTCTTCATGTAATTATTCCTTTATGTTCATTAGAAACAAAAAGTGGATATGCGTTACCAGGAGCTAGTCTTCGTGATCCAGATCTGAAAACAGATTTAATAATCATGCTCGGTATTATTCTTTTTGGCCTAATTTTATGTTCTATTTTATAATGAGAGGAATTAAAAAGTATTTATAAAGTAAGACTGCATTTATCATGTGGTAGAAAAGTAAAACTTCTTTCTGAAGTAAAATTAGACGTGATAAACTTTCTTAACTGGAAAATTTGTTTTATATCATTTAGATGAGCTTTTATTAAAGTATCCTTGCTAAGTGAGTAGTAGAACCAATACAGTATATTAGAAACACAAAAATAAAAATTGTAATAATTTTTTATAATCATGTTGTTTGTTAGAAAACGTCTTTGTAATAAGATGTTGACTTCCTTCTGAAATCAAAAGTTTAGATACTATAACGAGTAGCCATGATTAGAAGTAGATAAAAGACTGAATGTTATATAATTTTTTGATTAGATTTAAATTTTTTGTAAATATTTACAAATTGCAAATGCAGGTAGATGAAAGTATAATCAAAAGTTATATATAGTATTGTTAATAATTTAAGGAATAATTTCACTTGTTAACTATATATGCTGTACTGAATTTTGTAATACATATGTATAAGTGTACGCGGTTTAAAGTGCCTAGAAGATGCAATTGCATAAAAGTACTTCACTGTTATAAAAATGAATGTTTCTTAAAGTATATAACGGCGATAACATTTTGTAATCCATTATACATTATGTGTCAATAAGATTCAAAATAAAAATATACATGTGTATTCTTTTTTAAAAGCATAAAACCGTTCATAAATTTTGATTTTAGTTTTTTTATATTAGTTTTTTACAGTACTAGGCAAACATCCCTATTATTAGTCTAATCAAATAATAGGATCGGTCAGCATGATTATTTTAAACTAGTCATAAAAACTAGGAAGTTAATTAATTTTCTATTTTAGTTTTTTATAATTGAAAATTAATTTTTGCTCTTCATGCTTACCCTAGTACAAAGAATTTATAAAAACTGATAAAATGAGGTCATTCCGGGTGCAAATACACATATTAAAACCCTTTAAACGGACACAATTTTATCGGTTTTTATAAAACACTTTCAACAGAGTAGTAAGGATCTTCAAGTACTTTTTACTGATCGGAGATTACTTATGTAACTTAATATTTTTCATTTACCTTTGTTAAACTTTTGAAATATAATACGTATTTATAATTATATAGACAATATAAACTTCGTCTAAACCAGACCGTCAATTTTTAATCTGTATAGTAGTGATCGTGATCTCATAAATGTAAAATTTTGTCCACTTTTTATCATGTTTATGCATTGCATATAATCACTGAAAAAAAGTTACACAAAATCTATAAAACATGAAAAAATTTTAAAAAGTAAAAAAGAACTGTACGTAAAAATAAAATAACTGAAAACTTTCGAAAATTGTTAATTGTTCAATCATTTAAACAGTAGCTTAAATTTTAGCGACACAATTATACTTGCCGAAAGTAATATACAAAAAGTTGATATATTTTTAATATTTTGATAATTAGTAGAATTATCAGTGTTTATTGGCAGAAAAAAAATCAAAGTTATTATAATAAAAAAACCGCCAATTGAACAAATTCTTGCTACTTTGGCCTTTTTCCAGACTTATAAGAAGGTAAGAAAAAGTTAATTAGGACGTCATTTTGAGGCACTTCAAACTCGAGTATGTTTTTGACCTGAAAAACAGAATATCGACGATAACAGCACAGTGCGCCAGCAAAAAATAAAGGTAAATTATTATTAAATTTAAGGACACTTATCAAATTAAATTGATAATATTAAAATTTTTCAATAGTTTCAAAAAATGTTAATACTGATAAGTATATAACAGTAATTAATTAAATTTTAAATGAGGTTTTCTCGTCACTGAAAATTACCCAATAACGCAAATGGTCAAGTTAAAAAAATTTGAAATCTAAAATCATCCTGCACCTATCCGCGGTAGAAAACAACGCGCTCCAGCGTTTCTCTAATTAAAAGCCCAAGTGTATTGCAGTTCCAGTGATCCGTGCCAAGGGCAAGAGCCGTTGCGCATTTGCTCGGGCGCGCGGAAATTGGCATCGGGCGCACATAGGAGAGACACCGAGCTCGGAGAAAACCGCGTCGAAGGGCGCAGTCGCAGGAGTCAGAAGTCCAGAGGCGAAGGCAGCTTCGGCGCAGGCCCAAAATCGATCTTCTCAGCCGTCAGCGCTTTATGCACTTGGTGTTTCTATCTCTCTCTCTCTCTCTCTCTCCGACCACCCCCTTCGAGCAAAAGAGAGCAGAAGAAGCCGCGTGCGAGAGGCTGACAACAAGACGCGGACGCGCACTCCGAGCACTGCCTGGTCTGCCTACCGCTGCCGTTATCGAGAAGCTCCTCGGCCAGTGAACAATGGCGCTGGACTTCGCGGCCACCTACAAGGTCCTGGTGCTCGGCGACTCCAACGTCGGCAAGACCTGCATCGTTCATCGCTACTGCGACGAGAGATATTACGACACCTACATATCGACGATAGGTGAGAGACTTGTCCGTTTGCCGCGGGGGCGAGAGGGATATATGATTGTTTAGCGGCCGAGGCAAGTGCCAAGAGCTTTTGTTTTGGGTCTCGCGGTATCGGGTGATCGCGCGAAATTTCTTGTTTTCGTCAGGATTGTTTGCGAACGGGTATTCGATTTACGTGAAAGCTTTTTTAATGTTTCATGCGCCTAAAGTGGTTTTGGAACGATTTTTTTTTAAGGAAGTTTAAATTCACGAAAAAGCGCCTTTTTAAATAAAATAGGAATTGAAAAAATGAATCATTAAACTCATTTCGATATATTAACTTTATTAAGTGCTGCATCCCTGCTTGCGCACAATGTTGATGCATCCGCGAAATTGATTGAAAACAAAGGCAATTACACCGAAAGGACGCAAACCTTCCGTTCGGTCTAATTTTTACCATCGAAATGCGGTTGCACTCGTACACATACATCCGGAAGAGTCCACGTCATTTTACTTTTACACAGTGTTTTAACAAAAATATATATATATTGGCATTCGTCTCGAAACGTTACGTACACACGCCAAAGGAGCGGAGTCAACGGGGGGGAGGGCAATGTATGTGTCTGTATTGCAACCAAGCGGGATTCGCTGGTATATACGATAGCGAAGCAGCTGAGAATTCCGAGTCGAGCCCTTGTTGACGAGTGCTTTGCTTTCTTTGTTTTCTCCCGATGCGGCCGACCCTTGACGTGCGACAGGCATTGACTTCAAGCAGAAGATCATCAACCTCGACGGTACGCCGATAAAGCTGCAAATCTGGTGAGTGGCTTTACTTTTTGGTTTGGGATGTAAGGCATCGAGGGGTTGGGGCGACACTCGAAGACGCTGGTAAATAAGCCTTTGCTTTGATAAGCTTTCGATTGGCAATTGTTTTAGTTTAGGATTAAGTTGCGTCTTTCCATTATTTAGAAGAAAATCAAAGCTAAACCTTAAATTTAAAGAAATTTGTTGAAACGTAAACTAACGTTATTATCTTTTTCTATTTTTATTATAGTATTTTACACTTTTTTAAATCGATTTTAATATTACAATTTCAGCAAAAGAATTATCACGATGGTACTTTTAATTGATAATATTTGTGTTAAAATATTTCCAAGGAGTAAATAGAGTGGACATTTTATTGTTTTAGAGTTTTCGCAAAAATAGGATGAAATACCAAAAAAGAACAGCATACAGCATTGGTAATCGATGCTCGTCACGCGACCGAGAGCGTTAATTTTAAAAGTGGCGCCTTATCAGTCTCAAGGGTCGTTGCTTGTAAAATTAATACTTGCCGCTTGTTTGCTGTCTGCAATTTCGTGGTTGTTCTTGCAAGTTGCAGCATAATTTTATTTCTGTTTTTTTTTTCAATTTCAAAATTTAATGTGATAAGATATCCCTGTTAGTTTTTACGTTAAAAGTGTACTTTAAGGAATATTTCCTTCTTTGAATGTCTGTTTTTTAAAAAATAGATAATCAACGTAAGTATTCATTAAACAGAAATAGTACATTGTGCAACAAGGGGAGAAAATGAGCTATTTTTAGCGAGGGTGAGGTATTCAGCACGATTCGGAGTCGGGGGCCCGAGACAGAGACGACTGCTGAACATACCTCACCCGAGTCTGAAATAGCTTTTCTCCCCGTGTTACACACTGTGTTTTTGTCAACGAGGGCATGGAAGGCCCACATTTGGTGTTAGAAAGTTGGGTAGATGATCGTGCATTTTAAATCGTGCACAAAAATAGTAAAAAA
>JAWWML010000052.1:25733791-25830309 GCA_035047165.1 Ormyrus rosae | reverse complement strand
TGGAAGGCCCACATTTGGTGTTAGAAAGTTGGGTAGATGATCGTGCATTTTAAATCGTGCACAAAAATAGTAAAAAATAGTTTAAAACAGAGAAAAAAAATTCAAAAAATAATTTTAAAAATAAAAAAAAGTAACTATTTTGTCCGGTAAACCCCGTCGGAGGCGGGGAAAAGTAACACTTTCCTCCTAGGGAAAAAATGATATTTCCCCGCTCGGATAATCAATTTTGGCAAACGTTTGAAATGCTCTTCTAGCGTGAAATTTCATGTCTAAGTTGAGAAAAATATATTAACGTGTTATTATTTTGTGATTTTGGTTTATTAATTTAAATTGTAGAACAAAACGTACTTGAAATGACAGAACCTATAAATAAAAACGAATGTTGCAAATACTTAGATGCTAAAAAATTTTGAATCTTTTTCAATTTCAATTGAGATTTAAGATGTTATAATACTTAAAAAAAAAATATTTGTCTACGCAAGTAGAAAAAACCGAGATGGGAAAGACCTCCGATTTTAAATACCTTTCTAGAATTAATCTTTTTCTATTTTTCACTTATAACTTTACGATTTTCATACATCGATAAATAACGAATTTAATTTTTAACTAAAATATATTTCATAAAAAGATTATTTATTACGTGAAAAACTAACTAGAATTAATTTTGATATGAACTATCGACGAGTAACGAAACATTATACTAACAAATTATCATCTGTTTATATATCTTAAAATAATATATTCAAGTAATAGTTATTCAATTATAACTTCTAACATTCGTAAATTAAAAAAATGTTTCTATGTTAGAATGAAAGCGAATATTCGAAGTTGAGTCTGACGAAAGCTTTAATTTTTTAAAGGGATACTGCCGGTCAAGAAAGATTCCGAACCCTAACGACGGCTTATTACCGCGGTGCCATGGGCATTTTGCTTATGTACGATGTTACAAGTCTGGAGAGTTTCAATCATCTTTCTTATTGGCTTCGTAACATACAAGAGGTTTGTTGATTTTTATGGTATTAACTTTAGCATGGAGAAACTGAATATTATTGGATAGTTAAGTAATGAGAATAAGTTTACGAAAATTTATAAAACGATGAATAAAAAACACGTCTATTATAATATTGTCTCATAACTCCTATCCGACAAACTTTTGCAAGTCGAGAAACTAACGACTTCTTCAATCATTAATTCAATGATTTACTCCAAATCGATAAATTCTATTTTCAGTAAACAACGTGAGTCACGAGTCGTGATAGATTTAAAGAGTAATGATAGAGATACTGAGAATATAATATTAGATTATCTGGTAGTTCTAAAGCATAGAATGATATCATCTTTATAAGTGCAGCTCACATAGAGGTTTATTTCGAGAAAAGCCAAAATGTTAAAGCTCGATATAATAGAATCAAATTTATAAAAGCTTTAATTACAGTTTTTTTTTTATACAAAAAAATTAAATTGACATCTTTTTTATGCGATTATTAGATCGATAATCTGTCACGTAAAAAAACTCATTAGTCGCATAATCATAAATACCGATTTCGAAAAAGTACTCTTGTTCATCTTACCGTTGCTTTTACAGTAAAAAGATTTATTTTAATTAAAGCACTTTACTTGCCTTTTACAATAATCATTTTATTTTTACAGAATGCTTCTCCGGATGTTGTAAAAGTTCTGGCCGCCAATAAATGCGACGCCACTACGCAAAGAGCCGTCGAAGCCGAGAGGGGCCAAAAAATAGCGGAGAACTTTGACATGCCCTTTTTCGAAGTATCCTGCAAAGAGAACATCAATATCGAGGAAGCTTTTCTCGCTCTCGCTCGAAGAATAAGGGAACAGCGAGGACGACGTGTAAGAACATTTTTTTTATTTTCAACTTTCAGTACTTTTAATTTTTGGTTTAAACTTTTGTTTTTTCATAAAAAATTAACACTCTCGTTGCCAAAACGAAGTATAAAAGCTTTTTGCACTTTTTCGAAAGTGAAAATTGTTTTTTTGTTTGTTACCGATATCGTTCTCTTACTTTTTAGGCAAGTTTATTCGAGGCTTCAGAAAAGGAAGGAGAAAACAGTATCATTAAAGCTCTGTCTCCTTCGCAGCAGGGCGACGCATGGAAATGCTCTTGTTAGTTTATTTATTTAACTAGTTTATACTATTAGGGATAAAAATACTCGACGAAGTCTGAATCGGTTTGAATGTAAGCGATAATTCTTATATTAAAAGAAAGAAAAAACTTGTTTTTCAACTAATTAGAAGGCGCAAAAAACTGAGAGAACGAGTGACTGACGAGAGAGAGAGAGAGAGAGAGCACCATAAAGCACTCTCGTTCCAATCGATAATTCATTCACCTTTTACACAACCGCACATGTGAATCGATCGAGAAGCGATTAATGTAAACGGAAGTGTGCAACGAGCCTCCTGCACGTACTCGCTTTGGATGAGCTTTATGCAATATGTAACGAAAAAAAAAAGGATTATTCTCACTTGAGTGTACACCATTTGGAATTTGTCATCGAGCAATTGCGAAAACGTTTTTGCTTCCGCTATGATTAGCTGATAATGATGCGAGAGGTGAAGTATTGCCGCGAAATTTTAATCGCACACTATAATACCTCCTAAGAGTTCAATTCATGGCGAAGGAAACATACTCGTTACGAGCAAACGGTTTTTTATACTCTAAATTGCTATTGTAATAAGGATCTTATTTTAGGGTAAGCAAGTGATATGCAAGAAAAAGCAAATAACGTAAAACACCAGTTTGTTCTTTTAATTGAAAATGTCGCAATTTTGAACGCAACAATTCTTACGGTTCTCTAGCAATGAAAAAAATATTCTAAATAACGTTTTTCAAAAAAAAAAGCAAAAGACTTACTTTAATGGCTGATGCAACTAAGCAAATGATTTAAAAAAAATGATTAAATAATGAGACTGATTTTTTGAATAAGTATGTGACATTCAATTCTCTGCTCAAGTGCGAATGTACGAGGATGCAGTCGCAACAACGATTTAAGCAATTGTTGAGGAAAAAAAAAACTTAAATTTTTAAAGAGAATCTAAATGCTGCCTGCATGTAAGATGTTTGCCGAGGGCCTAGAAACTACGTACATTTACGTGTTATTATAATGTAAACGCAATTTGATGTGTATATCTTAATATTATGATCGCAAAAATAACTAATTGTTAAGCATCAAGCGCATTGTGATTACCGTCTGAAACGCGACATCTCGTATTTGAGGACCATTGTCCCTTTTCTTGTACGTGTTAATAATTGCGCGCGAGAGTGTACAAGTGTGTATGTTTAACGCATCGTTTTATTTACGCCAACAAATGCAACAAAAATAAGAAAAAAAAAATTTAGCCTTTATCGTGCCTATAAACAGGAGTATAGGGAAAGAAAAACGAGTGTTGAGAAAATCCCAAGTCGGCTTTCCAGAAAAATGAGTATGTTTCCTTTTTATTGTTTGCGTACGAGACGTGGTTTCAAATACATATAACTGGCGCGTCACATAAAGAACCTTTTTACCTTCAACGTGAAAATCGATTACAGTTGTGCTACAGCTACGTTCTCCTCTGCGCTTTTGTTCCGTTACGAATGTCTTTGCATTTTGGCAGCGAGGAAAAAAAATGAAAAAAAAAAAAAACTAAACATGCAACGATCTTCGCGCTTTAGGAATATTTACTACGTAATTGGTTTTTGGATGTATGCTGCGCTGGTTCGACGGCATTTTTTCAAGCAGTTCCACGACTGCTAAGAGGAACTATTGGTTCTTCATTTCTGGAGCAGGTCTCTGGATGAGTTTATTACTAGACTTTTATACGATTTCATTAATCATGCAAAACGTACGCCCTATAATTCTTATACAAGATTGTACGACGTGTCGCGCCCCACCGATACTCTGCATCTTCTACACTTTCTGATGTGTATTAACGCAACATAATAATCTAATCGCATCATTTTGTGACTAACTGTATATTACCCGAAACACACGTAATATTACCTGGTATATTAGTTTCATATTTTGTAGGGCAGTTGTACATGTACTGAAATAATAAAGATGCACACTTTTTACCCATTTTTCACTTTATTGTGGCATTTTTATTATAAAAATTTAAATTCTGATTTTGGCTTTAAAATTTTGGTACTGGTTTTCATTTTTGGAGCTACAGCACATCTAACATCACTCGAAGGCCTTTTCGTAGATTTTTTTTTTACATTTTTTGATAATTGGTCTTTGGTTAATCTTACATCTAGAGATTCTTTTTTCATGTTGTTATCCTTAGTTTGGAAATCTTTTATACTATTATAAAAGTTTAAGGCATTTAAAAATATATTAATTTTATTTACAGTTTTAGTATTTTTTAATTTTGTTTTAAATAAATCTTCAGTAAATACTTCAGTTATTAGACTTTCTGAAAAGAATATAAATATGTGATTAATACTTTTTATTTCAAATAAACTTTCCTTAAATTTTATTGTCAACTTACTTCTGGTTAATTGCACTCCTTCTGCTTTATACTCAGCAATTTCTTGATCCTTTGCCTTAACAATATCTAATAAAGAATTATACCTATGTTGCAATTCAGAAAATGAAATGCAAAAGCTTTCCAGAAAATGGCCATTAAAGACTTCAGAACTACATTTCTGTGGACTGATATAAAACTCAAAGCGACCGTCTTCTATTCTATTTTCCAACTTTATATTATCAATAGTAGATGAAGGATCAATATATTTAGATATGTTAAGTAATAAATCATCCACTATATCTTCAGCATCGAAATCATGTGAAGGGTTTAACTCCTATGACATAAAAACATATTATCATATTTTTAAAAACAAAGATTGTAAGTTAAAAATAAGTAAATATAATTTAAGTAAGTGACTATTCATATTACCTCACATCTTTCTAATATATTTTCTCTGGTTAACTTTTCCTCATAAAATTCATTAAAATTAGTTATTAATATTTCTCGTACATCATCTGCTTTACTTATACTGATTAAAAATTGGTTTCCTCCTATTTCTAGCTCTTGATATCTACAATTATTCATTGTATGGAGTCTTGATTTATTTAACTGATTACTAATTCACAATATTTTACACACAGCTTATAAAAAAGTAAAAAATTTATGAAGATACATGATTTTTGTTAAAAATTCTTGACTTCTTCCTTGATTATACTACATGCGCATTCACAGCCATATCTTTTTCATTTTCAACTGATGACATTTTTACGTGAAACTTGCACCGACAAGTTTCCTGATGCCCAGTTGACATGTAAACATGATCGTAGCGGTGTCCGAGTGCACATCAGCTGTCACATTTTACTCAGTAGTTATAAGCGGTCGCTACTATTATACGGTACATAATAATTTTGGCTGTCGATATTGCAGTTTTCAAAATTTTTTTTATATTTATAATTATATTATAATTATTATCAGAATAATTAATATATATAATGTAACAAGTAAAATTTTATATCTTATTAATAATCTTTTTTATACGATACAATTTGAAATTAAATTATAATTTTACTTTAAAAAACATCAAAAATGTTTAAAGGTGTTCTTTAAATATGAACACATTTTCAGAAAAAAATTTATAGTTTTTATTATATTAATAGTAATTATGACGTAGTTTGTCAAAGCTATACCAACAAAATTAATTATTTAAAAAAATAATTAGTGAAATTTCTCTAATAATTATTGCTAGATAAATAATAATAAAATACCGTTTATGTAACAATTAAATCAGAGCAACAAATAAAAACAATTTCTTCAGTAAAAGATATTTAAAATATATTTATTTATAACTTCAGGTACAATTAATCCGTGAAAGAAAATTTCTGTTGTTCTTTATAGCTCTAAATTCGCTTCAAATCTGTCATTAATGACATACATACAATATGTAAGAAGATGTAAAAAAATTTTTTTAGTCGCTATTATTATATAAAAGCGATATAATA
The DNA here is from genome assembly GCA_035047165.1 of Ormyrus rosae. Taxonomy (NCBI): domain Eukaryota; kingdom Metazoa; phylum Arthropoda; class Insecta; order Hymenoptera; family Ormyridae; genus Ormyrus; species Ormyrus rosae. The sequence continues at coordinate 25,824,343 of JAWWML010000052.1, read as the reverse complement.
TTTACTTAACCGAAAAAATTCTAGCGCTTTGAATAAAGGTCTACTATATATAGACTTTATTCTTTTTTTTCGACTTTTAAAAAATTTACAATTTCTTTCTACTTAAAATTTCAAACCTACTTTTTTTTACATTAGTTGTTATTCTGGATTATTTGATAATTGAATGCTATCATCTGATTCACACATAACAATTGAGAGAAAATCGCCACAGTAAAGTGAATAGTCTCCGTCAGAATCATAATCGACGAATTCATTGCTCTGACTCGGTATTATTTCCACATTAATATCTACACTAATATCTCGCCTGTCTTTTTCCTCTTCCTCAATTTCATTACTTTCACATGCACTATTATCGCCCGTAATTTCTTGCTTGATACAATATTGTGCATCTTTTATTTTGAAATCGGTTTCTTTTTCAGGACTTCTTATATTTCCATTTGCTTTCTCATTCAGTGGATCAATTAATCGATGTTCAAATTCTTCGATGGTTTCTCCTGCATTTCTATATAATTTCCATAGAGTTTCTAGATTTCGCTCATCTGATGAGGGACGTTTCGGGTTCACGCGTATTTCATCATCATCTTCCTGATAAAAACGTTTCCTCGTTTTTTTAATACGCTCTGGTTCTAAGGTAATTGATTCAGATTCAGATTCGATTGTTGAATTTTCATCTTCGCTCACTGTTGTTTGTCCCATGAACTTGAAATCAAGAAATTACCGTTATTAATAAAAAATGAATAATTTTTCATGCAAAAAATTTTATACTTTGTACTTTATAATATTATTATTACTAAGACTATCGTTGTTGTCTTAAGTACAATTGATTTACAACAAAATTTAATTTTTAATTATATTTGTACAATTTAACAGACTATTGTAATGTATAATAGAGACGATAATCATAAATCTGTTAAACTATAAAGATGTGGTTTGAATCCGTTTATTCTAAAAAAATATTTTCTTCATAATAAAATAAATTGTTCTTAATTATTTTAATATAAACATATGACTTATCCGTATTAAATTCTAAGAAAAAGAGACAGATACAGCTAATTTAGCTTTTAAAAATACAATTTTTATATTTTATTTCGTTTACGTTTTTTTATAACGTACATTTGCTACAAATCTATAATAGTAAAAGATGATTCAACTAAGACATACATTATTGTAAGAGTATGTAATAATTACCTTATCAGATATCCAGTATGTTCGTTTATTGACTGATTCATTTATTTCTCCTCGAATGGAATCCTTGTTAAAAAGCGGCGCCCAATTCTTAAGACAAGTTTTAGATTGACTGAAGTAATGCTTAGACGATTTATTGAAAATATTGAGGTCATCTTTAGTGAAAATAATATCACGTGAAGGAGAGCCCAATCTGAGAAATTACAAGAAGCGGTTATTACGTAAATAAATGCAAAATCTTCTTTAAAAAACTTTTGTATGAAATTTTTATCTATTATTATTTGAATTAGTTGAAAATTTTATTTGTATATATTTCTTTTAAGAAATAAAATTGATTATTTATAATAATTTAAAAAAAGGTCACTGCTTTTACCTTGACATTTCGAATTAAAGATTCAGAATGACTGATACCAATATTTTATGCGCAAGTTTGTAGTTTGCCCTTGATTTTGTACACTATCTTTTAAGTTTGGGAATATTTTTATTTCATGTATAACTTACAGAGTATTTAATAATATTTTGATTTGAAAGGCTATAGACCTTTCAAAGAGGTTATTGACACTTTGAAAATAAAGATTTATTAATCTTTTTTTGTTTCATACATAAAATTTTTAATCGCAAGATTTTAAATATCATGCATAGATTTATTAAAATTTATCTTAAAAAAATTAATATTTTTATGTTTAAAATTTTTTACAGTTTTAGCGATGAAAAAATTGTCAAACTTCAATAAATTTTGATATTAGCGTTGACTACTTGCTTCGATAAGATTATTTTAACTATAGATGTAAGTCTATAAAAAATTTTGTATATCTATTATTTGAGTTGATACCAATTAATGCCTCGAAACTCGTTAAAGTTTCTTATACGCCAAAGAAATGACATACGTTACAGTTAGTGTATTTTACAATGACACATAAATCTCTACGAATTTATTTTCCTAAAACGATTCAATGTTTCAGAACAAAATCTGTTTACAATATTTCAGAACTCTCTCGATTTGAACTTGTCAAAAACAAAAATTTTGTTGACGATTTTGCTGGTTTCAATAAAAATAACTCATCCTAAATAATTGCCAAAAGGTGTGAAATGACAGAATGTGTATACATCATATATTCATTCCAGTAATTAAACCTCCTACTTTCAATCACCCGCTATTTCTTCATACAATTCGTCGCCGTAAAATTAAAAACCACGATCGGCCAGCCTGCCCTCCTAACAATAAACGTTCCTCGCTTCGTGTCCATAATTCCCAGGAAGCATATCGATAAACTTGGCAAACGGACGGATTCACGGCCAGTAATAAAGACGTTCACCTCGCGGGGCGATGCATCGCGGGCAGTCGCGGTGCCCAGGCAACCTGTTACGCGAAAGTGAGCGCGTTCTCCAGCAAAGCATGGCGCGCGCGCGCGGCCTATACCTGCTGGTATACCTTCCCGTCCACCTCTGGAGAACCTCTCTCTCTCTCTCTCTCTCTCTTTCTCCATGAACGCCATGACGCGAAAGATGGCGCCCGCGACACGAGGAGCAGCTCTCCCGACCGAGAAAGGCAGTCGCGATCGGTCCGCCAGTCTCGGTGCGCGTCCGTGTGTTTTGTCGTTCCTCCCGCGTCGAGAGAGCACAAATGCGCTCGAGGGAAAAGAAGACCGTGAGGAAGGGACGGATCGACCAGAGGGCCGAATGAAGGGAGCAGCAGCGAGCTGCGAGAGAGCCGAGCTTTTCGAGTGATCGCGAGCCGCCGCTGCAGCGGCCGGAGAAATCGGCTGTGCGCGCTCGACGCCTGAGTGGGGAAAAAGAGTTTCGAGGAGAAAATCATGTTCTCGCTGGTGGCCGCCGAGGAACGCCTGTCCGCGAGATAGCCGAGAGAAAAATAAAAAAGAAAAATAAATCGGTGCGTTCGGTCTCGATTCCACGAGCCCCACCAAGGGGGAGACGAGCGTTCGCCACCTGCTTTTTCTCCGCGGACTTTGACCTCCTCGTGCAACCTGGTGCACATGACAGCGAGCCACAGTGGAACGTAATTATTAGTGCATGGTGCTCGAGTCGCTGGTCCACCGCTGCGGAGATGTGACGTTTCTCCGCGCTGGATCGTTAAAAAATCCGCGTGAGGAAGCAAGGGGAGAGAAAAGGGTAGGGTGAGACAGATGCGAGGGCAGGACATCAGCGGAGAATCGGCAAAGTGTGCCGAGTACTTGATCGCCGCCGCCGCCGTCGTCGTCGAATTTGTTGATTTCGCGACGCTCGGCGATGACTCTCCTCCCGGCAGTCGTTACTCTTGCAGTGGCAACTTTCCTTCTGCCCGCCGCAGGTAAGAGTTTCTCTTTCTCCGTCTCCGTCCCGTTTCATTGGTTGCTCGCGGCCCGAGCGTTTCTAATTACACTTGCAAAGAGCGAGGCCGGAGTTGGGCGCGATTAAAAGGTTTCTTCCGCGGAGATGACTTGGCTCGTTTTCGGGCAGGGCGGGATGGTATAAACGGGGTGATGTAATCAATTTCGGTGATCACCGATGAAATTCGCGAGTGTGTTTTATTCTGCATTTATGCATTGAATGAGGTATTGAGTTTTTACTAATTCTTAACATGAAAACGATTTATGCGCGAACGATTGTGCAATTTATATGGAAGTAAAAGTAGGTTGCAAGTCATCGATATCAAAAGTTATCAAATAGTACAATAGAATAAAATAGACTGGACAATAAAATGGTTAATTTGTCGAAATAAATGTTCCAGCGAATTAACAGATCTTGATCGGTAATTGTTAAAGGTTGTTCTGGTACGAAACCGTGGAATGTCTAACGGTGTTTTTTGCTATTAATAAATCATTTTTCATTTATTTTTAATCAGTTATAAGTTGGTTCTATATAGTTTTTAACTTTCAAAACCATAAAATTGACTGCATTTCAGTTTATAACTTGTTTTTTATTTTTAATTTTGGGTTTTCAATGAAGATAACAAAAAAAAATTTTTTTTCTAATATTATTATTGCATATTTAAATTAAATGCAAAATATGTAGAATAAACCTATAAAAATGATAATTTATATATATATATAAACATTAATCTAAAATCCATTAATGCATTGATAATGGATGAGAAATTGTTACATGTAATTTATAGCGTTTCTGATGTTTGAGAAGGAATAATAACCATTCTATGAATTTAAATTCCATAAGTACGTTTTTACGAAAGAGAATTAAATCTACTAAGTTGCTTTTATTAAAACATGAATGGGCCATATCGTACAAAGAATCACAATGGCTGTGATAAACTATCTGATTAACTGTAAATTTTACGAAGTTTGATTGTCGATATAGACTATTTTATGATTAATTAGTTTAGATTATTTCTAAGAAAAATTTATTCCAAAATTTTATCTTGAATCTTAAACAAAACCGTAATTAACACGAAATTCTGTCGAAAATCACGATTTAACAAATGCTTTTCCAATTACCCAACACACACGAGAGCTTCCTTCTTTCCTCCGCGCTGCACTTCACGCGAATTAAAACGTTAACTCGCCATACAATCCCAATTGCTTATTTCGGCTTTTTTACGAGTCTGTCGCCGCTCGCGTCGCCTCCGCGCTCGTAATTGTCAAAGCGAGTCGGTCGCCTAGATTCGCGCGGCGCGGCAGCGGCAATATTGTTTCTCCCGGTAACGTATAATTGCCCGGCGGCGACTCGGACGAATCCGCGAGCACGATTCCGGCGAGAAAGAGAGCCCGAGAGGAGCCTCTGGGTTCTTGCGCGCAGACGTGTCGAGCTGGTATACGGAAAATCGGGTCACCAGACGGCGAGCAAGAAAAGTCGTGCAGACGCGCTATACGGAATAGCCCCGCGACGCGCAACCTTCACCGCGAGATATATAGAGGCTCTCTTTTTTCCCCCGATGCTCTCGGCTACGCGTGTGTCTTTTCTGTCGGAGACGCGCGCTATTTTTCCCCCCTTTCCGTCGAGAGTCGAGAGCGTTTTGCCGCTTCTACGGAGAGAGAATTCTATCGGAGGAAGTCGACGAGTTTGGTAGAGTAGGTGGATATAACGGATAGGCGGCGGATCGGTTGACGGGGTTACCCATTTTGCTCACTGTTTAATTGCGAGAATTTATCTGACCGGTTTACAATTATTTGAAGGGGGCTTTTTTGTTTAAAAAAAAAAAAAGAAGGATGATTGCCCGCTCACGACGCCGTTACGGTACTTTTGTTTCGTTCTTTGCAATTTAGTGGCTTTGAACTTCTGTGCGTTTATTTAGCTCTAAGCCGCGGTAACTGCTATTTACTGGAAATATATTTGATTTATCGCAATTGCGGTCGAAACATTTATTCTGTTTAATTGGGAATTCAAAGTAATATTAACTTAAATATCAGTTTTTTAAATTGACGTTTCGATAATAAAAATGTTGTTAAAATTTTAATATTTCTATAAAACTTGTATTGTTCGCAAGTAAAAAATTAAAAAAAAAGTATGATACCGTTATAAAATGATAATTTAAATCAAATTAAAATCTGAAAGGCCGTGCAATTAAATTTATTACAATTTAAGGTAAATTATTTTTAAAATCTTTTAAATAAAATAGTTTTAGTTCTCAATTGCCCAATTCTGTGCTTTAAAAGGCAAGCTTTCTATGTAAGTATGTATGTCAAATTTTAAAAGCCTACACCATGAATACCTAATAACGCTCTTGTGGAGCTCGTATTCCGCAAAATCTTCCCGTAATTGTTGAGTTAAGTGAAATAATTACACAAAGTACAAAAATTACATCGAAAAGCTTTTAAGAAGCTAAACATTTTCTTTTCTTATACATTGAAAAATTACGATTTATAGGAATAAATGCTTCAGTAATTTTTGAAAGGTTATTACCAGTCTACGGTAGTCTTGTATATATACATGCCAAAGACCTTTTTACATAAAAATTGAATATGGTAATAGATAATTATCAAGATTGTCAAAGCGGAAATGTCAAGACATTGTCTAATCGTAAGAGTAATAGGTAGTAAAAAAACAATTATAATTAAGATTTAAGATAATGTAAGGCAAGCAGTACAAAGCCAAAGCCTTTGCTAAAAAACTACTTGTTATACTCGATCAGTCACAAGTACGTAATTAAAAATACCAGTAACTTCGAGCTCACTTTGATTGTTCAACATTACGTGATCCAGATAACTACTGCAAGAGTCAACTTCAATTAGTGAAGCCAAAAGAAGTTCAGCGACTATAATTACGTACATTGACATCTCCGAAAGAAAGATCCTCAACGCGGAGAGTTAATAATAATACAACGTGGGAGAATCGAGGACTGTCGTGACACGTGTCCTTTGAGTGATTTGAGTCATCGTGGAAGCGACTGCTTGTTAGTTACGTTGCTCTATTCTTTTTCTCACCTTTCGAGGCGACGCTTTCATTCTCACGTTTGTCATTACCTCATTGGTGTGTTATCGTAAAGTATTATTGTTATTAATAAAATATTGCCTATTTTTGACCCATTAATGGAACGATTTTTGTCGCATTTCACAAATTCTTTTTAACAATTGAGTAATTAATTAATTGATTGGTTAGGAAATACGGCAAAAATTTTTTCATTGACAGGTCAAAAAGGGTTGTTTATAATACCAGGAATCAGTTTCTTTCATAATGAAAGATCTAATGTAATTTAAATTTTATTTATAAAATACAATTTTACATTTAACGAAATATTAAAATTATGAAATGCCAGCTTCTTTCTATTAAAGTTCCGTTATGCATAAGATTTTGGCTTGGAATTGATGTTACCGGTAGTTCCTTTTCTCTGTAAGACAAGTGATTATGATAGTTTCGTTGTCCAGATTTATTAAACAAGTTAGAAGTAATTGTTTAAAAAACTGAAGGTGATGTCATTGTACATCAGTGAAAAGTAATATTTAAATATGGTTTAATAACCAACTAATTTATTAAAAATAAGCATACAAAGACGGTTTAAAATTTTAGTTCTATTACGCAAGGATTTAATATATAACAAAATTTTAATTTACATTACTTATAAATAAATTATATAATTTTAAACATAAGTTTGCTTTGAAATCAAAAATGTCAATAAATACAGGTTTTAGTTGAAAATTAGAATGTCCAATCTACAATTCATAATTGGTCGAAGCACAATTTTGAGAACAAGTTTACATGCATATCATTTCCTAAACGTATAAATTTTTACGTCGGAAGAGCTTTTACAACGCGTAAAAAGTACAAATAACCAATTACAAAAGAGACAAAGGCACCTTGGCGAAGGGAAAAGAAAAAGAAAAACGTTAAAACGTTCAACCGAGGCGACTTAAAAGGAGCCACAGCCGCGTTTCGGCGGCGGGCCTCGTGCAGAAACGTCGGAGACGGGACCCCAAAGATACAATCCAGCGACCGCGCATGAAAGTGAAGCTCATATCCGAGAAGCTCCCCTCGTCATCGGGACGTCGAGGAATATTTAAGAGCGGCTTGTACGTACACGTATATAATTCTGCTCGCGCGACAGGCCGGGCCGCCGCCGCCGCCGCCGCCGCCGACTGGTCCCAGCGCGAAGTGAAAGTTCTCTCGTCGAGTGTCTGGCAATATCGCCTCCTCGCTCTCGAGCTGTGCGCGAGGAGAAAAAAAAATAACCGGCGAGATAACCATAACTCTCTTTCTTTCCTTTTCCCTCCGCCGATTCGGAGAGCCTCTCCTCGACTCTTTCACTCGACTGATATTTTCTCTTTTTTCCACTCTATTTCCCCCTCTCTCTCGATCTGCCTCTCCGCTCGTTTCGGCTGTTTCTTCATTTTTTTTTGTCTTTCGTTTCGTCTCATTCACTTTCTTGGTCCTGTTCCCGGAAAGTCACTTGCGGTGGGCGGCGGAGTGACGTCACAGCCTTGAGTCGTTTCGCGCCCGGATAATCCAGAATCCGTATACGTCGGGAGGAGAGAGAGAGAGAGAGAGAGAGAGAGATAAATAGAATGTCCTTTCAGATATACATACTTGCATTGGTAATCGGCCGATCTTTTCCCCGACGTTTATCGTTTGGAGCTCTTTACCGATGGTAGCGGCGCCTTACGGTTGCGTCCGCGCAACCGCGCATACCGGATGCACTGCAGTGGGGACCCGGGGAGAAAACCTAATTTGCGACTGGAATTGACGGGGATTTCCCGGGATTAAATTCGCGAGGCGGATTCGGTGTTGTATAATGCCAAATTACATTAAAGGTTCTCTCGTTTGATTTTAAAGTAAAATGCTCGAGAGGTTTTGAAAGGCTTCCAAATAAGTTAAATTGAGTTCTGAGAGGAGAGGATTGTAAAACTATATAAAACAGGTGAATTCAAAATGTTCTCTCGGATTTCGAAGTAAATTCTAGGAATACAAATCGTAAAATTTGAAGCATCTTTTGTGTGGGTAAATATATTATTTAAATGATTTCGACAGGTTACGTATACATATATGAATACGTTTACACGTCAAGCTTTCACTATATAAAACATTCAACAATAAGTTAAGAAAACTTTCACGAAAATGCCTGACCGAACCAAAAGCTTTTTTTTTTCAAATTAATTTTCAAATATTTGATTTAATAAGTATATACTTAATGTATTATTAAAAGGTGCAAGAATTATTTTGGAAAACTTTTGTAATTGCGACATCTGCTTTTACACAGAATAACGAATCAATGACCGTGAGAACAAATTTAATATACGTTAGTCAAATATTCCGACACACTTGTTTTATTATTTAATTTAATTGTAAATAATTCTAGTGTGCAATATTCGAGTTGAATTTTTATAATATTAAAAATATGCCTTACTGTGTTTTAAGTTTTTTATCTTTACGAGTAGAAAAAAGCTAAAATTTTCTGGGATATGCATTTAAATATAGATTTGAAATAAATTATGTCATACATACAACTAATCTCAAAAACTAACTATCAACTGAAAGTTTTCACTCTGGACTTACAATCAGTTAAACTATATTTGAAAACGTTCTAATCCTTACATTATTTAAAAGAAAAATTTATTACCTAACATGATGTTAAAACATTTATCCGTCAAAATTTTTATTTTCACCCTACTATTTTATTCATTCGCATAAAGTATAATACAAGAAAATCTCTTCAATCCAGTGTGCGTAAAATTTAATTTTACGCTATTACACATGTCGCCAAATGCAATTTCATATAAAAAAATAATGTCGGCATAACCAGCCCTCGCGCACTCGACGATCACTCGTGGGTGTAAAACTTTACGTCCTCGTCACGAAAACTAACTATTTTTACTCCAAAGCCATTTCATACTTTTTATACGCGTTAAGAGGAAAGCTTTTTATTTGTATCGAAAACTTAATACCGTGAAAAAGCAGGTTAATGTTTATTCAAAAATTTCTATTAGATACGTAAACTCGATATCGCGTATATCGAGGCATCGGGTACACATTTTATAAAAATGAACAAAATTTTTAGTGAAAATATTATTAAAATTTAAATTAATTGCCGGGCAAGTTTTTTTTTTTTGTAAAGTACTGATTGAATTATTTAAATTTTGCAATATTCGATGTCTAAAGCTCAATTTGAAAAGAAAACTGAGTAATTGAGTAATTGAGTAAAGTGTGTATGAAACGTTATTTCTTAATATGTTATCTTTTTATTACTTTATATAGAAATAGATTAGAAATTTGAGCATGCTTTATTCTTTCAAATAAAAACAACTTTTCAATCGTCTTTTTTTCAATATTTTATTGCAATATATTGTTTAAAATAAAATATGTATTCGTATAAAATAAATGCTTTGCAACATTAGATACATAGTACCACGTTCTTAAAAAGGAAAATTTATATACTCTTTACATTCTAATCCATTTAAAATTAAACCGAAGGTATCAGAAACGCTTTCACTAATAAAAGTGAAAGAAAATAAAATTCCGGTTCCTCGTAATTATCTGCGTCACGCATTTTTATGCCTTTTATTTTTTTGTGGATTTCGATATCGAAGCGCAATAGAAGTATACAGTAATCAATACTAACTTTTTTAAACAGACGTTAGAGTATAATTTGTTGAGATAAAAGCAGAACATTTTTTATTTTCTAGCATTCATTCTCTACGATTCATAAATTTTAAATAAAAAAAAAATCCTACACATCGGATACACAAAGAAGAAATTTATCACTCGCAACATATATATTGTATACATTTCTCAATTTCAAAGAATTTCTATCTGAATCGATAATCCGTTGCAATGCACCAGAGAATCCCAAAGGTCGACCACTTTCTCTTCGATTGGTTGCAATAGATTCAGCGAACGCAACTGTACATTCGATCACCTTCAAATCGGAAATACAAAATCTTTTCGCGACCGTGCAATCAGACATTTCTAAGAATAATATTTCGCGGTGATCTTTTTTTTTCAAGCAGTTAAACCTTATCATTATAAAAGCTAAGCAAGGTAGAAAGTTGCGCGCATATATAGCTACGACTTACGATGTACATCTCTCCTTATAAATTATCCGTTTGCATGCTTATCTCTTAGGAACTGAATTTTCACGCAAATACAGTGTGCGCTAACTTTTATTTTGTTAATTAACAAATAAGACTTTTTTATTTTATTTTCGTAACTTGAGGCTACTTTCAAGTAATAATTTTACAGACGTCATACGTCAGACTATACATTCCTGTTTTTAACGATTGGTATTCCGAAATTTTTTTTATTATTATTTTCATCTAATAAATGTACCTGCAAATATAAGATAGACTTTAAGTCAAAATTTAGTTATAATAGTTGAAACAATAAGGACTGCCTTTATTTTAGTTAATAAATAAATCAAAGATATCTTCATTAAACCAATAATCGGCTATAAAAAAATTTCTTTCCTTTGAATAAACGCACATTTTGTAATAATAATATGAAGTTTTAAGAAAAAATAACACGAATGTTAGTTGATTTCTAGCAGCCAATTTTATTTTTGTAGATGGCTACCTCGCGGAAAATAAAATATGAGCTTGTAGAAATCGACTAACATTAGGTCTGCTTTAGTTAATTTTAAACAATTCGCGAACAACAAAACAATACTTTAACAGCCATACATTGCAAGAGAAAATATGAATTTTCATTGAAAAATTTTCAAATTCAATTAATAATTACTTCTACGTTTAACATTTATCAAAACTGATATATCTAACTATTATATTTATATATTTATATTCCAATAATTAATTATGTAACGTACAAAATTAACTTCAGCAAACGATAAAACTGAATCTTTCGAAAAATTTACCGCACGAAGATTTCGTACTTAAAATCCATCTCAATTATCCTTCGTTTACCCGACATTCCGCAGTAACCTAAGAAGTAAACAGGATCAGTTGTTAAACCGAGACTTAAAACTACAATACTTTCGTTAGCAGGCAAGCCGCTATGTAGCGGGCAAGAAAAGGAGCCGCATCGGCTCGCGAAGAAAGAACCATACGTCCGAGCGGATGTTCAAAGTCTGTTCGATGTCCGTTTGGTCGCACTTTCATTGTCCCACTTTCTCCGCGATGCCTTGTGCGCGCGCGCGCGCACCGTTAGTGCAACGATTTTTCTTGCGGATGTAGCGCTAGCAAAGTTTTCGACGGGCCGTTTTTTCGCTCGAAAAAGAAATAAGGGAACGATATCCTCGTCTCCCGTTCTTTTTATTATCGGCTCCTTTCCTAAAACGGAGAGACGCGCGAAAGAATGTTAGAGGACACGTATTATACATATATATATATATAAAGACGTGGAGAGTATACAAGGTTCGTAATTTCTCGAGGTGCTACGGCGCGAGCTACTGGTCATAGTCTACTTGTCCGAGCAGCTGAGCTCGAAAAGCAGGAAGAGCAAAGATGCGTATCAAGGCCGATTTACGTATTTTATGCTCGAAGAAGATTTCGTCCTTACGTTCTTGCCGAGTTATCGTTGCTTCGACGCTCGTGGAATTTTTAGAAAATATGCGATGTATTTTTATCCTTAAACTGGCGGTAAAAAAAAACTTATTATTTTAGGTATGATGCTAAATAAGGAAAAATAAGGAATAAAGCTTGAGAAATAAGTTTTTGCTTTATCGAGAGACGCAGTTTAAAGCAATTAGGAGTAAAGGCGATAAATTTTCCTAAATTTCTTTCGCTTTGTAGGAACTAAAAAATGAAAAAAATTGCTTAAAGTAACTGTTTTAACGAACATTAAATTGCGCATCGTTGCGCAATATACCTAAAGATCCTAAATCTACATAACGCGTTACGTTACCAGCATCTTAAACAAATATTTTTGCTTCCGAAATTCGGAAGGTCAAGCGTCTCTTCCCCAGCGAACCGAGACAAAGCGAGAAATGTAAAGGACTTCTCGGGTTTTACGTTCAGTATTGTTATCGGTCCGGTGCTCGAAACTTCTTTTTCTGCTTGCGACTGACTTTCGCCCGCTCGATTCTTTTCATTAAAAATAGCCTAGCCAATCTCGAGGGCCGTAAAGATGAAGTTTACTGCGATAGCCGTAAAAGCGGATGTATTGTATTTTTAGGAGCGACTGCAATTAACGAAATGTCGAAAATTTTAACTGTTCGTGCATTTTACAATTGTTTAGCGTGGAACAAAAGCTTTACAAATCAGAGCCTCGAAACGTAATTAATAACAGATTTTCTTAATGATAATTCAGTTAACCGTATTTAGGTAAAAATTACTTTTCGTAAGACTTTATCTTGACTTTATCGTGACTGTTATTATCCACTATAGTATATTTTTTTAACTTTGTTCGGACAAAATTTTGTCTGATTCTCGCAGAATTATCTTTTACGCGAAATATTGGGAAATCACTCAAGACTGACGTTTACACAATATGAACGATAAAAAGTGCACAGCTTAAATGAAAGAAGAGATTAACTCAATTTTCACATGCTATTTAAAACGATCTTGTCGATAATTTTATTTTTCTTATAATGCTTATCAGCATTGTTAACACCAGCAAATCCTTTCTATCTGTCGAGAGTATCAAAAGTAATCAAGCGCATTTTAAACGCATCATCCACACAGGCACATTTACATTTTAAAGACTAATAATTAATCTTCTAATTACTGGCTTCTATCATCAAGGAATGAATTAATAAAACTATTATAAGAATCATCAAGTATGAATTAATAAAACTATCTTTGAATATTAGTATTGCCTTTGTGCTTCATTTCATTAAGTTCGGAAATTAATTATTTATATACACAATTCAAGTTGCTGATGATTGACAAGCGTACGTTAATGCTTGGTACAATATTTTTCATTCTTAATAATTTAGTTAAAAATCTCATTTTAGATTTTTAAAAATTGCTCTCGGCTGAATTGTTAATGTTCAAAGTTCAAGGCTTAGACTGCATTTAAATAGTAATTAAAGTTAAATTACATTTATTTCATATTTAAACGCCCGATGTCTACTGCATTCGTACTCACAAAGATAATTGACTTTTGTTACAAAAGCTAAAATACATTTCTGTATTTAATTAAGAAAGTCAGAATTTCTGAGAGAAGTTGCTACTGAAAGTTAAATCGGCCTCTAAAAGTCTTCCGTTATACACCTAAAACTATTATTAAGTATGCAATATAAAGTTTTTACTATTGTGCTCTTCCACGAGATTCATCCCTAACTAACTTACTTTTCGAGCTTGGCAATAAACCGAGCTGTTCTGATGCACTTTTATTTCATTTAAAATCTTACATTATGTTATTATTATTATTATTATACTTTTATATGCAACACGTAGATAATCCAGCCCCAGACAAAGATAACAATTAAATCGAAACTAAAAACAAACATCACCCGTCGTTCATCCGCAGCCCGTCTTCCCCGATATATCGAGCGCGTAGAAAAACTAAATGCTCGGAAGCTCATATCCCCCTTTTATTCTCTTTGCAGACTGTCAATTCAGCGATAATACGCCGCCGACGGTGTACCTGAACCGGAACTGGGTGCTGCGCGAGACGGATCCGGTGGGCTACGTGGTGGAGCGGGTCCGCGCCGAGGACAATGAGCAGGACGAACTGTCGTACGGGCTCGAGCCCAGCAGTCTCAACGGGCACACGGAGCCGCAGCCGCCGCTGCCCTTCGCCATCAACAACATGACCGGCATCATTTATCTGAACGAGACGCTCAAAGGACGGGTAGGTTTTTTTTTTCTGGGCTGATTGCGCGGATTTTGCTCGGCGTTATTTTTGGAAACGCATATTTTGTTCGTGAAATGTATGTAGTTCGTTTTTAAGGAATGAAGTTTTGCTTTCGGCTTTATGGGTTTCGCGTGAAATTAACTTTTACTCGCTGACTTTCACTTTAAAGAAATTTGACAGTTATGTATGAGAGGCTTCGGTGTTGGTATGATGTTTGCACAAAGAATTTTACGCGTCAGGAAATTTCTGATTTTTCTAAAAGAGAATTACACGATTTTTGTTCAAAGGTATTAAGAAAAATAATTAATGCCTGCCTCGAAACATTGAGTAGTTCTGATAAACTTATAAATTCATAGCTTAGTATAAAATGTATTAAAGTCGTTGCACAATCAAAATGGCTTTCAAAAATTAATTTACTTATCTTAACGACTTAATCAAACACCCGCCATTAGAAAGAAATTATCGTCAATTAAAGTATCGCTTGCTAGACAGTATGTGGGAATGGCTTGATTTTAACACCCGTAAAATATTTTATAATTTAATATTTTTTAATTTATTTCGTTATGCGTTAAATATTTTTAGTTAACAACAATTGCTTAATTTAACGGAGGCGTTCTGTTTTAGGGAGGGCAGTACATTTCTTTGTACGTCACCGTTTCCGACGGACAACTTACAGCCAAATCAGAGGTCTATGTAAATATTCAAAGTGCAGTTGGATCTAAATCAGGTCAAACTAGGTAAGAGTAAAACAATTTCGCTTCAATCTTTCCAATCTATGCCTGCTGCATATTAGTTATACATTTACAAAGTAAGCAGGATTTAACTCTATAAAGCCAATTAATAAGAAAATGTTGAAATATTATTAAACTATACTTCATAATCTTAGGCTGATGACGAGTTATTATTTAACTGTTTAGAAATGTAATAAAGCATATAAACATTTTGTTACATTTTAAAAATGGACTTGCCAGTTTGAAATCTTTTTAGAAATACCAAATTAGCAGAGTTACGAAAAATTACAATATGTATTATGTACTATTTACTTAAAGTACAAATATTAAATATAAAAATATTAAATAATATAATTATAAATTTTAGGCAAATGTTACTCTTTCCCTTAAAAAACGCCGCATATAAATGTTTAACTTCAACAAGTGTCTCGGTATTAGTAGATTTTTAACTTATACGGTTCTACGTATTCACTTGCACGCGGAGAGATTTAATTGTATACTGTATCCGTACGTAGCAAATTCAAACTTAAAACAAAATTGTAATATTTGTATATGAATAAGGATTTAACGCTATATAGTCCATAATTTTGTACATCGTTTAAAATTTTCATTGGCTTTGCCGACACTTACTCTTCACAAATATCATTAATTCCATAATAATTAAAATATTCTATTTCTCGTTGAATTACATTAGATATCTCGATCGTATATCATTCTTCATCGATGCAACATTAATTTAAGCTTCTACTTTTACCGACAGATCACCATTCTCGAACCAGCACGGCAACGGCGGCCTGATCAGACCCCCCTTCCTGCGACTGCCGACGCTGACGATATCCCCGTCGTCGAACGCGGAGCAACAATCGAAAACGCAGCTGCCCCAGCAGCCGCCACCGTCGCGGACTCGTCTGAAACCCGAGTCGTCGAGCTCGAGCCCGAGTTCGAGCAGCGGACTCCTGGACAACCGTTACGACGAGGTCGTGAGCAACGACCTTCAAAGCCCGGCTCTGAGCTCGAAGGTGGAGCCGCAGGAGGCTTCGTCGGGTCAGAACATCGCGAACACCCTCGTGCCCGTCGCCGCCGTCTGCGCCCTCGTTTTCGGCGTGGGTATGGTCGTTTGGTCCTGCAGAAGACGGATCTGCGCGAGTCGGAAGGCCAAGGAACAGAGCGTTAGTCGACGATTTTTTCGGAATTATTTTTTTAAATTATATAACATTTTTTTTTTCCAGACGGAAGTTCTTTGAATTTTGCTAATGGTGATTTTCGCGTTTCGCAGAAGGAACAAGCTACCGTGAGCATCTCAACGATATCGAGCAATCCGTCGTTGGATTTGAAACGATGGCGAAGTCCGAAAATTCACAATAATCGTTACGAAGCTTGGGAAAAGGAGAGCAAAGTGAAACTTCGGGACGACAAGTGGGAGTTTCCTAGACACAGGCTAAAGGTACATAGGAAATGATTGAAAACTAACAAAAACAATGTCCGCTTTGTTTCAAGTTTACATAATTTGAAAACCAATTGTTTTGCTTCCCATCATCAATCGTCATTAATGAATTTTTCCCCCAGGTTTTCAACATTCTCGGCGAGGGCTGCTTCGGCCAAGTCTGGAAGTGCGAGGCTCTGGACATCAACGCGAATCCCGGCACGACGATAGTCGCCGTGAAGACGCTCAAGGAGAACGCCACCGAACGGGAGAGGCTCGATTTGGCTCAGGAGCTGAAGGTGATGAAGAGCCTCGAGCCGCATCCGAACGTCGTTCGGCTGCTGGGCTGCTGCACCGAGCGCGAGCCGATGTTCGTCATCCTCGAGTACGTGAGCGGCGGGAAGCTTCAGAGCTTCTTGAGAGCCTCGAGAGAAGAGCGAAACCAGGGCGGACCGGGGCTCACCTCTCGAGATCTTACCGGTTTCGTTTATCAGGTTGGTCATTCCGTCGAAATTTTTGACTCTTTTGAAGCGATAACAGTTTACATTTTATTTTCATAATTTTAGGTCGCAAAGGGAATGGATTATCTGGCGTCGAAGGGAATAATTCACAGAGATCTTGCAGCCCGCAACGTCTTGATCGACGATAGCCGGGTGTGCAAGGTCGCGGATTTCGGTTTCGCTCGGGACGTCGCTGCTAACCAAATTTACGAAAGAAAGTCCGAGGGCCGATTGCCCATTCGATGGATGGCGCCGGAGAGTTTGTACGACAACATTTTCTCGGTCAAGTCCGACATTTGGAGCTTCGGCGTGCTGATTTGGGAGATCGTTACGCTCGGCTCGACGCCTTATCCCGGCCTCGCGGCTGCCGAGGTAATTTTATTTCAAATTATTTTATGTGCGTTTGCGTTTGGTTAAGTTTTTAAGATTTTTTTGAAACATTTGTATAATTAATTAAAACGGTTTCAAAAGTTTTTTTAGAAAAATTTTATTTCAAGTTTAATTACTGCTGTCGAGCCTCGGTTTCGTTTATCGAAGAGTCAGTAATATTATTGTTTCAAAATCTTATTTACAGGTGATGAGACGAATAAAAGAAGGCTACAGACTAGATCGACCGGAACACTGCAAGAGAGAACTTTATAATATAATGTACTACTGCTGGGATAAAGATCCTGCTTGCAGGCCATCTTTTACGGAACTCGTAAATCTAGCGGAAGGACTTTTGCTCGACGAAACGGATTATATTGAACTGGATCGATTTCCTGATCACTCTTATTACAATGTACTTAATCTTAGTGGCGAGAAGTTGTAAATACGCGATAACGTATACCTTTGAGAAGAATCCAAGTTTTGAACTTAGATTCTCGGTAATATTGAATAATGAGATTCTACTTTTTAAACGAAATGGCTGTCTGTCTTCAAATTTATTTTCTTTTTTATAAATTTTATACGTCTAAGTATAACAGTGATCAGCTAATGACAATACAGAAGAAGTGTAATTAATTGGAACATAACATTTTCGATTTCGATGAAATTCGAATCAAATTTTCAAAGAAATGCTTGAACAAAAATCTCAATGTATTTGCATCAGAGAAACACATTGCAGGTATTACAAGAATATCAAATATTTGTTAGAATACATAACAAAAAAAAAATGATCTTCGATTTTGTCTCTATAATATAATAAAATTATTTTTGGTAGAGATTTATAATAAGTTGTAAATATGTACAATAGATTCATAAACTTTGATAACATCAAGTTATTTATATTGCGCTATAATCTTGTCGCTAATAAAATAACTTATTATTTTAAAAATAAGTTTATGTAAGTTTTTAATTTTTTATATAATTTTAAAGAATCTCTGTTTGAATTATTATACGTTTGTATTTAATTAAAAATCTATTGACCAAAATTATAGTAACATTTGTTCTTACTTTTCCCTTCGATAAAAGACGGTATATCTCTGTTCCTTTCCTTAGTAGATTTCCACATTTTAATGAAGTTATATATTGATTTTCTTTAGACCATTTATGCCGAATCGTGTATCATTGGATATTTGCGAACATCTTTTTTTTCGCTAAAAAAATTTAAAAACCGAAGTGGTATGAATTAAGTCTTATAAAATCATTTTCTTATAAAAACTTTTTAGCTAATAAATCAACACAGATTTTAACAGTTTAATTTCCCAACGTTTGATTCTAATTTTGGAAAGATTTGCAAATAAATATATAAATACAACACCTGTAGGGCGACAATACTATATAAATTTCAAATAGCATATAAATTATTTGAACTTTTTTATATAATATATATTGTTTTAAATTTTTTGTTTTGTTTTTTAAATAGATCAACAAACTGCTTAATCCATATTAGATATAAATTTTTCAATCTTATGCAAACCTAATTTTGAAGTAGAAGATTAGAAAATACACTTTATTTATATATTTTTAACTCAATGTCAAATGGACTTTGAATCGCATATGTTTCGCATAAAAATTAATTTTCTTTGTAAATAATAAACGGCTTAAAAGATTTTCATATCTGAAGCTTTGAACGTGTCTTCTCGTTATCACGTTAAAAAATTTATTAAAAGAAAAATTTTATTTGTCTGCATTTTAAAGGCTAGTTGGGTATGCAACTATAATATCCGTTAAAGGGTTAAAACGGTAAATGTATTTCAATGGACATCCGAAAGGAAAAAGTAAATTTTAATTACGCGCAATTTATTTCAGTGTTTGGTCTCATTAAAATGTTGAATCTTTTATTACTTTTGGTTACTACTATTAATACGAATTTATTTATAACAGAATTAACCGATTAATTTTAGTTAAATGCATTCAAAAATTATTATCTTTGTTTTTAAGTTTATATACCATATTGCTGAATGATTTTTTAATATTAGCTTGATATTAGTTTATTTTGCCCAGTGCTGCAGCACAGTTTAATGCAATATAGCAAAGTACCTGGACGGAAAGTCATTCCTATATAATAAATTTAATTAAAAATTTCTGATAATTTTTTTTTATCATTATCAATCAATTTTATCTACTTTTGATTATTTCTATTTAATAAGCAGGTGATTATAAGTTACCGATACTTTTAAGATGAATGATGAAATTCCAAGAAGATGATGATTAGGTCATCTTGCAAAGCCCGCATTCAACGCATGCGCCATTCAGTTTTATCTCGGATTCTGCAGAATCGCCCGCAGGAGCGACCAGCTCAGCTGTTATTCGGAATGTTCGCAGAGTCAGCTAAGTTGAGCTGGAACACGAGAGCCGTTGTCAGTATTCGTTACTCACCAGCAGACGACAAGTCATTGCGCGGCTGATGGAGAGTTGTTTGACATTTTTTTAAAAAATAACTTGTTATAATCTTTTTTATGAGCTTAATATATGAAAGACGTATCGATAAATAGTCTTCGAAGCATAAAAGCTCTTGGCCTTGTTGTTACTAAGGTATTGTTCTTCCTTTGTTGATTCAGTGACAAGTGTAACGTGATTTTGTTTACAACAATGTATGATGTATCTAAGCGTGCTCTAACCTCACTGTGCAAGGACGATTTCACTTGCATGCTTTTTAAATAAAGAAAAAATATAATATTTGAACAATAAATGTTTGTGATTAACGAATTTTTTATAACTTTTTGTAGCTGATGATTTTTAATCTCCGAATTCCTGTTAATTAATAAAATATTTAAAGTACTTTCGTCAAAAATTTCTTAATTAATACTCGCTATGGATTCGGAAAGGAACGGTGTACCTTATTCTCAAAGTGGTGACAAAGAAGAAGATGAGGTTAGCATTTTAATTTCTATATTACTTATTGCCTACATTTATAATTTAAAAATTAGGTTTATTTATTATTAAAGCATACATGTAATTTTGTAAGAAATCCTTGTTTTATTAGTAAATAAGTTAGAAATATTCATGAACAATTGAATGTTTTGATAAATTTTATACTTTTAATAAACCTAATTAACAAGTCATTTGATAATAATATATCTAATCTAATAATTTGTTAAAGTAATCTCAAAATTATCTTAGTAGTATTTTAGTAATTATTTTAGTTCAAAAAATCATAACACTTTTTTTTCTTAATATTTTAAAAATATTTTTAACTTTGTAGAAGTTACTAAAGCCATTTACTTATATCCTGCAAGTACCCGGTAAACAAATTAGAACCAAACTAGCACATGCTTTTAACTATTGGCTGAAGATACCAGCAGAAAAACTTCAAGCTGTTGGAGATATTACTCAAATGCTCCACAACTCCAGCCTTTTGTAAGTATAATTAAGCATAATAGTTATTAACATAATAATGAAACATTTGCTTAAGAATTCTTTTAAAATATTTTTAAACTATAGAATAGATGATATTCAAGACAACTCGATACTTCGAAGAGGAATTCCAGTAGCACATTCCATCTACGGAGTTGCTAGTACAATAAATGCTGCTAATTATGTATTATTTATAGCTTTAGAAAGGGTAATCTCATTAAATCACCCCGAGGTTTGTAAAACTTGTATAAAACTTACATTTAATATTTATTTGTACTCTAAGTCATCTTTTTATGCATAGGCTACTCAAGTCTATACAGAACAACTTTTAGAGCTTCACAGAGGCCAGGGTATGGAAATTTACTGGAGAGATAATTTTATATGTCCTTCAGAACCTGAATATAGAACTATGACTATTCGAAGTAAGCAATTAAATTTTAATTAAATCTATCTATAAATTATTTGATCTACTTTATTCTAATAAATGTTATTTGATTTATTACTAGAAACTGGAGGACTATTTAATTTAGCTGTTCGATTAATGCAACTTTTCTCAGATTGTAAAGAAGATTTTACAAGATTAGGAGGCATTTTAGGATTATATTTTCAAATTAGAGATGATTACTGCAATTTGTGTCTTCAAGAGGTAATAAATTATAAATGTTTTTTAAATTAATACTTGCAGTAGAGTATTTTTAATATTAATCATTTTGATAGTATGTAGAAAACAAAAGTTATTGCGAAGATCTCTCAGAGGGAAAATTTAGTTTTCCAATAGTCCATGCCATTCAAAGTCATGCAGATGATGGACAAATTCTCAGTATCCTTTTAATATAAAATATTTAAAAAATTTTCTATTGTAACAAATTAAATGTAGAAACAAAAATCTATTTAATGCCATATATTTTTAATATAATTCCTGAACCAAAAAATAGATATCCTTCGACAGAGAACAAAAAATGTTGATGTGAAAAAATATTGTGTAAATTTGCTGGATAAATTTGGCTCATTTACATATACAAGGAATGTTTTAACAGATCTTGATAAACAAGCAAGAAAAGAAGTTGAAAGGCTTGGTGGGAATCCACATTTAGTAACAGTGCTTGATGAATTACTTACTTGGAAACAAAGTAAAGTGCTGTGAAAAATACTTAATTAAAATACTTAATTTACTAATTCCAAAACTCTGTATAAAATTTATTCATAATAATTCTTCTTTAAGAAGAAACTTTGGTAGCTTAATTTTATCAGTTTTTAAAATTGATCTATTGATATTTAATACAACTTTAACAGATTTTTTTTATACTTATGCAGTTTGATTTAGGTTCATCTGTGATGGACTCTTGGTACTCCCAAAATTTTAATTATCTTTCTTGTAGATAAATTGTTACATACACTCATGGTAAACGAAAACGAAACCGGTTTTAAATTAGTTCCAAAATTTGATGTATTGCGACTTAATCTAGTATCATAAAAGGTCATAACGCGTAATTGTTTTGGAAGATTGTGGTATAAATATCCTTGTTCTATGCTAACTAATTTTGTTCAATGCCAAACAGTCTGTTTATTTCTATTCCTATTTGAAATGATTATTTTACCTTCAAAAATGCAATAATATTAGTTTAACGTATTTCTATCCAGTGCATTGCATACGGGAACTCTACTAAGAACATATAAAAAGATTTTGCAGAGAAAACCATTATTGAAAATCAAATCAGCGCATTCGTTTAAAAGCCAGCTTTTTAATAAAAGTAAAGTACATTATTACTAATTCATAAAGATGTTTAACGACACCGTTTTTCCACCAACTCGTACGAAAAAATAAAACCGAGTCAACCTCAACAAAGCAAATAATAATAAATTATTATTGAAGACATACATGCCGTTGCATCAAGATTATTGCATTTAATATTTGCATTTAACTTTAAAAATTATAAAATAGTATAAACGAAGTTGAATTTGCGCTTCACATTTGTGCGGAATTCACCAGCTCAGGAGTTGCACATACTATTTTTTAAAACTGAGTGGGAGAAATTTGGCTTCTTGCGCCTATTTAGCTCAAAGTTTGCGATACTCTTCTATTTACTTTGCATAATGTGAGAAATTTTACGTACACTAAACAAGCGCAAGTCGAATTTCGTACACTGAGTTTTAAAAAATAACTTTTAACTGTATTTACGTATTTAAAAGCAAATAGTTTTTGTAAATACATTTACTTGTCAAAATGTATAATTAGTTTATAAGTCTTTTAAGATTTAGCATAATACTACTCCAAAATCATAATATTATCATAATACTGCGTATTTTTAAAAGACTTTTAACTGATGTTTTTGGATATGGACAATAAATTATAAAATAATATCCTTTTAGTAAAGTTTTTTCATTTTTAATAAACTATCCTAAAAACAACGAATTAAAGTTAGTTTCCTTTTTAGCTAAATGTTACTCGTTATTAACAAATTGTTAATTAACATTACAACATTTGTTAATTATATTTACTATAATTCTCCATTCTTATGTATATTGATTAATTATTTTAAATAAAATTTAAGTAAAGCAAAAAAAAAATAAATTGTATGAACTTTTTTACATTTTTAATTTAGTTTATTGTTTTTATTTAATCTTCTTGTACATTTTTAATGCATTTTTATATTATGCAATTCTTTAGGGATTTATTGTTTATTAATATGAGATCAGATTATTTTTTTAAATGTACAGCATATGAGCAGAATCAGAGAAACGAAGTAATGACAAGGATGATATGATTTATAGGTAACAAATAAATATATATCTTCGTCATAAATCGAACTATAAGCGATTATAATTAACAGTCTTCAACTGTAAGATTGTTAAATTTATTATAAATTATTACAAATATTAATTAAATACATAAAACTTAATTTTAAAGCTAAAATATTTACATTTTTAACAATATCTAGTAGAATAAAACTAGTCGTTTAAAAAAAAAAATCAGCAAATTTTTGTGAAAAAGCGGTTTTTAATAGCTTATATTAATATACTTATTATTTGATTTACAAGCCTCGCTTCAAATAAGAATTTTTAAAATAAATATGGAGAAAGTCTCATTTGAATAATTTCATAGTCTTATACAGTTATAGCTCTTTAGATCATCTTCATTTATCTTGAATAGTCTATATATTTTAACGTGTATACATATAGTCTTTTTAATCATAGGTATTTTCATATTTTTCTGCGATAAAAAACAAACGCTCTTCGTAATTACAAACAATTAGTTTTATGATACCGTCGCGATTTGACAGATCTGACGCGGCTCTGGCTCGCTATCCTCGTCGGAATCTGTGGCCCACGAGGATCGACGCTCTCGTCATATGTCCACTTCGCTTCCTGGAAATCCCGGTCGATTTAAAGCGCAATTGTCGACCACCTCGGTCACCTAAAACCAACCAATTAATTTGTACCTAGGCGACTTAGCGGAATGTTTTTGCTTTGAAAAGCGATTGAATTATTATAGTTTTCAAAATTCGAAATGAATGATTCAAGTTTCTGGCATGTAAAGAATAATTAATATTTGTTAATAAGTTACTAAAAATGCAAGTACCAAAACTTCATCAAAGTGATTGTAGCAGTCGGTTTCGTTCAGAAGACTTTCACCCAGCGAATGTGCAGCTTGGTGAAACTGACATGCTGCATGGTAATCGAGCAAACTCAGTGCTGCATGCATTAGCGATAGAACCACTAAAAGTCCAGCTGGAAGTAGAAAAAGAAATATCTTCTATTTATATGCATTAATTTTTAACTTTTTATATTTTACCCGACGATAAGAGGCTCAGAACCCTGACTCCAAATTTTATTAAAATTTTTTAACGCATTTTCAAAGATTCGGAAATTTTCGATAAAATTATTGACCGAGACTGTGATTTTTCGTATAGCTCTTTTCGTTTATGTTTGTTTCTTGAATCACGTGCAGCTTTACAATGAAAAATAGCAGGATTCTAATGGGCACAATGTGAAATGTGAGAGCAAATCCTATCGACTAAAAAATTTATTAGAATAGCAAAATATAAGCTTTAAAAAAATATTGCATCAAAAATTTACCATCGTATTTTTAGCTTAAAATGTGAAAATATGGCGTAAAAAAACTGTGCAAAATATTAACGCGAATTTATAGCTTTTAATATTTTTGTTGGAGCTAGATTACAATGATCTTTTTTGACTTGTTGAGTTGAAAAATAATAAATTTATTTTTGCACAACTTTTCGACAATTACAAGTGCTTGTTAGTTTAAGCGCTTTTATTTTAATATTTGTAACCTTTTATTAAACAAGATTTTTTTCAACAGATCTTATATACATTTCTATTGTATCTTTCAAATGCTGTCAGTTAGAATTTCTTCGTTTTTTTTTCCGTATGGGATCATAAAACATATTTCAAGCTTTCAAAAAAATTCATGTCGCAGCAGTTTTAACTGTCGCTTGTAAGTTATACAACCAAAAGTTCGTACGTTAAATTTGAACATTCTAAATTTCATTTTTTCACAACTCTTTCACAACTTCATGTACATTACTTTGCACATCTGGCCTTTACGGTAGGCAGGCAAAAAACTAATATTATTTCAGTGCGCGAAACTCGTGATCCACGGATTTATCGTGAAAAAAAGTATCAAATAATTATCCGTCGACCTAAAATAACGTACCGTTAAAGAAAGAAAGCCAGAGTTTATTTGGTTTCCAGGCCAACAGGCAGGCAATCGGCAGATAAAACAATCCTCTCCGCCAGCCACTTGTCGCCGCAAGTGTCACAGACCAGCAGCGAACTCCAAAGCCTTCCTCGTTTCTGCAAAAGACATGACACATTTTTTTTACACTTTATTAGTAAAGCGCGCAGCTCGCGAAAATACTTTTTCGGGGACGGAGCGAGCTCTTTTAATTAAAAGCTCGGAAATGGAAAACTGAAGTATTCTAGGGATTTTTTGATTTATCGAAAAAAAAGGTGTACTTATTGTTTTCTGAAATAATGCAATGAGCCGCCTTTTCGTCCTTTTGTAAAATCGTATTAATTAGTCGTATTGCAAATTAATTTGAGCAAAGTTGGTTTACACCTCGTGGTTCTATTGTGAATTCATTCTCTTTGTACTATATTTCATTTACTACGTACGTTAAAATTGTGAGCGAAAATAATAGAGTATAAAATAATCCTTTTAATATATAGTTTTAGCGATTTACAGACGATAATGAAACATTATAAATTTACTTACTGTCTTTTATGAAAAAAGTTCTTCGAATTATAAACGAAATAATCATGAAAAACGTATATACTCCAAGTTTGGAATATTACAGTTTTTGTAATCCCCTTCAATAATATTTGGATAGCCATAATCTTAAAAAATATTACCTTCTTTTTATTAATTAAATTGGTACTTAAAATACCCTGCGAATTGACTTTTCAATCTTTCAATATATTTAAAAAACCATCGAGAACAAAATTTTATTCATGAATTCTTGATTACGTGATTTTCTCTGCAGTGGATGAAAAAGTTCATAAAGTTCAATCCACAGAGCGCTTGTTCATTACAGGTTAATAATCTATCCCTTTAATGACATTCTAAAAGAAGACTGGGGAGGGGGGCGCAGCGCTCCACCATCACGACTGTACAATATAATGATGAAAGGAAGCGTGGCCGAGCTCATAATTAGATTTTGTAACGCGGAAAGTAGCTCCTGATGTCATTACGAATTCGCGTTAATCGATTTCAGTTTCCAACTGTTCGATTTTTTTCCAGAAAGTTTCTTTTACTTAGAAGTGCTAGGGGCGAGATTTCAAGATGATAATAATGAGCTCCGTCCTTTTGTACTTTACATTGCATTAATTACGAAAAAAGTTTGATATTATTTTTGTTAAATTCTTTTCACGAACGATGCAAAATGCATTTGAAAATTGGTTCAGAATTTTCAAAACGTATTTTGAGGTAAATTAAAAGTATGCACATTCTCAATTTTTACAAAATCACGCATTTTTGCAAAACATTTTTAAATTATTATTATGCGAGGAAAAGCAGCTCTTAAAATTATTTTACTGCTGTACGAAAAAGCATACTAGTTTAAAAATGCAAGTGAATTTATTAAAAATTAATTAGACAATAATTAAAAATCCTTCAATTTTAATTAAGAACACTAACTCGAAAGACTCACCTCTTGCAAAGCTGAACGAACAGATTGATTGCCCACTCAATTTCTAGGAAAAAGATGATTGCAGAGAAGGCTCTGTAAAATAGGAATAAAATGAAATAGCTCAAATTAAAATCGATTTCATTCCGATAATTAGCTGGGTTTATGCTTATTTAGCAGAACAGATAATTACGGAATAAATTGAACTTTTCTTACAAGACGTAAACGCCAAGCTTGTGTCCGTGAAAGGCAAAGTCCGCTCCAACTCCGCAAGTCACTGCAACAGAAATTTTCACGTTTTTCATCTTCCCGCTCGCATTTCCATAGTAATTGTTGATTTCAATGCATGAGGGTTTGAATTCGTGCCTTCATTTCTTTCCTGATATTTCAGGCTTTGTCTCTGCGTTTTGTTTGGCCTTTCTATGCCGCACATTGAAGAGATGTCTCACATATAGTGTTTGCAGTATTCATTATTTTCCTTCGTTTTTGTGTTATATAAGCATAGCTCTAATAATATTATTCGTTTTAATTTACCAAAATTGTTGTCAAATCATTGAAATATTGATCGTGAAAATAAACTGTAGGGATTTTTACGTTTTAATTTTACACAAAATTGAGGTTTAAAAAAATTTTAATTTGAAGAAATCAAATATGAGCTTTCTCGTAACTGATGATACGTTGTATATTGTATAAATCATAATACAGAGCTTTTTACATTCCGAAAAATATTGCTCTTCTTCCTTATTTTGTTTACCTAAAAGCGACTTTCAGATATGTTTTCGTCCCAAGCTCGCGATCGGATTACAGGCGCATTTAGAACAAAAAATTCCGGATAGATCGGGAGTACAAGTTTTACTTTGGAAGACGTCGAGGGTATACATGAACAGGTAGCGCTTTTTATGCTAGCCTGAGATTATCTTCCTTGTTATTCACAAAGTTCTTTGACAGCGACTGACTATTTTATCATTTCTTACGGGTTTTACAATGCTCTCGATGACCTGCTTTTTTTGACAGATAAACTAAATAACTTCTCGGCTAGAAAAATAAATTCCGTTTATTCTTCATGATAAATTTTGACATTTTTCGGCTGCTCGTTCCGCACGCTTGTAGCCTCGAGCTACATTCTTCTCGTAAAAGTTATATTGCATATTCAAGATCGACTTCGTCTGTGCTTGTTCATGTAAATGTGTTTTGAATCATTGATTGCGTACGTTTTTGCGGATACTCTGTTGTAGACTCACTATTTTGCATGAGTATAAAAGTTTTAAAAAATGCTTTTAAAAATTGTGTACTTTTGGAGAAACCTTTTTGATCAGTCAAATATGCTTTGCTGTAGATGTAAGTTACGCCGTTTTAGAAATTGTTGACTTTGTAATTGTAAAATATTTTTATTTACCGAGTAAAAATATTTAATTATTACTTTTTTGCAAATTGTATATTTACTTTCCTCCGCTATTTTGTACTTATGGTTTAACGTTTCTATTTTCTAACCACGCCGGCATAATTTTCATTTTGAGTGAAAGGTGGATTTTCTGGCAGTGTACTAAATACATGCCAGCTCTAATTAGTTGCTGTTCCTTAAAGGGTCTTAGAATAATTAAAGACGAGCTCAACACTTTACTTAATACTTCTTTACCTCGCTTCCCTTTTTCCTGGTATTTTCTCAATTCATTATTCCATTATGTTTCGAATCATGATGTTTTCTTTCTCTAATTTTTATTATACTTTAATTTAGTCTGCGACTCGAGTGTTTGTAACCACTTGCAACTTTTTAACTTTGATTTAATAAGAGATATACGAAATTATACTATATTATATTGTATGATATAAAACAAAATTGTTTTTTGAGGGTAAAAAGTTGGTTTTACTGTCAATTTTGAGCGACGTTTTCAGACAGACATTTTTGGTTTCAAAAACGATTTCTATCTGTGTGTGGTCAAAACAGTAATGTGAAAATTTTGTTTAACAGTAAATATTGTTTTAGTAGATTAACTTATTGGGCTTTTAAGTCATTATTTTTTATATATAATTTATAAAAATGAATTTGGAAATAAATGAGAATTTATCTATGTCAAGACAGAATTAATGCTGTTATTTTCAGGTCAATACTGATTTTAAATAGTAAAGCTTCCAAATAAGATTTCATTTTCATTTTTTATTAATACTATAGATATATTAGACGAATTAGTTTACAATACTTTCTACTAATATAAAAATCATTAAGTACTAACAGAATTAACAATTGTAAAAAGTTGCAAATCTTTTTTGAATGACAGATACGTGCTCGAATCACACGTTATTTTTTAATCTAACCGTGAAACGCGATTGCAAATGCGAGATCTTTATTTGCAGTGCACTCGAGCGCACTGGGCATTGAGAAAGAGAAAAAGGGAACACAAAAGTTTTAAGGCTATACAGCGAAGCGTAATAAAGTAAACAAATCTCTTTTTCTTTTCGTAGAATAGACTTTTTAATAACGTAAACGAAAATTGTGAATAAATTTATTAACTGAAATTTTTCAGTAAACTTTAGATTTTGAATAAAATATCTTGTAATGCACATTTATATTATGTGTTATATTTATTTTCGATAATTCGAGCTCTCTTTTTTGGTATTTAATTTGCATATTAGTAAATAATTTGATTAATACTCAGTGCATTGTGAAAACTTTATTTAAAAGTAGATAAAACTATTCAATATGTTATAAAAAACCTAGTATTATCCCGAATGTGTAAACGAAAAATTGAAAAACACAACTAATATAAAAACTTGCACTTTTTAACATTTTCCTTTGCTAGTCCAAATAATGGAAGTTAAATATAAAAATAAGGCCTATAGAAATAAAATTCATTTCATCATCAAGCTGTATATAATAAGAATGATTTTCAGAGTAATGTACATCTTAAACATTTAGATTTTGGAAGATTTCCCAAGTTCTTTTAAATTTATATAACAACAGTCTACGTTTATAAGGGCAAAAAATCAACAAAATCAGCCCCAATTACACGACGTATTAAAACTCTTATTTAAAGCAGCATCAACGTTCAAAGTGCCAGAAAAACTAGCCAACGTTAGCTGCGGCGATTTTGCACTGTTACATATTTTAGCGATATACGTATACTATAGCCGCTCCGGCGTCTGTAATCCAAGATTTCAATAGGGCATAAAATATGTGCCGTACGGCACGGTGACTAGAATAACAAGCTCGCCGATGCTCCATCGATAAACATCTCGGATAAATCTGCTCTCATCTCGTTAACTTCACTATTCTGTTTTCTCTTTAGTTTCCGCATCACTTGAAATAGCTTACTCGTTTTATTTTCGATGGTAGCTTTAAGCATTCGCTCATTTATCGATAGCTATTACGTTCTTTAGCTTTTGGCTCCGATGGGTGTAATTTAATTACACTGATTTCAATGGCACTTTGTACGCTTCTATCTCATTTACTTGACGGCAAAGTAATTTTATTTATTTATTTTTTTTATATTTTGCTTTTTCTTAAAAATTAATTTTTTTTTAATATTAGTAATCTAAAAGCTAAAAAGCTTTTCAACCGAAAATTGAACGTAGTAAAAAATTTTTCACGGTACCAGGCCAAAAGTATCGATGAATGAACATCAAAGGATTTTCTTGAAATTCTTTTTTACGTCCCTCAATGAAAATGTTCGAAATTAAGAAGATTTAAAAATGAATTTCTAATCATTTGAATTTTTAGATCTAATATAAATTTTCTTTTTAATATTAAAACTAATTATGAAAGGAAATGATGAGCTATTATATGAGCTATATAAATGTCTAAGCCGTCTATTTTAATGATTACATCCATATATACGTGAAAGGATATATAATAAAATTAAAATGTTATGTAAAAGTATCTTTTTCGCCAAATGTTTAAAGCGTTAATTTGTGTAATCGCGCATTTATTTACTCTGCTTATTAAATTAATTCCACCTTTTACGTTAAGCAATTATCAATAAAAATTTCCCATCCATCATATTGAAACTGATATTACGAAATTACCCGACTAAAGTAAATAACTCCATTACTGCTCTTCGGAGTAGGCGATGGACTCAATTAACGTGACTTTTTCACAAAGAGCCAGGGGGAGAAAAAAATACTGAATTTCAAGCACAACAGTTTACGCAACGAAACGTCGTTTCGTTCGGTCGTCTTTTTGTAGCTTTTAAGGTAACCATATTTTCTCGTTAAAATCTTGAAAAGTATTCGTAATTGAGAAGGTTCGCTAATCGGATTACTTATTCTATTGCTTTTGCTACTTGCGCATATTCTAAAGGTATCGTAGATACCTGACGTAGCTTAAGTCTAAGTGTAAAATTTATAGTCATTATTTAGCAAAATACATTCTACAGTAAATTCTTCTCATAAAAATGCAAATAATAATTCTGTAATTATATAATAATGTTTCGTTTATATAAGTGAATCCGATTTTCTTAACTATTCTTTTGTAATTTATACTTCTTTCCAATTAAATTTATTATTAATTGGATTACGTTCACTAACAAATAATAAGAAACGTATTTATCCTATTATACTATTTTTGTACCCTAGTAGAAATCACATGCTTCGAGGTTAAATTTTAGCATTTATTGGCCCATTAAGGAGTATTTTTTGAACATTTTTTATGCTCTAAAAAGGTTTTCAATTTCTAGCAGGGTAATAAAATACTTCACATTCGAAATTTGATATGCTTTAATAGATAACGTATGTGAATTAACTTAAAATTATATTAAATTTAATTCTTTTAAGCTTATAGATAAATGTTATTGTTACGTCCTAGGACGTAATGTAAATAAAATTACAAATAAAATTTGTTTAACAAATTAAAATAAAAAATTTATTAAATATGATCCATTATTAAATATTTTTTTCTAAAAAGTAGAACTTTGCTCAGCGCAAGAAATAGATGTTTAATTATATTTTCTATTTTAAAAAAGCCAGTAATTAAGAGCAGTATTTTAAATTAAGAAGGGCAATTCATACATTACATTAGTGCTACAAAATTAGAAAAAACTAACCCACAGCGGTGAAGACTCCTACAATCCTCGATAGAGCCGTTAAATTCCTCTCGGAAAACTTTCCTGACATTTTATGAAAGTCGAGGATGAGCTTTTGTAATTTTTAACACCAAGAGATCCTTGATCTTGTTAATTAGTTAAATGTTAAAGTATTTGTACAATAATCTGAAACAATTAAACCAATTAATAAGAGTTTTTTTTAATCGGTAAAAGGAAAATATTTGAATTGCATAATATTATGGGATATCAAAGTCACAGTTTAAAATGAAATTTATAACATAAAAATCTTTTTTTCGAAAATAGCTTGTCATTGGTGACAATTAATAACAATAAATTGTTAATCTTAAAGTAAGGTTTAATATAATGTTTACTTTTACAAACTATACATATTAAAATTATTCAGTTTTTCTGAAATTAATTTGATTATAATCAAACTTTACACTACTGATTTACGAAAAAGATTATTGCAAATTATCGATTAAACGAATAGATACACAATAAAAAATTTAATTCTCCGTTTTCCGCTTTAAAACGAGGGCAAAAAGAAAAAAAAACACGAGAAAACTCACAATAAAAAAACGACAAAATCAACTTACCGCTTATCTCGCCGGCGGAGATTCGGCGCCCCCGAGAATTAATAACCGGAACATTTCAAAGCTGGCGTTCGAAATCTAATCCCGGTCGCATCCTCCCTCGCCGATCGTCTTCCTCGCAGCGGCGCACAAAACGTACTGAGGGGGCGAGATTCCAGCTTCCGCCGACATCGCGTCGCCGCTCGAGGCGATAAGGCGGCGATAACGTGCCCGAGAGAGGGAGGATGAAACAGAGGGAGGAGGGCGAGAGCGAGAGAGAGAGAGAGAGAGCTTTTTTCTCGCCGTGGCAACGCGCAAGCTCCGCGGACGAGGCGGGAGCCGCGACGTCTGGCGGTGACTGGGCGGATACTTTTTAATGAGCTTTTCAAATATTCACTTTGGCGGCTTGGCACGCGCTTCCGAGGCGCGCGGCCGACACGTTGTAATTTCGAGGGCGAGAAAGAGAGGAGGGAGGGAGGGAGGCCGGGAGCAGCCTCGAGGGCTGCTTACCTTACCGAACGTGCAGCCGCCTGACATCGGGGAGCTGCTCCGCTTCTTCTTCTTTCCTCTCGTGTACAAGCTCATTCAATTTCTTACGAGCTATTGAGCGCGAGCTCGCGCGTATATACTTATACCCTACGCGCGGTGACGCTGCGCGACGCCTCTTTGAAAAATTTAAGCCCCTCGAGCTAATAGAGCCTTGGTGTTTTGGCTTCCGCTAATTTTCCGGGGGTTAGAATTTTTTATTGGAGAGGCTTATTTTAGATGGACTCTCGAAAGTATACTGACGCGTAAGGCACTTGTTTAATGATTTAGTCGGGCGCGTACAAGACTTGTAAAGTATATGAGAGCTGGAAGGGCCATCAGATAAGAAAAGGTGTAAAATGACGCCTTTATGTGTACACTAAAAGAGTAATAAAGAGTTAAAATGTGCATGTGCAGTGCTAATAATTCATCGGGTCACCCGGATAATACAGAAAATATTTCACGTTTCGGTCTTCAAACAAAAATTTTCGTTTGCCCGCAATGTGGAAGCGTGTTTGAGGACTTCGACTTAAAACTGTGCCATCGTTATTTATATACGTATTAGTTTATGGTTAAATTTGAATATCGCAGCATTAACTTTTTATCGAATTTTTATCACTTTTTCGTTGACTGTGCAATTAAATTTTTCTTATTTCATATATAATAGTTCATAAATTTAATCGCTCGTTTAGGCTTTGTAATTTATGACAAAGACGTTCATAAATCAAAGCGAAGTAATCGTAATTCATGCACTTATTAAGTTAAACTCTACTAGCATTAAAGTCAGTATTATTCATACGCGACTGTTAGGATCTTGTGAATTTAGCGAATATCATAATTTGAATAATACAGAGCAAAATGCGACATTGTTAAAGTTTCAGTGATCAAACTCAGGAAGTGGTCAGACTATTGTCTAAGTTAAGCTATTCATCTGAAATTGCTCATTTATTCCGATTTTTCTTCAATCTTTTTTAGTAGATAAGATAATTTCCTTTTTCCGATTCCGATTATTACACAAATTTTGACATAAGTGTATTAAAATGAAATGCAAGTTTAATTTTCGTATGAGATTCCATATTATTTTTAGAATAAAAAGTAATAGAAAAATCTTTATAATCTATAATAATTTACTATTTTTATTAGGGTTTTGATTTCTTTCGATTCAGTGGTCTGCAAACTTTTCGATTGGTAAAAGAAACTTAAAAAACTTTATTTATACGAATAATTCTCCGACAGGATAAAAAATTAGAAATTCTTTTTGAAGAGCATCTGTAAAAATCGAAATTTATTTATTTTTGAAAGTTTAGTATTCAGTTTTTTTGTTGAATATTGTATATACATATATATATATAAAATACATATATGTATACGGTCGA
Source organism: Ormyrus rosae (assembly GCA_035047165.1). Lineage (NCBI taxonomy): Eukaryota > Metazoa > Arthropoda > Insecta > Hymenoptera > Ormyridae > Ormyrus > Ormyrus rosae. Next base: position 25,789,935 of record JAWWML010000052.1, on the reverse strand, counting down.
TGAAATTCAATTTATGCCGAATGCGTATCTCGTAAAAATCGTGAAATCGAAAGCGATTGGATGAAGGAAAATACGCGTGATTGGATGCATAAATTCAAACTTGAGTGATATTCAAAAGAGAGTTTTTTTGCCCTTTATTATTTATGTGTCAAGTAATTTTTTTTCATCTTATCAGGCGTATAAATGAACAATTATTATTTAACGAATTAATAAACTCAAAATCTAATCTTTAAAGTATTTTTTCTTTTTTTTCAGTAGAAAATTTAATTTAAACCTGAAAAGGTTAATTTCATCATCATTTCACTCAGAAAATATTTCAAAAAGGTTACCTAATCAGCACAAAAAACTGTTAATTATTATTTTAAAAATTTTAAATAAAAACTGAAGGACTCACTTTCTACTATTTCAGTTGCTGTATTATGCTTGTATAAACAATTTTAGTGACGAAAATAAGCTGAATTTAGAAATAAATGCAATGAAACTTATAAAATTATTTTTCATTATAGAGTTATTGTGGTCTTTTCTGCTCAAAACAAATGATATCAAAATCTTGAAATATGAGAAGTTACTTATCCTTGAGGTCAGCATTAAAAATAACCTTGATTAAACATTCTCAAGTTAATTCAGCAATTAATATTACTATAATAACTACAGCCTTCCCAATTTGAGATAAATCGTGATTTAAAATTTGTTAAATGTGCAAGCGAAATTAAAAGAGTATGAATTAAGAGAGTATACATGGTTTCTATTAAAGAAAGAACAACAATTTTCAGACTTGAAAAAATTATATTTACAGTTGAAATGCGTGCTACAAAAATATACAACATACTCGTATGTCTTTTCGCCCAATTTTTTTTTCTTTGCTCACACATATAGATCATCAGTTAGATGCTATTTCACGTGATCTTGCAATTAAAAAACGAACGACGGAGAAAAGCACATTGATACTGCACGCGTACACATATACATCGATTGTACACTAAACACGAAATTTACAAGTTGACAATGAGGTAGTCCTTTTCGCATAATACACACAGATTTGTACAGACACACACAATTTAACATTGGCGGCGAGATTTAAGGACATGCGATTTCACGTGTTTGCGTGTCGTCGATTTCGCCGAGAGATTAAATTCGCAGATATACGTATACTTCTTCGTAAAAGCGTCCGAGAGTTTCTATAACGGACCGAGGATACATTTCGTGCTCCTTTCGGTATATATACCTTGCGATATTCAAACGCGCGAAGCTAAAACCATTGACGTGGTCCCTATACACGAATCTATTTTGTATTTAAAATAGAGCGATTCTTTTATCTTAGAAATTTTTAATTGTTGTTAAAGAATTAATTAATAAGTCGAAAAAGTCGTTATTTAACGACTTCTATTGATTTTTTTCAAATAAACATTTAAAAACTTAATTTTCATTTTCATTTTTTTTATAATATAAATATATTGGAAATTTGAGTATACTTTACAAAAAATAAATAGGAACCTTTGAAATTACTTACATTTTCTATGTTTGTACTTACATGATTAAATTTTATAAAAAAAATAAAGACATAAAAAAAAATTCTAACATTCAAACTAAATAAAAAAAAGAAATAAAAAAAAAATAAATAAATAAAATATATCAAAACATAACATTTTCGTTAATTAGATCGTAAATTTTTAATTTAATTAATACGAACCAAAGCTACGTTATTGAATTTCAATTTGTTTAGGGCGAATCAGTTTTGTTCTTGTTACTTTATTATCAAGTGCTTCAATGTGGGAACCCCGGATTTCCAGACCATTAAAGAGGTTGTGGTCGTGAATACTGTTTCGCGGTGATGTCGGCTGGACTGAACGAGATATCGGACTTAAGGAGTTTCGGTTGCGTCTCATCGGTACGCTCTCCGCAGTTTTGCTTGGCCTGTAACAATGGTACATGTTTGTTCCTTTGGAGAATAACTTTAAAAAGACTTTGGAAATAATTTAAAATACAGAAACGCTTTTATGAAATCTAACGAATTTTTAGTAATTTAATTAAGCTGTATTTCTTTAGAAAACATACGTCTGACATAATAGTTATAGATACTACTGTTAATGAACAAACGTCTATATTTTGTTATCATTGTCTCGAGTTAAAAAGCAACTAATGTGTATACCAGGGGCAAATAAGAAGAACTATTTGCTTATTCTTATACATTTATTAAGAGTGATAGGCTGACTAAAGTAAATAACGTGCAAACAAGGGGGATGTCAAAAGGAGGCTTAATTTACTCTTTCAATAGACTCCATCAATTCATTATCAACTCATGATCAAATGTGATATTACGTGCAAAACAAAATTCTATGGTGAATTGTTATTTTGAAGAAAAAATATAATATTATCAATAAATCTTGATGTCATTATTATTCTTAAAAAGAATTGATTTACTACATTTTGAATTTTTTAAAGATTAGTAAATAATAAAAAAGAACGCTGCCAACCGATTTTGGCACAATGCTTTCTCATAGAGAACATAAAAACAATGAAACAATTAATTTATATTATAAATGGAATGATATGAAATAAATAAAAAAAACATATTAAAATTATAATTTAAAATCGTTATAAAACCAGAACTAGTAGATGAATTTAAAAATTTTTTTTAATTTTGAAAATGTAATTATAGACGAAATAAATAAGTAGTCAATCATTGAAAAAGACAAGAAAAATAAATAGAACCTTAATATCTTTTGAATTTTCTGAATTTTAGTTTTCAGCTTTTTTCTCAAAAACTAATTGACAAAATCGCTTGAAATTTGTAAAGATTATAGTTCTATATATTCTTAATTACCAACATTTTTTTCAGAGCAATTGATAATTTAATTTAAGAGTTATAATCTTTTTTTTAAAAAAAAACACATTTTTGTTAAAAACAAAAGAGCCATAAAAACTAAAGTAATTTTTTCTCTATGAAATCATAGGTATTTTTATGCTCTTCAAAATAGTCTTCATTTGATTCAAATATCTCAATAATATTATTAAAATTTTTCAAAAATTAAATTTGTCAAAGATCGAAAATTGACGATAAAACAAAAACTAATCTATGGAAGTGCTTGAAATTTTCAAGCCCCCTCACAAAAATGAAATGAAACTTGTGTGCGAAATTTGAAGCGAATCCACGGCGTCGTTTAAAAGCAGTTAAGGGGGAACTACATACATACGTACATACATCCGGATATTTTTTAAAAACTTTTTGACTCTCTGAGATTCGAAAAATTTCACCGATCCAAACCTTTCTCTATGAGAAAGCAATTGTTAATTTGAGCTAATTTCATAAAATAATATTTAAATAGTAATTTTTATTTTACCAGTTTCTTTTCAATTTACAAAAGTAATAAAGAATACTAACCTTCGTTTACTACTTGGCAGTCTTGAAGTATCTATTGGAGTAAGCTTAACGTTTTTCGGCCAAATTGTAGGGCAGACTGGCGAGTTCCAGGTTGCTTGAACGTGAGGTGCCGCCATCAAGGGCACTTTCCTCGTTAGAGATAATTTTCGTCTTGTATTCTCTCGCCTTGAACCTAAAAGTAGTGAATTTTTGTTTAATGTGATTTTAATAGTCGTGTATTAAATAAAAATTAAATTTATTTAATCATTACGAATGTAATGTATATGTAAATGCTTTCTGTAATTGAATATATAAAATATTTATCAAACTGTAATAATTAGTTTTAAGTTAGTCTTAAGTTAATGTTCGGCCCTGAGCACAGGTAATTCTATTACCTCAGCAGTACATCAATTGTACTGCAATTTGTATTGTATTGTGACTGGATAAATAAATATTATAATATTAAAAATCATGATATTAAATTGTTAGTCCTTATTGCAAATCGAACAATGATTTCAAAATTACACGGAATATTACTTATTCATTTTGATTAATAAAATACTCACCAGAGCGAACATTATTAGCAATATTGACATTTTCCCCGAGAAACTGAATAGGCGTTCTTCGTAAAGTGGAAAAACTTTCTCTTGTAGTGGCAACGAATGGCACTGGACTAACAATTATTCTCTCGTTGAAAACCGTACCTAATTTATTTCTTCCAGTTTGTAGCTCCCTTTTCGACCCCTTCGCTTCTTCTTTATCCCTATCCGAGTCCTTCTTCGTAGACTTATTACTCGAATTTTTGACGTTATGATAAAAGTTATTGGTGACGAGAGGATTCTTGCCAGTGACAATTGGCGCTGGAGCGATTTTCAAAAATTCATCAAAATTATCGCTCAAATCTTCAGCTTCCTTTTCCGCTTCGATCTCTGCGAGCTCCTTGCAAATATATTCTACTATATGATCGAGAACCTCCTCCTTCGCTTGCAAGTGGTTCTGAGTCGATGAAAGAAAGCTAGCTTCCTATGAAATCAAATTAAAAGTTTCGGAGTTTTTTTTTAATGCTATCGTGAAACTTTTCGTTTTATAACTTTGAAACGTAAATACTTAATTCTATCAAAACTTTCATTGTAAAATGTTTCCTCGATGTGTATTAATTGTACACGATTGTCAGTTAGAGAGGACTGTCATTCGATAGAACTATGCATTGTATTAAAATTCAATTAAAAGACTATTGTGTCAAGATTTCCATTCTTTGCTTCTTTTCAGAAATTTTTCACTAAGGATTATTCTAAATAATTAAACTCTAAAGTTTGAAAGCAGGTTAATTTGCTTTCAAATTAGTACTTTTTATCTTATTTTTACTAAATAATAGTTTTTATTTTACGTAAAAAAATTATATAAAAACTAAAAAGATAAAAATTTTATTTTTAACTTTTTAATTCAGGATTTTATATTTCTTGGAATAAGATCGTGATTTTGCGAAACGCAGTTATAAGAGTTTTTTATTTCAGAAATATTATTTTGTAATGTATTTTAAGAGTACTTTACTGACAGCTTTAGTTTTTATATTAAATTTATATTTAGTTACAAAATCGATTATAAAGTGTTTCAATTTTTTATCAAATTATTGTATTATTTTTGTAAGTTTAAAAAGGGTTAATAATTACTAAAAGTGATTGATCATAACATAATGAATTTTTTTATTTGCAGTAAAACAATTAATGTACAAAATTGAAATTATAGAACATACTAAAAATACATGAGTGTACATTAAAAAATCGTTAATCTCAATTAGCAACGAAACCTAAACCTTCCTTAACAATCAATCAATTTTAACGAGGTATGAAATTCTTGCATGAAAGAGTAATCGAGTTATAATTATCTCAGCTAAATCGTCTGCCTTAATTTATAAAAAAAAAACCTTTGTAAACCTCCATCATCTAGGAGCATAGGGCTCATTTTATAATTCTTATCGCGCCACAATTTCACAGTTTTGCATGATAGAACGTGAAGGACAAAGGGGCCACTTATATCGCGTGTGAGCGTTATTTCGCGTTAATGAAGTTTGACGTGACTTTTAATTTACTAGATATTTTATTGTGCCTTTCTTTAAGTTATCTAATACAAACGCTTCTAAAATTCAAGTTAATTATAAGAGAAAAAACAGCATAAGAGAGGGTTACTTGTAAAATTGAAAACCCCGAATAATTTAGGTTATCAAATATATCAGGCCAAGTCAACATTGGTTAAAATTATCTTTGACGAATTCGGTGGTTGATTACAATCTCCTTATAAGTATTCACAGAGGGAGAGAGAGATTCTGATTTATGAGTCACGCAATAAGTCATATGTTTTTAGAGGTTTACTTAAAAAACATTTTAAAGCCATATTCAAAACGTTTTGCATTTAGTTTTATTAGTTGCAAAAAGGCACTAAAACGATTGCAGTGTAATTAATGAATTTCGTATAAGAAATGAAACTAATTGCTATATAATTCATTTTTAATTTCTTGCCCTACTGGATTTATCAAATTCTTTGATAATTACACCAATTATTTAAATTTAATTTTTTAATCAAGGCTTACCTTGATTTCACGAACAAGGTACTTTGATGCTCAGTTCAAACACTATAATTTTGAATGTAGTTTTAAACGTTTTTAACCTTTATTAATATTTTATTCTAATTGAAATTACAATATAAACTAGCTGTGAAAGCCAAAAAATTTTATTTACATAAAGTCAATTGTTTTAAGAATTATTGAAACGCATTTAATTCAATAAATAATAAAGCATACCGGTTTTAAAAATTGATTTTTCAAATATTTATCAACCCTTTCTTATATTATAAGTGGGATTTTAAGATCTTTCATTTTGTTTAAATAAATTTTTAAAACTTGTATTTCTATTTAAAATTGGATTTCTAGTTATGAAAATAAATAATTCTCTTTCATAAGAAAAATTAACGAAACGAAAGGGTCAACCACCAAAATCACTTACCCTCGAAAAAAATTCTCGCTGGGGGGTGAAGAGCTCGTCGCCCTTGTCGTTCCTCTGCGCGCTCCTCGGGTTCCTCTTGCCAAATCCAAAATTGGATTTACTGCCGGCGGACGTGGCCTTCTCCTCCTCCCCCTCCTCCTCGGCGTCGAAGACTCCGCGGCCGATGATTCTCAGGTGGGGCAGCTGACTCCGCCACTGCTGGCACTCGTCGAAATTCGGCCCGAGCGGCAGCTGCTCGTCCTCGTTGTAGAGGGTCCGCTCGACGATGGACCACTGCTCGAGGATGCGCCGCGAGGCCGCGTCCTCGATGTCCTCGGACCAGGAGCCGTGGTCCGTCTGCCGGTCCCAGAAGCTGCTGCTGCCCGACGAGCGGCCCCGGGTGCTGATCGCCCGCGAGTCGGCACCCGCTGTGTAGTCGAAGTCGCTCGCATGACTACGCAGGACTGTCATGCCCGAGGAGGGCACCCCCTTGGCTGACTGCTTCTCTGTCAGGCTGAAAATCGAAATGCGCGGGACGGCGATATTGCGATTACGATCGATTTTCTTGCGGAGCGGTTCGAGTTGGGCGTAATTAAAGGAATGACTTATATTGACGGGTTTTGGACGGTATTTTAACTATAAAAAGTTGAATGCGAAGGTTGCAAGTTACGCTATCGTAGTTAGACCGGTCAGTTTTCTACTTGGAGTGTGAGTAATTTTAAATGTTTACGTATACTACGGAAAAAATTGATTTTTTTAACGAAGCGAAGAAAGATATTCATTCCAACTTTTTACTGATGAACAATATCAAATAATACACCCTTTTTTGAATAAGATAACGTTGGCGTAAAAGATTTCTCCAATCAAAAATTTTATTTTATTCAAATCTATTCAAAATAAATTAATTATTACATTTGTTTTACTAATTTCGTCAAATTTTATTCGTAAATAAAACATAAACATAAAAAGTAGGATTCTAATTTATTACGTACACCTGACTCAAAATTAGGAGTGGGTGCTCGTCTATAAATATTTCAAATAAAATAAAATTAATAAAATTGCGAGTTCAAAAATGAATAAAAATTATTCTTAGAAAATGCGTAAGCATATAGAAAAAGTATACCGAATTGAATTTCCTCGAAGGAAGTAATCTGTAAAACTGTCAAAGCAAATTACGGAATATATTAAGAAAACACTCTATTTCGCGGGAAAAAACATTCTATTGATATCAAATTTAGTAACAAAAAATTTCTGCATTTTAATTGTTTAGAATTGTACCTCAGTCTATTTTTAAAACTCTCGCTATTTAGATCATGAACTTATTCCGACGGAGGGGACAATAATGCCCTTTTTCTCGTATAAAATATTCATGAAGGCAGGTCGGTCTAATCGCATCGCATCTTTACAATCTTATCTAGAATGGTGAAAAAACAAACGACAGAATAAAAGCCGAATGGGCACACAGTAAGAAAACTCCTTGAAAGTAAATAAGTGTATTTTTTTTTACAGCTTATTTAAGCTACTATTAATGTTACGCTTCGTAAAATTTGCCGGCGAACCGTCAGCAATAATATTGAGGTTATTAGAAATGGAAGTTTAGTTATTGACAAACGATATTGTATCAAGGGATTCGAAAAATTTAATTAGATGTACAAAATAAATATTTACCAATTATCGATAAAATATTTTATTTTTCTATGCAGTTTTTTATTCAAAGAGTTTATTATTTAAACAGCTATTTTGGGAAGCACGAAAGAAAGTTTGGTCTAGGTTCCAAATTGATTTGCGACGTTAGGACTAGTTCTTGCGCTCTTTCTACCATTGATTAGATAGTGAGCAATACAGTCACATGAAAAAGTCATATTTGAAAGAAGTACAGTTTATATGTATGAGAGAATCGATAAAAAAGTAGTATCTACGAAAGCCAGGTTTGCATTTACTCCAAATAGAAACTATCAATATGTGTTTGTTCATTGATGGACGAGCGTAATAAATTTTTAAATTGTTAGTTATATGAAAAATATTATTTTGGAATTTTTTTATAATTGTTTTATTGTTCCGAAATAAGTAATTGTCAGCAAGGCGTAAAGCTGTAAAATTTTTTTTATTTGAATACTTAAATCATTATCTTGCTATTTTCTTGATTTACTGCGCTTATTATGTTTCCAAGAATTTGTTTATGAAATATTTTCTACGCTTATAAATTTTACATGATTTCATGCAGCGATTTGAGCTTCTTTTATAAAGCGAGTATACTTTCATAGATGTTCTGGACGCATTTTCTTTTTCGAAAAGGCTATTAAAAATTTTTCCGTTTTATTTTAAACTGAAATAGAATTTGCTAAAGTTTAATTTGTCGAAAAAAGCGTTTAAAAGTAGTTTATTAAAAAATTACACCTATACATTACATTTACAGAATCGCGTAACAATACAGGTGCATTGTTGACATTGTTACGCTGCTAATATTAGAATTGAAAAGAGATTTTCCTTTTTAAACTTACTCTGGAAAATAAATTACTTTGTGCCTTGACAGCATCGATTAAATATTCGATTTTCAATTTTCTGGGTTTGTTCTATTTCGGGTTTCTTTGAATATTTTACAATTTGTTTGTTTATTTATTTACTTTTTCTGAAAAATTAATAACCTTATACATAGATAAAAAATTTTGCCTTATTTACGACCAGGCTTTGCTTAATAGTACCTATAAATGTGAGCAATATTTTGAGTTACCGACTATTTTACGGTAAAATAGTAAAGTATCGAAATCAGTGATATACAATATGTAATTCCAAAAAGTACTAAATTAATGTTATTAATTTCTGTTTAAAAAAAAATCAAATTAATTTAAAATTCAAGTTATTTTTTTTTAGTACATTTATATAATAAAAGTAAATCTATATCGATTTTTGGAAAAATTGAATTTTTAAAACAGGAAGAATTTAATATACTTCATAGCTGTCTGATTTAAACAATAATTCATGTTATAAAGTTCGTGCTCATGTGCATTTGTCCTTATTTGTCAAGCATGATGCATCGACACGGATTTGGTTGCAAATGCGGGCAAACATTAGCAGTGCAGTTACCCCGAGCAGGTTATGCATTGACAAGCAACTGCGGCGTGTCAACGACTCTTGCACGTAAATAAAGCCAAAGGGGACGCGTATGTCCCTATTGTCTATACACTGTAATTTAAGATACAAGCAGGGCAAATTTTATATTTGATTGGTGCATGAATTTATTTCCAACAGCCTACTCACCGGTGACTTTTCGCCGATTTCTTAGGCATCGCATCCTTCCAGCGTTGAGCATGTAAATGTACTCGATTAACGAAAAGCGTCCCTTTCTCGGCCACGCACAAGTGACGGTTGGCCTTAACAACTCGACCCCCTGGCGTAAAAACAGCTGTTCACCGTTGTGCGAACGAGCTACATAGCTCCGGCGCTTCCTCACCTGCCTGGTACCCGTCGGTTTATTGATTTTCCTTATCGGCAAACTTCTGTTTTCCCTTTAAACTCCGCCATATTCCCCATTTGTGCCTACCCAAGCCCAGCTTCGCAAGCATCTCGCGCGTATAACCTCGAAGATCCAAAAACAAAAAGCGTATGAAAGAAACGGCGAGTGCTATACGCTGCGCGGAAAATGAGGACTGTGCCGACTGTGCGGCGTGCGGAGCGACAACCGCCAAGCCAAGAGTGAGAGAGAAGGCACAGTGCGCCGGCAAGCCGTATCGAGGCGCGCTTTTATAAGGGTAGAGGCGCAGAGGAGAGAGCCGGATGGATTTTCGAGCGTGCGCGCCAAAGAAAGCTTGATAATCGGCCGCTATAGCAGACGACAAGGCCATCGGAGAGCCATCTATGCGAGGCTTGTTTTCTACTACCCCGCTGTGTTTGCACTCGCTTGGCTTGGCTTCACGTTTGGCTTGGCATCTATTCGTCTTTTCGTGCGAGAGTCGCAGGTTGCGATCTCCGATTCCGCAAAACAGATTATATTATTTCTTAACCTCTCGCCCTAGCTCGCATTATACGTACTGCACACACGTATTACTCTGTTTATCTTCAACGAGAAATTAAGCTGCCACACGCGAGAACGCGCTCGATTAACGTGAGATTTCACGCGAAAAAGTGACTCTTATCAAGGAAGTTTTAAGTGCCCAAGACTAAGAAGCACGCTCTTGCTTTATAAAAAGACAGAAATGGCCCAAGAGGAAGCGTTTGAACAGGTATAGTTTAACATAACCTTTGAATGCATCTGTTTTGTTTAACACTTTGTTTTGATTGATTACTTACTTTTTTTCTTTTTTACTTTGTGTGAAATTTTGCTTTTAATAAAAATATTATATATTCAGAGAGTTTTAATCTACTTTGTAGCAAATTCTCAAATAATATATAAAATTTTCAATCATAAAGAAAGTGAAAAAGAATCTTTAGCATTCAAGTTTAATAAAACAACAAATTAATATTAATAAAATTTTCAAATTTATGCTTTTTCTGTAGTTTGAGGATGAAGAAAGTGAAATTCCAATTGGAAGTTTAACCAGTGGAAGAAAACGGCTCTTCTCAAAAGAACTTCGTTGTATGATGTATGGATTTGGAGATGATCAGAATCCTTACACAGAAAGTGTTGATTTGTTAGAAGATTTAGTGATAGAATATATTACAGAAATGACTCATCGTGCTATGGAAATCGGAAGGACTGGTAGAGTACAAGTAGAAGATATAGTATTTTTAGGTATTGTAGTAATTTAAGTTATTATTTAATAAATAAAATATTTATTTATTAAATATTAATTATTGAATCATTTAAATTAATTATTCTCAAATTTTCATTTTAGTAAGAAAAGATCCACGAAAATATGCAAGAGTAAAGGACCTTTTGACAATGAATGAGGAATTAAAGAAAGCAAGAAAAGCTTTCGATGAAGTAAAATATGCAGGTAACATCGCTCAATAAGAACATAAGTTGATGTTATTAAGTGCTTGTGTCAGTTATTTTGTTAAAGTGTATTTCTTTATATTCTTTATAGTGCTTCTTTGTAGTTCATGAGTGATTTATTTAATCGCTGTGTTTCATTATATTATTAAGTTTATTATTAAAAATTTAAACGCATGTTAGGCACTATTTTGAGCATGATTTGTTAAATATTACTCTATAATAGAGAATCTTTTTATAAGTTTGTATTATTTTAAATTTTGTATAAACTTATTTCAACTATTATATCAACATAAAACAAACATTCTTTTTTAAACTTTTCTTATACTACATATTTTTTATTATAATTTACAAAATATTATTTTATTAAAACATATTTCTTTTCCCTTGTTTTGAGTTCAGAATAATTTACAAGATAGCACGCTGTTATTGCATGTTTGCATGCAGTCTAAGCTTAAAATAAGGCCAAATCACTAAGCAAAGTGAGAAACGGCCTTTTTTGCCGACAGAATAACATCATTCAATCCAACACCCTGATACGAGGAACCACACAGTGCCAATGGAATTTTGTGCGCCGAAATATAATTCTCAATACGTTGCAATCTTTTATTATGTCCAACAACGTACTGTGGGATACAGTCTTTCAACAAAGCAACATCATGCTCAACTGGATCTTCTTTTATATTTAATATGTTGTTCACTTGACTCACTGCAGTGGATAAGAATTGATCTTTTGTAACATTGTCACCAAAATGTTTATGGAACCATGCACCACCCATCATTACTGTCAGTACCTGCAAAATGATATTAATAAGTTCAAGTATTATCAGTGCCATTTTAAAAAAATATACTCTTTTTTAAGTGTATTGAATTTTTTTTTAATCCCGTAAATATCAAACTTTAATTTATCTTTTGTTACATTTATTTAATCTATTATTCATAATACTTACTGTACTAGATTCATGTTTAAATACACAGGAATCAAAAATAACACCCAATATTGGCAAATTTTCATCTGGTGGAATAAGAAAACCAAAAGCTTCCAATGGTAAAAAAGATCCAGCATAATGGAGATTAACAACAGCAACTGATACAGATGGTATTGCTTCAAGTTCTCTTGATAATTGTGGATGTTGTCTTTTCAATAATGGAGCAAGATTTTTGGCTGATAAACTAGAAATGACTCTACTGTATTGCTCAACCTTGCCATTAATTGTTAATTCAACTTCTCTTGGTTTAAAAGTGATTTGTTCACACCTTGAGTTATCTCTGAGTTGGACATTAGAATTATGGTTCAAATTGTTTCTTAAAGCTATTGGAAGTTGTTCTAATCCACCTTGTAATCCCCAAACTGACCATTTTTCTTCATTGGCTTGTTTTACTAAATCTATGTTACTTGGTAATATTTGTTCTGTTTCATTCTTGTTTGAAAAACGCTTTTTTAAATTACTCATTACAAGACCTTTAGTTATTGAACCATATTTTTGTTCTAAATCAAAAACATTTTTCATTAGGAAGTTTACACTTACTTCTTTTGCATTCCCTGCGCAAATACCACAAATCATAGGACTAATTAAATAATTAGCTGCATCTTGTCCTAATCTCCTTTCTACAAAACTATAAATACTTTCATCCTCTTTCTGTACTTTTGTAGCTGTTAAATCATTCCATAATAAAGATATTAAACGTCTATTAAAAGGCTCTTGAACTTTAAATAAGCTGCTTAAAGAGTTTGGTAGCATATGTAATTTTTTATTTACATAAATCAATCTATTACGAGCAGCTGGATGTGAAGATTTAATTGGTATAATTTTATCATCCAAACCTAATTTATGTACAAGTTCCAAAGTATTACTACCAGCAGGACCTTTAGGTCTAATAGTTCTTGGACCTTTCTCAAATGTGACACCTTTAGGTGATTTTACACTCTTAATCCATCCTCCAATACGATTTGAAGCTTCACAAAGTGCAATAGACCCTAGTTTTGGATTTTCAAGACAATAATATGCTGCACTTAAACCTGATATTCCTCCACCTAAAATTGCTGTCATTTTTAACCTGCCAATATTTAATTATTTCTTATTTAGACTTCAGAATGCATTGAAATATTTTTGAATAAATAAATTGTAATAATAATAGATTGTTTGGTTAGAAAGGTAACTAATACATTTAATTTAGCAAAAACGAATGATCAATGTATCAATTTCAAATTATAAAAAGAATGCTAAACGGTTTGAAGATTGCAAAAGGTTTAAAAATACCCATTACCTATTTTTGGTTATAATTATTGATTACCATCCCGTACGGCAATGTGCACATACAAGGGGGTCGCGGATGCTAAGTTTAACCTAGCACGACCCGAGAGTTCGAAATTGACAGCAGACAGGAACCTTGAAATCTCATCGCTACGGTGTTTCTCCGCCTTTGGCGGGCGGCTCCGTGTGTCTACCTTTTTTCAGATTTCAGACGTTTTAATCGACAGAAAACTAAAAGGAAACTCTTTTCTAAAGGTAAATCTTATTTTACATTCAATCCCCTTTGACTGTGTAATTTTTTTGTAATTCCTCAATAAAGGAATCGAGTTTAAACGTCGACTCAAAATTCAAGTTCTGAAATTCATTTAAATTCAAAAGTATGTGTGTAAAGATGAAAATCTTTGGAGTGGAATGTATAATATAATATTTGTAAGCATTATATTATGAGAACAAATTCGAATAACAATAGCACATTGATGCAGTTGACAATGGAAGTTGATGTTCCTAATAGGATTACATTGATGTTATACAAAGTTACCTTTGTATGGATTCTCTTTAAGCTTCAGTTGCAGCATTGAAGGCAGAGCTGCAGCAGTCATATTTCAGACGTTATTTGACTTTGTAGAAACAACTTCTTTCCTGCTCCACAAAGATGAAAGGTGGAAGTAGACTTTTGCGAGTACTACTAAAAGTATCAGAAAAGGCAGCAAATATTGCAAGGGTTTGTCGACAGGACAAGGCATTATTTGCATTACTTGTTCAAGAGAAGTCAGCAGAAGAAAAAAACCCACGGTTTTTTCAAGATTTCAAAACATTGGCTGATGTGCTGATACAAGAAACTATAAGACATGACATTGGATTGGAGGTATTTCATTTATTTTAAAATTTTTAGTGCTGCAAAAAATTAATATTGATGTAGATTCAACAAAAATTATCTTAAGGAAGTATAAATGTGCATAAGTTATGTCAGTTTCCAGAATTGGCTGATGCAGTCAAAGGCGAGGAAAATAATGTTTTTAGTAATACTTTGGGAGAAACAATTACTGTGAAGGTATGTGCCAATTCAGAACAGACAGCAGAACTCTTGAGGAAAGTTTTAGATGACGATCAAGTTACAGCCGAATTACTTTCTAAAGAAGTACATAGAGAGATAGTATTAACGGATGTTTCAATTGATTCAAGAAACATTCCTACAGATTTTGATACTGACATTTCAGATCTTGGAATCTGGATTGATCCAATAGGTATTTGAAAATAATTTTTTGTATATCTTCTCTTACAACACTTTTTTCATTTGTTTAAAATGATTTTTGAAAGCTTGCATTCTTTTGAATCATTCTAAATTCTTTTTGAATCATTTTAAATTCGTTAAGATTCTCAAATTTAATTCACAAAGTTTTTTTTATTATTAAAAAATTTATTCTAAAACTTTGTAGATTCAACTGCTGATTATATAAATGGAGGAGAAGTTATTGATGAAATAACTGGTCTACATTTAAGTGGATTACGCTGTGTCACTGTACTTATTGGAGCTTATTTTAGGAGTTCTGGTTTACCAGTTATAGGGGTAGTGAATCAACCATTTTATACTCATGATGAAAATGGGTAAGAATACTAGACAATAAAAGTTTTATAATTTTTGTGTTTGAATTAATAATCTGTTAAATAATGTTACTTTTACATTATGTACATTTATTTCTTGTGTAAAAAACTGTTTATTAAAATTAACTACTAGTTTGTAGTATATAAGCACATCCCTGTTGAAACGATATGTTAAAAACCGATAAAATCTTATAGATTCTGGTGCAAAAATCAAGTAAGTTTATCAGATTTCTGCACCCTTTTATCAGATTTTATAAGATCGTTTCAGTGGGGATTTGTAGAAAAATGATACTTATAAGAAGAGTATTGCATTTGCGTAATTAAATTCAAATTAGGAAATAAAATAAATTATTCAAATTATTTAAATAAAGTCAGAGCAAAAATACAATTATTTTTTTTTGTTTTATTTTAAATTTTATTTGCATTCCCACATGTTACTATTCTGCATCAGGAGTTAACGGTGTTTGTTTTTTCAGCAATCGAAGTATACGTAAATTATTATAACAAATGTATTTCGGTCGGTAAATTAACTTAGATGTGATGTCGTATGTTCGAAATATAAATGAATCAATCTAAAGCTCAAATCACTACTAATCCCTCTGCAGTTGCTTAGAAAATTTAGAGATTAATAAGATTAATAATTATGCTACAAAATATTTTAATACAATATTTCTAATTCTTATTTATTTTTCACAGGTGGAAAGGTATGTGCTATTGGGGATTTGGAGACAGTAGTACTTCTTGCTGTTCCATTCCTATTCATGAAGGACCAGTCAGCAAAGTAGCTCTAATTAGCAGAACAGAAGATCCAAGTATAAAAGCAAAATTAGAAGATGCTCAATTTACAATAGTAGAAGCTGCAGGTGCAGGATATAAAATTATAAGTGTAGCTCTTGGCCAAGCAGCTACTTATGTGCTATCTAAAAGTTCAACTTATAGGTGGGATATATGTGGACCACACGCTATTTTACAGTCGCAAGGTGGAGGTCTTTTAGATTTTAAAAAATATACAAGTAATCCAGATTGCTGTGAAGCTATTATGAAATATTCCAACATCGAAAGTGAAGCCTGTAATAATGGAGGTTTAATAGCTTATAAAGAAAAGGAAGTCTTGGATACTTTAACAAATGCACTGTGTTAGGAATATTAACAGTAAATGTAAATGGACTTCATTTTAATGTTATGATTGAAAGATCGTAAAAGATTTTTCATACATATTTTCATGCAAATAATATTTTATGTAAAATATAAATTATATATAATATATATGAAAACACTTAAACTTTAATTATAAATGTGAATATGTTTAATAATGTGAATTTATGTAAAATAATATTTATCTCATTTTATTCTCTAACATTTATGAGAATGAAGTTTGGGTGCTACTATTTTATTCCAATTGATGGATCTCACTGTGATCATCTGTTTTATTGTTGTATAAAACTAAATGGTTTAAATAAATTTTAAGATGTAACAAATAACAAAAGACATAAATTTCTTTATTTCACTTATTATATATCCTTTGGTATGTTTATCACAAAAAACGCTCAATACAATGACGGATGATACGATGTATATATATGCTGTTTACTTTATACACTTATATAGATTCTTCTGGTTGAGCTTTCAGGTTCGTGAAATGTTTCTTAATTGATGCTGAAGAGTTTAAAGAACTATTACATCGAACACTTGCGCTTCTGGTTGTAACTCCAGCATTGCTATTTGCTTTTTTCAGTACACTCACGTAAGTTGTACAAGTGTTTGTCCTCCTTAAGCCAGTATGATTTTGCCCTTCCACTCCTGAAATTATTATTTTTAATTAATACATTGTTTTACCAATCTAAATAAATTTAGTCATTTATAATAGGTTTACTGAAAATGCAATGTCATTTCGTGTAATTTCAAAAGCTTATTGAGCTTAAAATGAATTTCTGTCTGAAAATGTTAATACAGTAAGGTAAAGTTTTTTTACTCAATAAAAGTAAAGACGGTACTTAAATATCTCGAAATTTTCTAAATTTTTCTTAGTTCAAATTTTTATAAATAAAAACTTTGCCTACGTATTATTCGTGAGTTTAAGCATACTATCATGATATACGTAATCAGTTTTAATTAAATTGTTCATATTTTAATTTTATATCCGCCATTTTCACAGTTGTGCAGCTAAAATAATTAGGAATTTTATCGGCAATTATGTATCTACCTATTGGTACAACAAAACGCTTTTTAGAGAAACCAATTTCATTAAAACACAGTAATACTGCAACTTCTTAGAGATTGCTTATTAAAGATTCTAGTGGAATGAAATTAAAGGAGCTTTTAGCAACGAATAACGCTGAAAATGATTAAAATTTTAATAAGCCTAGTTGAAAGCTTTAGTATCTTGGAGAGGCAAAATAAACTACAAATTCTAAACGTTTGTATTATCAGTAAGATCGTATATGCATGTTTGCCTTCTGGCGTCTGTGTGCAATGGGCGTGTAGGTTGCTCATGAGTTTATGTGTGTGCATTCTCAGAATGTGGCTGCATTATACTGTCCGACCTCTTATGTACTTACAGAAATTGAATCTGCAAATGAAGGAATTTATGATAATAGATGCTAAAGTTTTAGTATTCAATTTATATTTCCGTACTTAAGCAGTAAACGAGTAAAAAAGTTTCTTGCGGACAGCTAAAATGACCGTTGAATTAAAGGCAGAACAAGATCTTTTAGTTGAAGAATTTGTCAATGAAAAACTAATATGCATTCTTTAGAAATAAATTTTTACTTACAATTATTTACTAATAATGTAAAAAAGATAATGCTTTGACAAAATGAAATTAAACTGAAATTGAAATTTAATTTCTTCCCTTTAAAGAACATAATGTATGCATGATTTGGTGTTAAAAATTATACATCAGTCGATCGGTATTCAATGTATACATTTTTTTGCAACTAAGTTTTTTGAATCTGCAGTATATACATCTGAAATTTTTGAATTTAATTAATTAAGCAACACAATGTTTTTGGTTACTTAAGTGTACACAATGTAGTATTACTTAAGTGGATCAAACAAGCCGGAGTACCTGCTTTGTAATAACCGTTATTATCTTAATAAAAATCTTAATAAAAAACTGATCTGAGTGAAAAATCTCGATATGAGAAAAATATACGCAAGATTGATTTAGCATACCTAAGAATGTTGATCTTTGTATTTTATAACTGTAAAGTGTTACATTTATTTGTTACATTTATTATTTTCATCCTCTTTCCTTAAAGTCAATTTTTTTATAATTTAGTTATTACCTCTAAAATGGATTTTCATTTTAATATCATATTATACAAGAAGATTATTATTTCTTTTGTGCAAAGAATAGAACTCTATTCCTGGTATTACTTTACAGATTCATCAATAAGAAACAATTTTTTATTGGCTACTATAATATTGCAGTTTCATATATCAATTTCAGTTTCAAGAAGTTATGAAATCTATTTCTGATAAAATTGTTGTATAAAACCTATTAAAATAAGATTTTAATCGATATCGTAAGATTAAAATAGATATTTTTAAAAAAAGTACGCTAAAAGATTAAGGTTCACGAGCCGCCTTGTGGAGTCATATTTTTTTATTATGGCACATATTTTGTTAATTATGAATTTACAATTTCGGCAACAAAAATAATAAAAAAAATCAACGAACAAGTTTACAATAGCATTCCAAATTTTCAATGCAAAAAAATTCCTCTCCTACAGACAAATCCTGTAGCCGTCTCGGTTCAAAGTACAAAGAATAAAAGAAGATTAGCTTTTTTCCTTGACGGAAGAGTGATTAGCAGTGGTTATACCGGTGAGGGCGATGCCGGCGATGCTCGTGTTGTTGTGCTGGCTCGGCTCCGGTATGACCCGGCCGATCATCGGTATTCGGCTCAGCACGACGAGGAAGCCGGTACGAAACCGCGAATTCATCCAGCAATAGATGACCGGGTTGTAGCAGGCATGCGACATCGCGAGCCAATGCACTCCGGCCCAGACGTACGGCAGTCCGCGCCAGTTCATGATGCGCCCGTCATTGTCCATTATCAGCTGCGAACAGGACGTGATGTGTCAGGCGGTTGTAGTGAACGGAGGTGCTGTGGGTATACGTTCTTTGGGCTTTGAATAATTTTTTTTGAATGCGGTACTGGCGAGCTGTTTCTTAATTTTCAAACTTTCGATTAACACACGCAAAGAATTGATTTTAAGTATTATGTATTTTAACGTAAAATTGGAAGTCTTTAAACTTGATGTATTTGCAGGTATTTTGGCTTGTAAGACGATGAAAATATCTGGAGATTAAGCGTTTTCATATGTACTATATACGACATTCTTTATTCAAAGTCTGTTTTACGTGGACGAATTTTTTTTTTTTTTATTTATAGGCAATTTTGAATACGCACGAAGTGTTTTCAGAAAAAAAGTAGACGATTCAATTCATACGCATGCAGTTCTCGAAAATGCAAACATAGAAAACGTAACGAACGAGTTGAGTAAAAACAAACTTCGCCGTATCTGTAATTTAAGCTACTCTAGCATTTTAAAGTTGCAACGAAAACAAAATGTTTCTATTTAAAACTTTGGTTGAAAAAGTTGGTTATTTACAGGAAAAATTTACCTTGCATCAATATTTAAATAATGAACGTGTTTGTCCCGGGAGTCAAAGTAAGGTGTTTACTTCGGAGAAAACCAATCAATATACTTTTACCACCTGAGCCAAGGACCATTTTATATACTGTTATATTTATTTATTAAAACGTGTTTGAAGCTAAATACTTTCTCTATTTCTCTCTCTCTCTTTCTCTTAATTGATCGTTTACGAGACGAGTCTTTATTACTTTAACGAATATAATGTATGGAAATAGAAAATTTTATTAAAACAGAGTTTATTTATAAAATTTTAAAATTTTAAATATGATTAAGTACTTTCAACTTCGGAAAATGAAAATTATTGTCAAAAAACATTGGACCAATATATTTAACTTTAAAGTAAAAATATAAATTATGTAAGTTACGAAAATCTTCAGATATGAAGACATTGGCTTTTCTAATCGCAACTTCTCAATTCCTTTGTTGGCCTCAGCTTTGAAATCTGATAAAGGGTTCGCATTCAAATCATCTTTCAAAGAGCTTTGAATAAAATGTATGATATTACCCTTCTGTAAAAATTTAAAAATATAAAACGAGAAGCGTGACATTTGCCTTTTCCAGTAGAAATTTTTTAAACAGAAATTAATTCTATTTTTTTAATTTAAGCAAGATACAACATATATAAAACAAAATCTATTTAATTTCATTTAACACAATATAAATTTGTTTCTTCAAAATCTACGATCAAAAAATGAAACCTATAACTTTAAGCAAAGGCTATATAGCTATGAACTGCAAATGTAAATCGAATATTCTTTCTGATAGCGTGATACAAGTCGCAAGAACTCAATGAAAAAATGCATTAAAATGTAAAAGCGTGCAGTCGACAATTACATTATCAAAATGTAACAAAAAGAACTAAAAAGTAAATTTCCTTTTTTAAACAACCTTCAATTAATATTATAATAATAGTAGAACGGATCTTTGTAAGCAACTTTCTATCTCTAGAGGTCTTTTGGCGGTGTATTTTGACGCGCTAAAGTTACTTCGTCATGAATGTTAATTTCATATTGAGGTTTATTAAGTGTACACTACTTCTACAAGTTGGTGTTTGTTAACTTTGTCAAAAATACTTATACGTACAAAAATTTGTATAGAAATAAATAAATATATTGGCAATTAGAAATCTGAAATTCCTATTATATTAAATTATAAAAGTTTCTGAATTAAATGTAGCACGTAAATTATACATAATAATGCAGAATGGATTAAAAACTGTGATTGGATTATGTGACGAGGATTTGAAAGTAGTTTAAAAGTATATTAAAGATAGATTTATCAATAAAATAAGTTTTATTACATAAATAAAATGACATTAATATTAATCACGTTAATATTAAACATTTTGAAAAATATTAATAACTATAATGTTTAATAACACCAAGTAGTCTGAAAAATATCCAGAAAAAAAATGAAGAGAAACGCAATAAACAAATTGAAAAAATAAGAATGCTTTTTAAAAATTTTACTTTATATGCTCGAAATTTGGACCAGATTCAAAATTCTCAATGCTTTATAATAGGGTAAGAATGCTGACAAAACATAATTTCTGAAGCAGATAATCAGTACCAATGTACAGGGCTAAAAAGTAGGTTGAAAATCATAAAAAATTTACTATAGGGAAATATGAATTGCAGTAAAAATAGTTTTTATTATACCTCATAAAATATAAAATTTGGATAGAATCCAAAAAATGGCTACTCTACCTGATAACTGATTTGATATCTTAAAACTTTTTTGTTTATATTATAGTATTTCTAGAGAATATTTTTTACATGATCTTTGGTTGACGTCAAAGGATTTCCATATTATAAATTATACATTGTAAAACATAATATAAAATTATTTTTCTACAGTAGAAGAAACTGAAACTAGATTTTTTGTATTTTTATTCATAAATATTTACTAAAACAGTTTTAATAGTCTGAGTTTTATATAAAACTTATATAAAAATGCATTTCATACGCTTATTGTTAAATAGAATGATAAAAATAAAATGAATGTGACGATAATTTTTGTATTTTGTTCGAAAATATAATGGAAATATAAAAATAATTGTTCTTAGATTCATTATTAATTCAAAATTTTTACTTGAAATTTAATATTCATTATTATTTAAAATTGTTATCTGAAAAAGAGTTATTTACCTCTAATATTTTATTTATTTATTTATTTATTTTGATGAGAGATTGTAATATACTTTTTTTTGATGAAAAGTTCTAAAAATAGACTTTCAAAAAACCAAAAGATTTTAACTTAATTGGTTGCGATATGATGTTTGCATTGTGCAGATTTGAATGCTGCCGTGGGTAAAGCGATTTAATTGAATAGTTTTTAAAATTTTAGAGTGCATCGTGCTAATCTTGATGGCTACCCTTGAATAAAAAAAATTGGAATTTTATTTTTGTTTTAAATGCTTTGCGCTACGAAGTCTAAAAACTTTTAAACCTTCACATGATGTATATTTAAAATTTAAAACCTACAAAACTTCTTTTACCAAAGTTGTACAATTAATATATTGCCAATATTTTCTCATAAAACAGTTTAAAAGTTTTTGATACTTTAAACAGAAATAAAAGTATTAAAACTTAAAATGAGAGCTCATGTTTTCCGGGCCATGGATTTAGCCTAAGCTTTGAGGGTTCTTAAAATATGACGCCTAACATTTGCAGTTTAATCTTATGTCACCCGAAATATGTTGACTTTTACTCGTAAGAGACAGTTGTTCTAAATTAGTAGTAATTAAATAATTGTTTTTAAGAACGTTATCTTAAACTAGTTTTTTTAAAACTTAAATATTAAAGTAAGAAAAAGTCTATTAAATATTTAAAATCACAATCAATTACAATATAACTTTTTGCCAGTGTTCAATAATAAGATAAATTGAGAAATGCGAAAATTAGCCAACACTGTTATATCACAGAGAGTTTTATGTGTTTCGATTATATAACTGAACTTGAAGCTTGCCTCTCATTGTTCGATAAGATTAACGATGTTTGACATCCAATTTGTTTTAAATAGTTATATTCACGATTTTTCTCACAGATTTTATACTGAACTAAAGAGTACCATCGATATTTAATTAAGCAACTAATTTTTTATACTTGATAAAGTACTACCATGGAGCGTTAAAAATACAGTTATATGTTTTAATATTATGCAATAAGTAGGTGTATACTAGGTAAAAGTTATGGTAATATATTGAGGATAAACTCAAATTATCATATTGCATTAACGTGAACTTTCTCAAGCACTTAACAAATTTTCAAGTTAAATAATTAAAATTTTACGTTCATGAACAATTAAAGTTAAATAATTAAAGTTTTACGTTCGTGAACAATTAGTTATTTATTATTCGAGTGTAATATAAATAGTAACCATTAGAATCATATTAAAATTTTTAAAAATAGTTAATGAATATATTGATCATTTTTTCATATTTTTATTAAGCTTTCTTTCTATAAGAAGAATCTAGTACATTCATGAATTGCAATTAATTAACGCAATTGTTAAGAATCTGCTTTTGTAATCTAATAAAGCAGATATGTTTTATTTAGATATTCATATAGGAAGGACAAGGATGTTTTGAATCATCAATTTCGATAAAACTATGGAATATGTATTACGACATTGAATAATGTACCGGTGCTTCATATTTCATTTAAATGGGAGGTCTAAAAAGAAATATGTTTTTCAGATACAGGCTCACCAGGGGTCCGATGTAAAAAAAGTAAGACATCTGATCTTTTAATTCATGAAAGTTATAAATTTTACAAAAGTGCGCCGGGATTCCGGTCACGAGGTACGTGGCGTCACAGTAAGGTGCAAAAAAGTCTCAATAAACTAAGATAGAAAACACCGAGCCATTGAAAAATGGCTTTATCACGACGGTGAGTACGGAAGATGATCAAGATAAGTGATTAAATCATTTCAGTTTGCGTAAACAATCGTCGTGTAAATAGTATCAATGTTTTTTTTAAGAATTATAGAATATGTATAATTATTTTTTACGCAATAAAAAAAAACGGTTGAATGTCAAATGTAATCGAGGTATTGATAAAAAAAATGAAATGCCTAATAATATATTATGAAATAAATCTATTAATTGAAATGCTTGTTTGATAATAACAGTAAAAACGTCAACTTATCTAACTCCTTATAAAAAATTCATTCTTATAAGAAAATACACAAATTTTATTAATATTTATTAATCTCTTTAAAATTACCTAAGTTATGAGACAACATTTTATCGCAAGGCCTAGTTAATTCTGCTTCAAAAAATTTTTTTTTTATCCTTTAACGAGTTATTGTTGCGATGCGATTATATACTCTAATCTGCTTTAAAAATTGCTATTTATCAAATATTTTTTTTTAAATATTAAAACGGCGGTTCTTTGTTACAGCATATTTTATTGGCTTACAAAAAAACTTTTAATCATTTGTAAAATTATTTCATCAACTAAAGATAATAGTCAATTTGACCAAAAGTATAACGCAATAAATTTGACTTTTTCAATACTCTGCAAAATTACGGATCATCCTACTTATCGGTTTTTCCTGATTAGATTCGATTACCCCCAGAAAATGAGAAAAAGACAAAATGACGAGATTGAGAATGAATGGACATTCATGCAGGCCATCGTCCAATAAGGGAAAATGAGTGATTGTTCGGCTCGCAGATACACAATAGGAGCGAAGACCATAAACGAAAAACTACAACGTAACGCAAAAATAAGGGGCATCGTTAATTTCCCTTTCTTAGATTTACTTACGTTGAGTACGTTGAAAGGCAGCCAACATATCGTGAAAACAACTACTACCGTAATCATCATCTTCACCATCTGTAATAAAAAAAGTGACAGACTATTATTAATAATAGATATATTCATTTATTATAATTTAAGAATAATTTGGAATTAAGAAAAAAAAAATAAAACTTTCAAAATAAAATATTCGATCGTTGTCCTATTCTGAGCTCGTTTTTGTGAAATAATACGTCGGATTATAAATTTTGAAAGCTGCTGTTAAAGTTGCTTTACACGCGCACTCAAGAGTAAGAAGTTTTCGCCACAAAGCTCAGAATAAACGAGTAATAGCTTGCTCCTTGATTTTTAATGAAATTATTTTCTACATTCAACATTTCCAGCACAGGCAAAACAGTGACGAGAACAAAATACTGTTTCAATTACAAGTGAATATAATTTTTTCGATTTTCTCTTGCTTTTATTTAATAATACATTAATTGTTTAATTATGATTATTTAAGGCGACTGGAATTAATATTTCCACGATTACTGGAGATAAAACGTTGTATTTTTTGGAGATAAAGAGTTATTTTTCAAGTTTTATTTTTCAACCTTCCTTTGAGCTTTTTTTGTGAATTTGATTTAAAAATTGGTTTCGAACAAGTAACGTGAGTCGAAGGGTAAAGTATTTTATTCAATTTTAGAATTTTCACTCTTTTCTATAAATGATAAATTTTTGAAAATGATCGTATTTAATATGATAATTATTCTTGCACGACTCGAAGACCAGCCATTAAGATTTGACTATTTATTGGGATAAACGTTATTATTATGAAAAGACTATTGATTTAGTTAACTGAATTAGATTAGCAGTGCGGATAGTTTAATTTTTGAACAATTAAATTAAAAACATGATAATCATTCACCTTAATCTCCATTGTAAAAAAAGTAAATAAATTCTTGTGACATATAGTTTTTAATTGAAGTAATAAAAATCTTATAGCTATGTTGAAATATTTAATGTCTTTTACTTAAAAGGTGCAGTTTTTATAGTTTTAACGTTACTAAAAGATTTTATGAAGTTTAACTATCCGCATACTAACAATGTTTCTAAAATTTTGAACGTGCAATAATTTTAGTAACTACAATTGTTTCCGCCGAGAAATAAAGCAGAAGCTATAAAGAGAGGAATCGTAAATCAAAGACGGCCAATGCGGGCAACGACAACGGCGATCAAAGCTCGCACTTTTAATGCTCTTTGATCTGAGACTTAAATTACGAGCTTTTTTCCAATAAAGAAGATTTTACGGCTATTGTAAAACAATATAACAAGAAGTTTCGCTAAGATCATTTGATCTGATTTCGCTAAGATCATAATTTGATCTCTTAAAAATACATTACTACATTTTTCGCAGGTTATAAATTCAGCTATAGGTAGAAAATAGACTGTTAAACTTCCATCTAACTCCAAGGCAATAAAGAAGGCTATTTGTCGAAGTAAATTTAATTTGATTACATTCCTTCCGATTTTCAATTTCCGTAAAGCAGCGCTTTAAGTTTCGCATTTTATTTACTGCAAGCTAATTTTCCCGTCACGCAAATTGAATGGAGCATTCGAGAATTGCAGGGGTAAAGTATCGGTAGCCTGTTGGCTGAATAAAAAGTAAAGATAAATATCTCAGCCCCCCCCCACCCCACCCCCGTCCCTCCGGCTGGAATAAAAGGAACGTCGTCGCCGTCACTCGAGACATCGCCGCGTCGTCTCGCGAAGAAGCGCGGCGACGGCGACGACTCAAGTACGGAGAGATAAAGCCTTCGAGCTACGGAAAATCCTGTAATTCCATATATCGCAAGCACCTTACGAAGTAGCCTCACGATCGTTGGCTCGCGTCTCTTTCTCCCCCCCTGCGCGATCGACGCATTTTTACTTCCACGCCGTGATGTGTCCGTGACCCTTTTCAGCGCGACGGCGCGCGGCACACATCGGTTCAAGTATCACGGGACACGCGCCCGGTAAACTTAGGCGCACGTTTTATGTTTCGGGCTATAAAAACAGAAAGGAAGAAGACAGAAAAGAGAGAGGAGAGTGAGAGGAGAGCGGTATTTCGGGGGTAAGCAGGGGGAAGCGAAGCGGCCTGGTGGTGATTTTTCTTCGAGGCTGAGTAGAGCAGAGTGGATGCAGCTGAAATATTAATGTTGCCTCACTGGACATAAACTTTCTATCCTCTCCCTCATTCGCTTTCCCTGCCCTTTATTTGCAATCGACGAGGAATCCTCCGGGTTTCTTTTTTTTTTCTTTTCTCTGAAAGCTTTTTCTCCCTATTTTTCTTCCCTTCCTCCTCGATCTGGCTTTACGTCTTTATCCATCCACCTTGAGCAATTCGCGCGCGAAGTATGTGCAAACGACTTTTATTGATATGTTGGGGTTGCCCTTTAAATATTTCCGAGACGCCGTAAAAGAATCGTTTCTTTCTCACGGGTCCCGCGTTTTCTTTTTTGCTTGTCTCCTTCCCCCGCGTTCACGCAATTTGAGGTAAATCTTTGATTTAAACTTTGTCCTTGCCAAGCCTTTTCATTTGTTTCACACCTTCGGATAAAGAAAGCGGCGCGAGCTTTAACAGCGGCAAAAACTTGCTCGTTCTCTGCCGCTTTTATGGGTTTGATAAACGCAAGTTAATAGGTAAAGCAAATAAAGACATTTGTAAAAAGAAAGAAGTTTAAAAAAAAAATTTATGAAACGGTACCGAGAACTCTTTCTAACACGTAAGTATCCTTTGTTTTTGTATATTTATGCAGGTTATTTTAAATTTTGAATGTACATCTATATTATTAAGGTAGTACTGTCGCTACAGAATAAGCGTTCAGATTTTTATGAGATTCGACATACTTATACATTTGGGTCTAAAAGTGACTCAAAAATATTTTTGCGAGGCCGGGCTGCGCGACACAAAAGTTATTAGCATTTTAATTTTTACTCGTTTAACACGGGCTCTTACCAAACCACCTTCTAAAATCTAAATTATATTACACAATAAGTACCGTTCAATTTTCAAACTTTTTTCAACGAATACTGCGATCCTAAGGAACGTTTTAAGACCTTAAACCCTTCAATTGATTGTCTGTAAAGATTCATTTAAGTTCATTTAACAATTATCTAGTAATTTTGACCTGTGTTTGTATATCTACACATACAGCAACCCCTCGCCGTCTGTCTACATCCGCGCACGCTCTGTATACCTATATTTATAAAACGTACTATAGCTGCCAACATAAGTACCTTAACGGATGTAAACAGGGTGAAATGAAATTAATTCCTGGTATTGCCTGCGAATAGACGAGTCACTTGGTCAACAGTGAATCCGTTAGGCACTATTTATTTACGATATCAATAGAATACAAGTGGAGAATATTATCTATGCATGCATAATAATAATAATAATAATAATAATAATAATAATTGTGCAATAAAGGCAAGAATCGCTTCAGGCCGTTTGTTTGTCATTACTGTAACAAAGAAAAGACGTCACGATGCGTTATACTATTGTATTTTGCGCCTGTCACGCGCAACCCTTATAATTAACGTTATGTCTTACTCGCGGACCGACTCGTTTGGCCGAGCAGCGCTCTTTTAGCTGTCTCGTACAGGTGCATCTGAAAATCACTAGCTGCTTCGCCGGTCTCCGATTCGGAGCTGCGCAACTCGCGCTCGACTGAGCTTCCCTTTTGGACTTTTTCTATATCCGACACCGGGATAAACTTGGCCACTTGGGAGCAGTTAAAAAGCGGACGCTGGAATCGAATGCGACGACATCTTGTGGGTCAGGAAAACCCTTGCGAACAGCTCGGGTGCACCGGAGAAGGCTGCTCACTGTAAAATCAAGTGAGACGGATGTCTTCAGCAAGCAGTTCTCGCTTGACAGTACGGGGATAATCCGGATTGTCAACTTAGAAATGCCTGTTCCGTAAAGGGATCGAGAGACAGCTTCGATATTTCCGGTTAAAGAGGGTTGCTCTCAACGTTTAGCTGGAAAGCACCCCCAGTTGAACTGAGCTCTCTTGACTCGCTTTGTTCGGTATTTATTATTTAAATACAATTTAACGAAGTACGAGAATTTAAGGAAGTAAGATTTGACGAAATACGAGAAGCCTGCGAAAAAGTATAAGGCGTTTAATTTTTTAGGGAAATCTCGTTAAGTAGCAATTCGTTATAATAAATCTGTACTAATTGTATTAAACGTCTGAAGGTATCGTTTGTTTTCCATATTACAACTGTTTTAAGTAAAGAAATTTTGTTTTTAGAAAAAAAACAGTAGTTAAACTATTTAAAAAACACTTTCTAAATAGTTCAATTAAATTTATCAATTACCGTGATTACTTATTTTCTAAGCGCAACTTAATGGAAAAAATACAAATAAGAAACGTAAACGGGTAGCGTCGCACTGGTATTGATCTTCGGTGTCTTTTAATAAAGTTCTCCCGAGTTCCCGGAAGTTGCGATTGGGGAATATGAAACTTTTAGTTTTTTAATATTATGCCGGTGTCGTCTTCATATAAGAGAAAGCATTTGCGAGTCTTGGAGAAGAGGTCGATTAATCAATGCCGTCGGTGCTCTGCACCCGCCGATATCAGATTATCATCAGATAAACAGAGGTAAAAAAGGACGATCGCGAAGGAAAAGAAAATGACGTGCACTTCAAAGGAGTTGAAAACCTACGGCAACCTCGTTTACTGCCGAAGCAATTATTTCCTCCGACAGGAGAAGAAACTGTGGTGAATGAGCTGCGTAATGTAAGTGGATTTGCTTTTTCTTTGACAGTGGCCGAGCGAAAAAATAATGAATTTCATTCTCCCCTTATATAAGAGATGCAAGAAAAAAGGTAAGGAGATTAGACAGAAAACATGAAACGACAGGTAGAGGCGGAAAGATGCAGGGGGTTATTGTGAAAGAGTGCAATAGAATGTTTAAAAAGAGGAGGACAGGAATAAATAAAAAATATTCAAGAAAGAATAATAGAAAAGTAATGAGGAAGCAGTGAAATGAGACAGAAGCTAAAAAGGGTAGCCGATTCGATTTCCTCGACAAGGAAAAGCGTAAACACGAAATGAAAATATGGCTGCGTAAATATTGTTTTCATTGGCAACTAAAGCGCGTAATTAATTCTTCATTGTGGTAAAAAGAAAAACTTTTAGTAATTATAAATATTACAAGACCTCCTTCTAAATAAAAAGAACTTTTATACTGGCCACTATTACAATAAAATTTATTTTCAATTAATATTTTAATGATTGATTAAATTATGAAACTCTTATGATAATTTAATATTGATTTGATTAATTAAATTATGAAACTGTTACGATAATTTAATATTAATTAAAAATGTATTTTGCTTTTTATTTTTATTAAAAAAATTAATTTTTGCTTAATTCAATTCCTTTATTCACATCTACATTTTTTACGGCTTATCTGTATGCTTTTTATAGTAAAATGCTTTAAAACCTTGATGTTTGAAATATGTTCTAATATTATTTAAATCCATTCACTGTAATGGAAACTAAAATTTTATTTAAAAAATAATAAGCAGTATTACGAAATAACATTTATTTACAACAATTAAAAAAAGTATTCTAATGTACAAAAAAGATAAATTATGTGTATAAATGGTACAAGAATGTAATATTTTGTTGTATTTCTTTTGTAGATCAAAAACTTCAATAATATGACTTATTCACTTAACAAAAGTTTGATTTAAATTTTGTTTGCTGTTCATTAAATTTTAAAATGGACATAGAAAAATAAAATAATAATACAAAAATAAATAATTAATTAAATATAGGAAATTAAGTTGTTGAAATAGATTGTTTTTAATGAATTTCGGAGATAATATTGGAACGATAAATTAGTTAGGAAGAAACTAAAGTGCCAATGAATTGGCAGCGGTTTCTTATATTTTTATCAAGTGAAAAGTTGAAAACGTTATACAATTTCTAAATGGCGATCCTGCAAGTGACATACAATCGCTCTCGTCGTCCAACTTTATCACCAAATCCCGCGCAGTTAGAATTTTCGTAAAAAATACACCAGTTATATAAATATAAACAAATAAACAAACAATTGGTCAAACGTTACGAAGAACTTGGAGAAAACCAGAACTATCAGGGAAGTGCTTTTTCCGTTGGACGTATAAACCAGTGTGTGCACTGTAAATTAGCCAAGTAATCGGAGCGGACGAGAAAGCTTATTTTTTCTTTAAATCTAGGGCACGTAAAAAAAGTGCTCCTTGCATATGGATCCTCGGATATCCTAACTTGCTGAAACTCAATAGTAGATTATGCGTAAATGGATTTTCCGAACTCTTTGAGGAGCCTACATTAAGCGCATTCACTTAGGCTTCCTAAACTTCCATCTAACTTATGTGCCGAAGCTCTTGGAAAGTATTTCCTTTGAGTATTTCCTTTTATCTCAAAATAGCTGAATCATTGTGTGCTTGTGTGAATTAGGTAAGAGTAATGTTAAAAATTATCCCTTCAAATAATCGATTTTTCACAGCAGCTCATCTGATGTATTAATTAACTTATATAAAATATCAAGATCATTTTTTTTTAATCACATTTAATATATAATGTTTGAAAGCCTTTTTTAATATTGAGATTTGCGATTATTGGATTCGGAAACTATGTTATTGTTGCACAAATTTTATGCAAAATAAGAAAAGAATAAATTTACTTTGTAATTTAGTTTTTCCTGTTTACTATCAAATTTTTGCATGATTTCATAAGTGAAACAAAGTTGACATAAAATCTTGAAGCACAATATGTGCAGAAGCTTTTCCTTATTGCTCTTTTGACAGCTACATAGGCACGAAAGTAAATCTTTCACCCTGATTCAAACGAGTTTTCCATGTCTGCAACATAAAGCTCGGCATCGTTATAGTTTAGAAACGCTTTATCGTTCACTCTAAATTTATTGCTGTTCCAATGCCAATAATTCAAATACGTTCCAGAAGTTCTTTAGACTAATAAACTGAAATATTATTTAAATATCAATCTATACGATTATCAGTAACAGAATTATAAATTTGTTCGTTCTACTTTCTAAAAGTGCGAAAAGTACAAGTCGTACAAGTTCACCGGCAATCTTGCCTCAAACCAATAACGAAAAACATCTCACGAAACTTCTTGCCGCCTTCGATTCCACGGTAAATTCACTGCCGAGACTCGAGGCAAGCAAGTGGCGCTTTGCATCTGCGTCTCCGAGAAATATTTTTGAAGAAAGAGATGCGGACTGAAAATATTGCAAAATTCACACGTGTAAAGATTCAGCACACGTGCTAAGAGATGAGCGCACTCTGTGCTTTTTCTATGGAAGCTGTTTGGGCTGACTGGCAGAAACAGGGATACAAAAGCTCGCTAATGCTCGGTTCGTAGAATAACTGAAATATGTTTGATTTGGATGCAGGATGCGAATTTGGAAATTTTCTTCTCTTCTTTGGGTTATCTGTTGGTCGTGAGCAATTACCTTAGCTTTTCGACTAGTATAATTCTAGTTTTTATTTTTAAATCTATATTAAATTCCATTAAATAAATCAATGCACATTAAATTACAATTTTCAATCCGGTTTATTTGAATTAAAATAGTCAACTATTGAATTGGAGGAGATTACGATTATTTACGCGCGGTGACGTTACGACATGTTAAATAATAGTTACTGATGTCAATTTTATAGATGGACTCAACGTCAATAAAAAGTGATTATTTATCGGTAATTTTTTACAAATTGATGAATAAATTTAAAAATTTAATCAATAGCGCTTAAAACATATTTTGATGCATATTTTCTTTCTTGGCGTGAGTGAAATTTGGGTAATAACGATAAGCATAAAGTAATAACAAGATTTTAGCAGTAATACATTTTATAATAGTTACTATAATTAAAATATGGTCGAGTTAATTAAAATCAAGTTATTACGACTAAAACTATGTTTAAACAATTAAAAACCATAATTGTTATTATTACTAAAATTGAAAAGCTATCACTTTATGTAGTTGCGTTTAAAATTTCTCTCAGTCTGCAATAATGTAATTCTTGTTTTTTGAGTACTCTTTTATTTTATGATTCTATGAAACCGTTCTCTAAATATTTTTGATGAAAATGAATTAATAATCATTTTATGTGTAGTTTGAAGATTCGAACGTTTCGATTATTTTGTCAATATTGCAATAAATCTATTTCTGCAGTGAAAATAAACGTTATCCAATATACGATCCAGTATTGTATGCATTTACGACTGATCGTTGGCTAGTGCATAAACATAAAAATAATGTCGTAGTGATACGTTTGATATGTGTGCACGACTCCAATGGTTCTGCACTACTTAGATATCCGGCCCATCAATGTTATCAAAGATAAGCCCGAAATTTTGCGTTGTCCCAAATCAAATTTTAGTTACTTTCTTTCATTCTCAACGAATTTAATAACTGCAGCCTTCAAATATTCTATTGCATTATACACGTAAGTTATTCATACAAAGTGCGGTGTACATTAAAAAAAAACTAATAAAAAAAAGACTAATCAAAAAGTATTCACCAAGTTTCGTTAAAAAATTTCAAATCGCAATTTCTTCTGACGTACGACCATAATTTGATAATTCGCGGAAGGAATAAAGAGTTTGTGACAGCTCAATGTATAACGCGCGATAAAAAAAAAAGGATTTTTAGGGGAAGCACTCTATTTAAAAGCTCAGTGGGTTTGTTATCCTTTGTGACAAGGGACTAGTATAACATGTAACATATTTCAAAGCTCTTATCTTATCAAAAGGGCGTATAAGGTAGGTACATCGCGGGCTCATTTCTCAGCGTTACAGAGAGAGTCTGTCTATTCCTCAGATTTCGTCGGCTGAAAGAATACGAGCGCGCGGCGTGTGTGCATGCTCTTTTGGCTCGCGAAATTCCTGCAGTGCATGAAATCGCGGGAAGCGGACCGAATTTACGACGTGTAAAATGAAGGAATTTCTTTCGGGCAAAGGAAATTGATGCACGCAACGGTGGATACCCCGGCTAAACAGTCAAGCGAAAGTTGTGTGAGGCGCGCGGATGAATTGCGCCGCGGAAAGTGGTTTGGAAAGAGAAGACAATATACGGGCCGCTAAAGTGTAAGCGGAAAAGCCAAGCACGGGTTATTCGGTTGCAGAAGTGCGTTCGCACCTGACCCTCTTGACTGGGATATATATGGAGCATCCCGTAAAACAGTCGGGAGTTATAGTTCTGCGCGTAATTCTATTTTTCTTTTTCTTTTTATCTCTCTATTTGTTTTAACATTTTTTTTTATTCGATCTCGTTGAGTTTGTTTTGCGTTCACTTTTGGAAGAAATGAAGCAAGACCTAAGATTAGATTATTGTAATAATAATAAAAAGTACGTATTTACACTTAGTAGATAAAAATGTACTACTACTTCAAAAGGTGGAACTTTATCTTTAGAGAAAACGGCAGTTTAATATAAGTGTTAAAACTGCAGTAAAAATAAAGCTTAAAATAAAACGACACTTTAAAGGAAAAAATATGATAAAAAAGGTAGTAAATTTTTTTTATCATTGATAAATATAATCAGTAACTATATTGTATAGTCTTTATTTTAAAAAATAGCATCAATCCTTTATGATATTATGAATAGTAAATTTTAAAAGAAAATAATGCCGAAATTAAAGTAAAATCTGTCTATTGATTTTAATAAAAAAATTAATATTTCAATACGACATTGCACTGCTTTGCTCGAAATTTATTGACCTTTTAAGTAATTGATAAAAAAGTAGCTTGCGTGCCAAGAATTCTTACAGTCACGGGATCTGAAAGATATAATGTAAGTACACTTTTCCGAAGTTTTTTCGCTCGCTGATTACGAATCTGAAATCAAATTTTTAAAATCCAGAATTGCAGAACCAATATCGCGAACTGATTATCAGAAAATTGGACTATTTTCCCTTTTTTGAATAAATTTTTGTACGATTAATCAAAATGAAATATTTGACACCATACAGAAATATGCAGATATACGAAATACGCGAATTTTTCCGCCATCAAGCAGTTCTTGACATTTTTGACTTGATAAATTTTTCCCTCATCAGCAAGAAAGTGAAGAATAATCACCAATCAATGTATAGACAATTATTGCATTGGATTACGTTTGGAATCACATTTTGATTTAAGCTTGTGCTTCTCATTTTATTAATTTTTCTCGTTTGTTCATTTAAAAATAGTTTTAAATATATTAAAATTATCTGTAGCGTTATTTTATAGAATTTTTAATGACCATCGTAATTCTAAGTAGTTTATATCAATTATTATGTCGGTCCAAACGTAAAGTACTACTACTGATTTACCTTTATCTTCTTAATAGCTTTATAATCTGACTTTGTATTTACGAAAAATAATTAACGCGATTACAAGTAGTCCAGAAATGTATTATTAAATATGTGTATATCATAAATGTTTTAAGTTTAAATTGTGCGAGTTTTTTCAACTTTAGCTTTCCAGTTGCAATTCCTAAGCTCTTCTTGTGAGATTCCCAGTGATGAAATTGCCAGTGACCACTGAAATTAGTAATAATAATAATTAATTGCTGCTTTACACACCTCCTTAGATAATGATGTCCGGTCAGTATAATATTAATGTCAAGGAGGATCAATAGCTCGGTCGATAAAGTGATTCCTAATCCATCCATCCACGTTCAATGCCCTTTGTTCGCGTCCGATTGACAAGCACAAGCATTACGCGTAGAAATTGCACGGTGCTTTGTTTCCCAAAACACTTTGCTAATCCCGGCAACCGATAATAATTATCCAGTGTACAGGGTGCGTGCGTACAACTCGGCAAGGAAAATAAAGCGGATCGAATCGTTAAATGTTACGCTGAATTTTTGGTAAAAAAAAAGGGTAAGAGATTAATCGTGTCCAAACAATTTTTCTAAAAAGCTGCCCGGAGTTGTGTGCAAAAAACAACAGTTTACAAACAGCTTTTATCAATACGCTTTTCCGGGAAATAAAAAAAGATTTTCCGACCGAACCGTTTGATCGATCGTAAATAACCGACATTGTAAATAGAAAATTCGATGGAAATATTATTTTTCTCAATATAAATTGTATTGTGTAAAAATAATTTTTATGCAAACTAAACGTAACATACTTATTTATATCGTAATTAGATCGTTCGCGGCACAGGCCAATAAATCTCCCGTAATTACGCATTACAGCACAGAGGCATACTCGATAAGAAACGCTACACAGACCAATCGGTATTATCAGCGAAACGATTTTATTTTTATCTCCTCCCGTTCTATTTCGAATTAAAGGTCACGCCTCGGAAGTCGGAAGCTCGATTAGAAAATGACAAAGGCCCGAGTTTTTCAAGCTCGACTAAATCTCGAATGCCGACGCGCCCAGAGCCTTTTTAAACGTTCTGCGTGCGCACCTTGCTCGGCAGCAGCACGTGCACGTGTGTTATCGGCCTCTTTTTTTCGCTGCATCAACTGATAGTTCCGCCTTGCTGAGTGCGTCCGTAAATAGGGTAGGGTCGATTGCGGCTCGCGAGAACACGACAAGCTATAAATTTCCGGGGGAGATACATGAAGATACGCGTGCGTTAGCCGCGGAACGGGGGAGCTCGGCGAAGTTCGCGCGAGCGAGCGATTAACTTGCCACTGATAGAAATTAGTGGGTGGCTATAGCGGCCGGGAGGAAATGCCTCCACTCGCCGAAACGACTCGTCAGAAGGCGCAAGCATGATACTGCCCAGCGGCCTCCTAATAGCCTTAGCCTTTGCCGTCGGTCGTGGTAAACACGCCGGAGGTAAGTTATTTTGATAGTTCGTAAACTCGGAATCGGCTCCGTAAAAAGTTTATTGAAGCTAAGGATGCGATCGTGCCACATTGTTGCACTGATGGGTAATATGGCTAATGCTGTGCTGTTCGTTATAGTAGTGCTTTTGCTTTGGTACTGATTGAAGTGAGATAAGGAGGAAAAGAAATCAGAACTTTTATGAATTATTTACGTTTATTAAAAAAGTAGAGTATAAAAAATAAAATTGCAAATAAAGGGCAGTACACAAGTTTTTATTTCCCATCTATCTGCTTTGATGTACTTAGGGATAAGTGACATACATAGATAAAATTGTAATTTGTTTCACTTATTTATTTATATTATTTTCCTACTCCACAGAATAAATAATATTCTATTTTATTATTGATAAACTGGAGTAAGTAAATTATGTATATGCAGTTACTTTACGTATTATAAGAGACGCGTATTGATTAGGTTTTCATAGGTTGCAATTTTCTTTTACTTATTAATTCGTGTATCAAATTAAATTAGCTAAAAATATTTGTAAATATATATAATTTATTCACTATTAAATTAATTTTGGAATATTGTTTCTACGTTATTTTTATTATTTATTTTTTCTTACAGCTGAAGAACATGTACGAATTGAAGAGGCGCTAAGCGATATATTTTTCAGATTTTATTCCGGGTATGATTTATTAATGCACTATTTCTACGAGTATTACGAAGAGTGGATCATTATTATGTTTGTTTTACAAAGGTCAAAGGATTAGATTTTGTGATTTCAGCACATTAGACTTTATGATTTCAAACTTTATTTTGGAAGTAACTGTAAAAATTGTTAACGCGTCAGGTGGTTTATGATAAATATGAAATATTAGTATTCATTAGAACACTGAATTGTACTTCTTCATTTGATAAAATAAATTAAATACATTAAAGATGAATGAAATTTGCCACTTTTCGTAATGGATATTGATTTCATAAATTATATATAACTTATAGTTTTAAACAGTAGATTACAACAGACTACATTTTTAACTAAACATGACTCGAAATTTTAGCTGAAAAAGTCATTATTTGTTTCGTATATATCGAAAAAAAGATAAAAAAAAAAAGTAAAATTGTTGCTTACATAATAATTGTTTAGGTAATAAAAATTTAACAAATACAGTTAACTATATCAGAATAAAATGTTTGACTTTGCAGCGACAATATTTCAAACTTTATAGATACGCCTCTTTTAGAAGTAAGGAATCTTATAGCTCGAATGAGTCTTGAAATGCCAACTGTTTTTTATATTCACGGTTATACTGGAAGTATTAAAAGCCGAGACGTTATTGCTGTTGTTTCAGGTACGTTTATATAATCGAGATTAAATAAAATACTATTTTCCTTTATTGCTAACGCTTAAGATTAGTTTAATTTAAAATTACTTTAATAATGAATATAATTTTTTTTTCAACCGCACTATTTGATAATTTAAGATATATTTAGTTTCAAAATGGAAATGAAAGTATTCAAATTCCAATTTAATATATTTTTCAAAATATTACAAAATTTTCTGGCATTTTTTAATTCAAATTCAAATAACTAAAAAGCAGTATCTCATATAAATTAATATTCTTTCTAAAATTTACTACGTCGTAAAGTGACTAAAAGAATAAATTAAGAAACTTGCGTTATAAAGAAAATGAACTTTTCAGAAAATTGAATTTTTCCAAAATAATGAAGTTTTTTCAATTGAATATTTTAGAAATCTTTTACTTGATAAAATAGAATTAATTACGCATATGAATAATACAATTGAACATGCTGTTTATTAAATGATTTTTTTTAGTCAAAAACGGAAATTTATCCAAAAATTTTTTTTGAGAATTTAATTTTTATCTTATCAATATTTCTATTTGAAATTAGTTTAATCAATTTTTGCTATCAACTTTAATTTCGTCAGAATTCTTCCTTAAATTCATTATTGACTTTGAAAACTTTCTGAAATTCAACTAAAATTTTATTACATTATTTTCAAAATTATTTTAGCATCTGCCAAAGTTACTTAATTAAATTTTCTATTTTCAACGTGAAATTTTAGTATCTTTAATATCTTCAATAAAATCGTAAAAACATTAATTCATGTGCTTATACACTTGAATATAAATACGTTTAAATTAAAATACAAATTCTGGCGAATAAAAATGCATTATTCACAAAGGATACAGTTCAGTTGCAATGAATATTATCAATAGATTCAGGTAACGTAATTACTTTACTCGCTCAGAAAAAAAATGTCAGTTATTGCTGGCGGGTGTTTATGAATGAAATTAATAATGAATAATTCGGTTAGTAATTTTTCTGACAGTCTTGTATGTAAAATATATCATCGTTACTAAGCGCTGCTACACATTAATTGGAAGAATGTTTAGTTCTTCCTTTGTGAATTTATTAATTTTGAATTTACTAGTAAGTCATACGTTCACCATACATCATTACAGTATTTTTCAAAAACTTTGTAAAAAGTAATTAACGAATGTTGATTGAATCAATAAATAAAAACAATTAAAGGTCGAGCAATTTTCAGCCGCCAATTAATAAAAGCTTAATACTGCCCACTAATTATCTCTCGGCATCTAACGATATCCCACTAAAAATCCATCAATTTCCAATCCATCAAAATCCTCGTATCCTCATATCCCGCTCGCCCGCCGAATATCTCAGAAAAAAAAAGAGCTCTTACACACAACTCATCCGTAAATCTGTGGTGCGCGTCCGTCGTCGCAGCGTATCTGAAGCGCGGCGATCACAACGTGCTGGCAGTGGACTGGAGCCGAATAGCCGGTAAAAATTACCCGAGCGTGGTGCGCAGCGCCGCGGCGGTCGGCGCCGTCGTCGCCGGGGCGATCGACGAGATGGTCGATCAGGGTCTGAGGCCCGAGAGCGTTCACGTGGTCGGGCACTCGATGGGCGCCCAAGTCGCCGGATACGTAGGCCGGCAAACGAGCTTCGAGCTTACCAGGATTACCGGTGAGTGCTCAATTATTGTTGGCTGCTGCTGTTGCCGCTGCTGCTGTGTCGCTGCGGCTCTCCTCCCTCATTGACGGCGATATGACTATTCGCGCGTGCGCCTCTTTATCGGGGCGGGGGGGTATTTGCTTTATCGCTCGCAAACCAAATCGAATTACGGCGCTTGCAAAGGGTCGCGTTTAGCGTTTAATATTACGCGGATAAAGGTAAGGGGATTTGTTCTTTACCGGCTGGCGCGCGCTTCTGTGGGCTGACGCTGTTGTCGGAGTGAATAGAATTCCATTTGCAGCGATCTCTTTTCATTCTTTTAACCCGGCGGAGTAATTTTACGGGGAACAAAACAATAATGGTCTGTTTGAAAAGGGCGAATGCGCGCAGGAATTATATTTCCAATCAAAACATTTGAGCGCGACAACATTTTTTTTGCCGTTTTTTTTTTAAATTCTTTCCGGTGGTTTACGGTTGCTCGCGTGTCCTCGATGCTTCAAAGAGCGTTAACAAAATATTCCGAATTAATTCGAGATATTCGAGAATTAATATGCAAGAGTACGCATTAAAATTCCTATTATGATTTTACAGAATTATTCATATTTCGACCTTTTTATGACTTTTAGCGTACAATAACTCGTCTTTGAAAGCATAATAATTATAAAATTTTATTATATAATAATATTGGGTTAAATCTAAACTAAAATAAATAACAAATTTTATGCTTCAATTTCTATAAAAGTTTTCTTCCTGAAAATTTCAATTATTTATATTTCTAAATATCAATTTCATTTAATTTAATTACATTATATATTATTTCTAACTCTTGCTTTCAAATAGCATAAATTAAGACAAAAGCGCAAGCTTCTAAAGCGGGACAGTCACAGTGCAGTATAAAAGCAAAAGGATGTACATAAAAAATAAAAAGAGTTTAAGGACGAAACGCGGTATCTTATACAACTTCGTTAACTCCCGCTTATTCCGCGTCAGGCAGCATGCAGCAAACTGGTCTCCCCATCTTCCTCAATCTCTGCTTTTTAAACGTGTGTGTGCGCAGGTCTAGATCCGGCGGGTCCGTTTTTCAATTTCCTAGAGCCGCATCTCGGGGCGAGTGACGCGCGTTTCGTTGATACCATTCATACGGACGCTGGATTTTATGGAATAAGTCGCGCTTCCGGCACCGTGAGTTTTTACCCGAATGGAGGCAAGCGCATTCAGCCAGGTTGCCCGACGAGTTTTGAAGTTTCCAGTACGGAGGGTGAGTTCTTTTGGCTTAAGTTAGTGGCGTGAATTTTGCTTAGGTCGTTAGTCGGAATAAAAACGTGTTCTTTGAGCAACGTCGTACAATAATGATCTATTCAAAATTACGCCGAATTAGGTAAAAATAATTATTTAAACAGTTTGTTGAAATTGATAATGCCTTTTATTATAAGCAATGACTACTCCATTACCCTGTTGGAAGTTTTCACAATTATTTGGTTAGTATTTGACCAATTTTTTTAAAATTGGCCTAGTTTTTGGCCAGCCACTCTGCTAAAAACGACACTGTTTTCACCTAAAACTTGGCCAAATAATGGTGAAATTGAAATTTATAATAAAATGATAATAATAATAAAAAATAATAAAAAATAATAAAATAAAAATTAATAAAATGATAAACATAATCATTGATTAAAGATTCATATATCTACAGATACAGTATAAATATATAATATAATTATATATATATAAATATACAAATCGATAATCACTGGGACTTTTTCTAAATTTGTGGGATGCTATATACACAAGGTGTCCAAAAAGTACAGGAACAATTAAATAACTAGCCGGGAAAGTATTTTCGCTGAAAACACTAAATGGGGAAAATTTATGATTTTGAAAAAGCTATGTAGTAGAATTGCGATTTTTTGGGACCTACTAAAATTTTGAGCCTTGTAAGTCCCAAATGATTTTAAATGGGAACCCCTATTTTTTAAACGTAAATATGCTATTTTTAAAGAATATCTTTATACTTTCTTATTTCGTACGCTTTTCTGTCTCAATCTCAAAGGAAAAATTATGCTTCAGGCAGAAAATCTCGATCATCGTGACGAGAGCAAAATTGTAAAAAGCATCAAGTTTTCCTTTATAATCTGTGGGTGGTCGTTTTGAATAACA
Source organism: Ormyrus rosae (assembly GCA_035047165.1). Taxonomy (NCBI): domain Eukaryota; kingdom Metazoa; phylum Arthropoda; class Insecta; order Hymenoptera; family Ormyridae; genus Ormyrus; species Ormyrus rosae. The sequence continues at coordinate 25,748,405 of JAWWML010000052.1, read as the reverse complement.
CATTTTACATATTTTTTTAAGGATATTTCTGTATTTTTTATAATTATGAGAAATTTAATTTTTTAATACTACTAAACGCGCGTGAATTTAATTTTCTAATATTGCGTATGAGCAGTCACTCTATTATACTTGTGCGTTTTATCTTTTTTTTTTTAATTCAAAATGTTCTATAATTACGTAAGCTTAAAATGTTTAACCTAATTCTTTGCGATATAAAATAATAAACGTTACAATTTTTATAACGTTTCGTCTTGAAACAGGATACTCTAAATTTAATTCTCCCGCGAACGCTTAAAAAAAAATTCCGTAGAGTAAAAATATAAAACGAGAACAAAAGAAAATATATACAGTACCGCGAGATTTAAGATGAAGAGAAAATAGTAGAGGCAAACAAAAGAAGAAGAAGAGAGGTGCTGAAACAGCGATAAACTCGCACCTAGGCAATATTTTTTCACGAGAAACATAGATCAATCACTTCAAGATGTATTTACAGTTCTATTAGGCCTAAAAAAATAATCGAGTCAAATATTCGAGACTTTTTTTCTCTTAAATAAAGTATAATTTAGGTACATTCGACGGAAGTAAAGGTGTAGAATGCTTGATGTGTAATAAAAAAATTTTGCAAAATATGACTCGTACATTTCGTAGCTGCATGCAATAAAGCTTATGTAAAAATAAATTTTTAAAAGCAATTTTTAAAGTAGCTTTTCATCATTCGCTTCAACTGCTCGAAAGTTCACTATCTTTTTTGTAAAGTATTATTCACTTTGTGTACCACAAATATTGTTTAACTAATTATTCTTTTATCCAATTTGTTTTATTTTCAAATTTTTTACTCAATTTTTTAAACTGATTGTACAATCAATTAACGTAAATGAAATTTTTAGAATATTGCAGCCATCACAGGTCTTGGGTTTTCTACGCTGAATCTCTACTAAACGAAGAAGCTTTTGTCGGCACAAATTGCACCTCTTATCGTAGTTTTTCATACGGGAGCTGCAACGAAAATGTGAAAATTCCTATGGGATTCCGGACACCAACTGACGCGTCAGTTACTCTTATATTTTCTATTGACTTATTTATTGATTGCACTTTCTTTAAAAATTTAGAATCGTTTTAAAAAATTTTCACTTTTTTTTTGTTAAGGAATAAAAATAAATTATTTTTTAAGTTATTTACATCTGTTAAGAATTTTGCATAGTACATATCAATCTTACGTAATAGATAAAAGAATCCACAGACTTATTTTAGCTTTTTCATTGCAGGAACGGTGTATTTTACTTGACAACGAGGCATGAAAATCCATTCGGCATGCAAATGGAAGGAGCATTATCGACGAATTCAAAGCGGGACGCAAGTAATGATGCGAAATATGAGCTTCAAAAATGATAAACATACGTAATAAAATATCCTGGACACATTTCCCAGAAAAAAAAAACCATATTTGTAGAAAATAAATATTCTTTGATATCAGTAAAAACATTTAAATCTGTTTCTTGCAATATGTTTTAAAGCTTTAAACGACGGCTGTATTTACTCTTCAGCAAGTTGTTTCGCTGCTCTATATCAAAGATAATTTACTCTATACCTTCGCTTCATTTTGCTTTCTTAAACTTTAAGAAAGCTGCACTGAAAGAGGAAACAAAAAATAATGTTCATTAATAGTACATATAATCCCTACGAAAGTTATCCTTACTTTTTCTTATGTTTGAATGCATGTTTTTTTAATTAAGTTAGGAAAAATAAGTTAGATGGCTTATACATCAAACGAAAAGTAGGGTATCTTTTTTTCCTTTTGAATCTTAGTAACTTAATTAACGACGCGACTGTTACTGAAAGCGAAAGTTTCCGGAAAAGCTTCCCAAAGACGACGAAAAAGAAAATTTGTAGATTTCTCGTACAAAAGTTGGCAGTGAAAAAGAAGTTAAACGATAAATGGAATAAAACAAATTTCAGCTTACTGATTGAATATTGACAATTTTTTAAAATCGAACAAATGTTTTGTACAAAGCTTAGTAAATATGTGCATTCATTTGCTCGCATATTGAGCTACAATTTTGAAGAGGTTTTGAATTGTGCAGCGTATATTTCACCCGAAAAAATAGTTTACTTTAATAAGAAATAAGGGAAAGGGAATTTCTTTTCCTTAAGTTTTTCTAAAAAAGTATATATTCAAGAACTTCCCCAAAACTTCAGACTTGTCCTTGCAAAAGTGAAGATCCTAAAATTATGTGAAATTTGAATTTCAGATATTTTTTGGTCTTTTTCTAATAAGTAAAATTTATTTTTCAAAGTTTTATTTCTTGTGCTTACAAAAAAGTAATAACTGAAATATGCTAGTTTAAGACCGAATAAAATTTTATATTTCGGTTTTAAGATTTTAAAATGTAAATTATATACTCTTTTAAACGATCTCATAACTTATTTATAACTTTTATAAATTTCAACAAAAACAGTCGAAGAAAAAGTAAAAATAGAATTATTAATTACTTCACAATTGAATAATAATAATAATAAAAGACAGAATCTTCATTTTCAACTGATTTCAAGCTTTGTAAATTATTTTAAAATGTTTGATTAGTCGACGACTGTCTGCTTGTCGTTCTACCACTGACGGGATCAAAATTTGGTATTGACGTTTTACTCGCTTGATAACCTGTGATGTTGCAATTTTTAATTATAATTCATCGTTATATAAAAATTCTGCAATTATAAGGTTTAATTATAAAGCTTTATACTTAACAATAAATGTTTTAACTTTTACCGTAAATGCTTTTCACGTATGTAAAATGTACATTTTAAAGTTATTCAGTTTAAAAAAACGGGTCTTTATATTTAATTTGTATTTAAAATTTTTATTTTAAGTTTAAAATTTAAACCACTTCATTAATGTATTTCCTTTTAAATATTTATGACATTCATTTTTTCATTGCTGAAAAATTCTACAAACGCAATTCCACAAAACGAAAATAAACTTTAATTAGATCGAAAATATAAAATTTCACATTAATTTTTCACGAATCTCGTTCGAAAAGGCAAAATTAATCAAGAAAAATATTTCCGCCAAAGAAGCGCCGACAGTATATCGTACAGATATCTTACCTTTCTTTTCGAGTGCGCTATGCGCAGATCGCGCATGTTCTCCGCCTCCCCAGGCGGTCTCTTGCCCCAGACAAGGATCGCAATGCTCGTGTAGGTAAACATCAGTACCAACAGCGGCACCAGGTACTGCAGAATCATCAAAGCGATAGAGTAGTAGTACCTGGACAATTAATGCAATTGGGTTAATCGTTTGATTTGGCACTGGCGGAGCGAGCGAACGCGCGCGCGCGATCGTCCCGCTCCAATTTAATTTAATTTTATTGCGCTAAATCATGCTGAAATTGAATTAAGATCACGCCGCGGCATTTTCCACTTCTTACGCGACATTTAAATAATTGAGTTTGGAATTTCAGCTGTCACCACAAATTCGGCCGCGACAATAATTCGACTTAATGAAAGTTCAAAGTAATTTTAAGCCCCGATGATGTCTGTTTATGTGTTTTCGTTTATGAATAAATGTGTATATTAAGTGTATGCGCATCGAATTAATTAAAGTTACGGCAAAATCAGATGAAACTTTAGTTTGGTAAAATTACTTTATGTAGCACGAAAAATTTGGTTTGTGATAATGATCGGTTGTTTCGTTTAAGGATTATATTTTTCGAATTCGAACGTTCTGATTCTATAAAATTTAATTGGAACTCTTAATAAAGTCAATTGCAGCTTTTTCCAATATATTTCATGAGTTCAATGAAACACATCTTTTTAAAGATGCCTTTAATAAATAAGTTAAATAAATAGATTCTTTCTATCTATTTTTTGGCTTCATTTGATTAGAATTTTGAATGTTTCTTTTTCAATAAGTTCCTTTAGTATTCTACATAATAAATAAGTTTCATAATAATAAGTTTTCAAATTTTATGAGTATTTGAAATTGAAATTTAAATGAAGCAGATATTATTATCTGTTTAAACGGGTCGCTATTAAATCGTGCTCTATTCAAACTTTTTTTCAATGAACAATTAATTAAAGTTAAACTTCGTAGCATCTTTTAAGGAGAAAATTAAAATTTTATAATTATAAATTTTATCCTTTCTTTCGAAAGTTAAAATAAGTTTTTTTCCTCTAATACTATATACATACATTTTTTTAAAGCAGAGTAAATTATTTAGGAAACATCACATTCATTAGCACTTCATATAAAGAGTTTATGAGCATTATTTTTATTTTTAATTCGTAGCCTATTCAAGTACTCGCAAGTCTTGAACAATTCTGTATTATGTTATCGAAGAAAATTGAGAAGGACTCTCTACAAAGACTTTCCAGTAGTTCTAAGATCCAAGTGCCTCTATCTATCGGAACTGACTCAATTTTCTGCTTGCAGACAATCCAGATACTGATTCTATACCCGTTTTTGCTTTATTTATTAATAAAGTTATTTGTTTGTAAAGAAGTCGAGATAGGTAGAATATAAATAACATTGCTAAAGCTTATTAAAAATGAGGGTTGATGCATTAGAGAATATCTTTCTTGATGTAAAGTAAGCTTTATATAATAAATAAGAATTTTATTAACTAAAGTGACATAATGGTATATATTTTATGTCCAAGTATTCAATTACTAATAACTAGCACCGACATTTTCTTCGATTTTCACTTGAAAAACTCCAACGGAGGAGTCACACCTTGATAAAAAATCAAGTCTAAACTACTGATTCGATTATTAGAGCAAACGCACATAACAAAAGTATACAGTTACAAATATTATCGTATTATCTGTAATGGATCATTATTTTTGTACACTGCCTTACAAATTCAACTGAAAAATGTATTAGGTTAAACAAGGAAATAAAACAGTAACTTTCTATTAGAGAAATAAAACTGTTGATTATAGTCACGATTAAATCCTAATACTCTTTATTACAAAAAATGACGAAAAAAAATATTTTCACATTTTCGATACTTTTTTTTCCAAATTTGGCGTCATATTGGATTTCTTAATAGAGCATATATGTTTAAAAAATAAAATTTATTTTGATTTAACCAATTTTTACTTTTATGTTACTAATAATGTTTCAATAAATAAAATGCAATAACTGAAAAATGATACTAAATATACAGCAGAAATATATTTGAAATATGAACGGAAAAGAAACATATTTGCTTTTTTCATTATAAGTACTATGATTACTCGATGGTCACGATATAAAAGCACAGTAATACAAATCTGTTTTGATAAATTATAGTTTCTCGTGATCAGACATAATATTCGAGTGCTTTCGACATCCGCCAGGCGATAAAAATGTATGAAAAACAAGATTCTCCTTATTATGCAAGAAAGAAAGCATTCGGCTAAAGTGTCAAATAGCAAATTTACTACGTAACTATTAATGATTATTATTACGCATTAATACAAATGACTTACTTTTGTTGTGGAGACGGCCAGAACTCTTGACAGACATATAGATTACAGTATACGTGAATGTTCGAGGGCTTTTGTATTCGTGAAACGAGTGCTATGGGAAATGAAACGATTAAGGCGAGTAGCCAGACTGCGAGGATCGTCAACTTGGCGTATTTCTTTTCCATGCGGGGCCTCAAAGGCCACATAATCGCCACGTACCGATCGATGCTGATGGCAACCAAAGTGTAAGCGCTGACGAGAACTGACACAGCCTGTAAAATTATAATATTCAATAAAAAGATACAATAATTCATTTCTGGTTTTGTGTGTAGTAAGAACTCTAGAATATCGTGTATGAATATACTGGTTAGTAAATTAAACATTTATTCAAAATTAGAGTAAAATAGTTTACATACAAAAACAGTACACTATGGTCATTTTTCATTTAAATCTTAGAGGGTTAAATTTTATTTTGTTATACTAAATGCGTATTTTCAACATTGATGATTTACTTCGTCATGAGTGATGTTTCTGGTTTTTATATAAAATTAGTACACACTTTAGTTTTTTACTATGTAAACTAAGTTTTCTGTTACGTAAACTAGTTTGATTTTAGTTTTCTATTATGTAAACTAAGTAGGAGAGCATCGCACTTTACATAAATTTTAGAATAAGTTTTTAGATAACATATAATATATGAAGGAAAATTGAAGTCATGTGTGCTAAAGATGGTACGATGGTCTCCTTGATATAAGTAATAGAATTTGTTTTAGGTTTAAAGTAGAGAATTTTCTACTCTCTACTTCTTCTAGTATACATATATCTACTCCACTGAGGAATAGTTTTACTTAAGTGCCCGTGTCAAAATTTCATATTGAAAACACATTGCCTCACTAATATGTATTGTAGTAGATCTATTGTATAATAATTCAAAGAATATTTAAACTACACTTGAACTTACTATGCAGAATATAGAAACAATAATTTGAAGCAGAAAATTAGCGGAAACTCTTTCAAAACGTTATACACATACATAAATTTCTGGAAAGTTATTAGTTAAAATCGCGGGTCTATAATAAGTTCAAAGTTGTGAATCAACAAAAACATTGAAAAAGTTTTTTTTTTTAAAGATTGATTCAATTTAAAATAATATTTAAATAAAATAAGCTAAGTAAGCGCTCAAAAAGATTAAAAGATTAGGAAACCCCATAAAGCATAAAACTAAAAAAACCGAAAATGCAGCATAGAGGAGTCCTAATTCCAAAAAAAAAAAAAAATTATTTTTTTCTCGCCTTTTTATCATTATCTATGTTTGTCATTTCTACAAACTCATGAGTCATTCTTATAATTAATATGCTTTGACATCTTAATCCAAGATAATAGTTTTAGACTTCGTGCGAAGAAGTCACTGTAAAATATCAGAAAACGTAGATTCAAAGGTACGTCACCTGTGAGTAATTGACGCCGGGACATAATTCGGGTCCGAAAGGCCAGTACTGAAGAATTAGCGTACTAATGAAACTCGTTGGTACACAAAAGAGATCCATTAATATATCACCGACGGCAAGGTTGACAATGAAATAGTTCGTAACAGTGTTCATGCGCGGAATTCTGTACACGACGTAGCAGACGAGGCCATTACCTATTAGAGCTACAAAAAAGACACTCGAGTACAGGCAGTATATGATAGCGCGGAACAAATTCGACGACAGGACGCTGTCGCCTGATATACTGTTACAATCGATTAACGATTCATTGTAAACTGATTCATTGAATAACGTCCAATTGTATTTAAACTCGCTTTCTACGTTTTCACTTTCATTCATCTTGCTGCCATGCTTTTCTGCCGCTGAAACAAACAAAAATAATACTTTCCGTTAGTTTTTTGAATTTCTTACTGAACTAGGAAATTAATTATATTTATGGTTACTTTAATGGTGATATTTTTAACTTTAGTACTTAAATGTTTAAAAAAATTGATCTAAAAGTGTTCCTCGTCAGATACAGACATATTTCATTTATGAAGAAAATTTATATAGTATTTTTTTTTATAGTTCAAAGATGTAAAACTGACAACTTCATTAGTAGCAAAGTTCAAAATGCATGGAGCAAAAGTTACAAAATGCATGGAGACTGAAAAAACGTTTAATCTATAGAGTTCGCAAACGTATATTTTCAAAGTAGGGACTTTTCTCGCAGATCCGAGAAATTCGCGCTCGTTAGCTTCTTTCACGCAATCCTGGCCAGTTAGTACGGTCAACCAGAAGCGAGGAATCAACGCCTACGTCTCTGCCATAAAGGATATGATTTTCGCTGCCTCCTTTGGAGGAAAACTCACTTGCTCCTTGAACGACAAGAGATAATCTGCGCAGACTCCCCGCTAAAGGCGATTCAATGCTCGCTCAATGGCCAAAAGAGTTTATCTCTTGCCTCTTTCTCGTGATAATCGCCCAAAGCGTAATCCGCCTGTGCGCAGGAAAAAGAGGGGCGCCGCGGGGATACCTAGAGTTCGGTTGATAATCGCATATTATTTTGTTTTTCTTGTAAACTGTAATTTTCAAAGGGGGACAGATAATGGTTAATTTTGTTTTGACCGATTACCAAACCATTGGAACAACTCTTATTTATCTAACGTTAATCTTTATTTTTGAACCCGAACCCTAAAAGAGCACAAAATTTTGCATTTAAATATGATATTGAGTAATTGGTCAAATGCAAAATGTAGTCGAAGAGTCAAAATAGCTCTTTTTAAAAAGAGAGTTCAGCGAGTCAATTTTAAAAATTAAGCCTATGGATGGTGCTATGTGAGATACACTTTAAATATATATTTATTTATTTAAATTTTTAACATAATAAGATAAATATAGTGATGTAATTTTACTGAAGTTATTGGTATTGTAAAAAGTGTGAACAACAATTTTAAATACTTAAATATACTAAATATTTTTTTATATTTTCAGTTACTACATTTTGAAGATCTCTTCTCTTCACAAGTGGTCGAATCCCGTGACATTGACTTTGTTTTGAGACCTAGATACAAACTTTGACCAATCACTCGATTCTAGATCTATTTTATTTCCTTTTAATTAGCGTATAAAAACTTTGTATGCCATTGATCTTAATTTAATACCTCTTTTGATTTTTCACTGCTCTTTAAGTGTTTAACTTGGATACTTTGGATTAATTGAATCAATCATTCTAAAAGTTAACTAACTAATAAATAGAACAAAGTTGCAGAATAAATTGCTTTTACTTTTTTTTTACTACGTTTATTTACTGGTGTTAACCCAACATTATTATACCCATTATTCTACTCTTTATTATCGTCACAATTATTTATAGTTTAACTTTGCGTGACATATGGACATACTTTGACAGGCAGAACAATTATTTCAATAATTAATAGCTTGAAACCATATTTGACATGTAAAATGAACACAAAAATATAACAAGCTTAACTAATGCTGTAATACCAAAAGAGAAAACTAATATTTGAATTACAAGTTATTATAATATTTGATTAAACTGATCAATGCTATTATTGCAAGGAACATTTCAATTCATAGGAAACTTTACGTAATAAAGTAGTTTGCACAAAATTTAAATCACGGTGCAGCTCCTATAATCGCGAATATTGATTTATCATTTGAATGAAATTGAATTTTTATGCTGAAAAATGTTCATCAAATATTTATAAGGGCTGGTAGTTTCGAGGGTTATTTGAATGTTGGTTTTAAATGTAATATTATTTTAAAAATGAGAGGCAAGTATTTCATTTTTTATTATCTATTTGTATAAGTTTAACTTTACTCCGTGAAAAGTCATAAATAAATATAAAGCCTTGTGTTCTACTTTTTTATATTTAAAATGACTTGACCAAACAGAAATTTTTAATAAAATGTTCCACCATAGTTCGTGCTAGTCGAAGAACATACTCGATTTATTATAGGAATTTTCGTATTTCAATATTATTAGATTTTAATAAGTTAAAATAGTAGTAAATTTAGGTACATATAATATTAAAAAATATAACAAATTCACTACTTATTTATATAAAAATGCATAAATTTCTAATAAATCGAAAGCATCCTTCAACTGCTTAAAAATATACTAATTTTAATAATTATTCATACAAAAATATCATTTCTAATAAATCGAGTTTCTTCTTATTAAATTTTGTATTGAAAATTTTGGTAATTATTTAAATTGATTGTTCATATACATCTTGATTCATGCAAATAAAGCAATTAATAAAACCTAAATTTTTTTTTTTAATTACAGAAAATCCTTATTCTAAAATCTACGTCTTAAAATAATAAAAAGAGTTTTAACACCCTTTAGCAAAGGTTACGCGCTTTAGCTCTGCTTCTCTATCGTTTCTGGCGAACGAGAAAAGACCCCTTCCAACCAGTTCAGCTGCAAGCTCATGCAGGCAATTAGACCTCTGTCGTGCGTGCGAAGACTTCCCTTGACGGGCTATATCAAACCAGTACTCGTAAGGATAACCAGCGATATTCGGTCAAGACGATTCTCTAAAAAGAAGGCTAAAACATCGTCCTCTTAGTCTCATCTCTCTCTTTCTATCTCTCTCTCTCTCTCTCTTTCTCTGGCTATACGGTTAGACGCTTTCAGCTCGAGGGGGCACATTTCAGAGTGCAGAAGCCATGTATATTTTGCGTGTCCATTCGCTTCGCCTCCGGTTGAAGCCATGACTTTCCAATAAATTTGAGGTACTCCCTCATACATAGCGAACGATCCGTAAACACGAGGCTTTCCGCATTTCGTCGCTAAGGGAACGTACACGAAATATCGTGAAACCGAGCGGTTCGATACTTAATTAATTACTTTATTCATGCATGCTATTTTCTGGGTTCAGAATTTAAAACATATTTTGCAGTGTGTATATATTTTTATACAGACAAGTGACTCCTGTATTAATTAATTTTTTGTGGATAAAAATAATAAATATACTGTTTATTTTTTATTTGAAATAATAAATTTAATTAAAGAAATCGAGATTAAGTTTTGGTTTTAGTGCAAAATTGTCCTTTAAGTTTTTTTTTTTTTTTTTATATAATTTCATTCTTTTTCTAATATTCTTTAAATTAAGTAAATAATTCAGGTAAAAACTGTAAATTTCTTTTGCTTTTTTGAATAAAACGTCACTCTACTTTCAAATAAAATTTATATTATTTATGTAGCTTCCATTTCTTTCAAAGTGAATTCATAACATTAATTAATTTTCCATTTCTTTTATAACGTATCTTGTGTATTTTAGTACTTTTTTGAGTTTATTTTTAATATCCACTTAAGCTGAAATTTCTTCATAAATTAATAATTTGATACGAGCTTTCTCTCCATTAACTTTTTATATTTCATACTAATTTACTTATCTGGAAAAAAAAGAATCATTTCATGGATGATAGAAAGAATTGAAAAAAGATAAATCTATAATAATAGGACCCTGAAATACGATAAAATTGAATTGAATCTTGAAATTTGAATCATTATCTGACTCGTGAAAACTCAAACTCTGGAGGCTATGCTTTACTCCCCTCGAGCTCGAGTCAATGATTCACGAAATTTAATGTACCGATTGGTGCTCATCCTTTATTGATGCTTATCCTTATTTATCAGAGAAAATCCAACCAAGATAAGTATTTATTATAAAAGCGTAAGAAACTTTTGCCATTACGCATTCAGTAAATATTTAAATAACTAAAAAGAAGATGCTTCTAATAACTTAGATGTAGTCGACAAAATCCACCCCTTGCATCTTACATTATACCCTTTTCGGATCGAAAATTTCATTTTAAATTATTTTATTTATTATTCATAGACCATAGTCAACGTGATTTCGTGTTTAGTGCATTGCAGCTGTTTAAATTTAAGGTGGCTTCAGCGAGTTTTTATAAATAATTGAAAATATCTGAAACTTCACAAAAATATTCTTTGAGCATTAGATTTTTCATTTATATTGAGAAAATGCAAGGTCAACGGCTAAATTTTAAAGAAATCGAGGTTTATAAAATGTGTATTTTAACATGTAACCTTATGTGAAAAGACGTTCATTTTGTATTCATTCCAATATAAATAATTCATTTTTATAAAATCGTATACAAGCAAAAAAAAAAAAAACTAGAATTTTTTAAGACTATCTAAAGGAGGTATAATCACTAACATTGAAATTTTAAAAATTACCAAAAACAAAGGTGTTCACTAGGGCCCCGACTTGAAGTCATGTAATGCTCTAAACATTAGCGGAATATAATATAAAATAAACACTTGTTTGTAAAAGTTATTCTATTTAAAACACTACCGTACATTAGAAATTTTATTGGAAAATCTAAAAAATTCATCAATATTCTATTAAATTTCATCAAAACTATATATAAATATAATAAACCTTATTTATGTAAAATAAGATTACTTTACCAAAAAAAATTCACTTGTGGAAATTTCTGTAACATTAGCTTGGATATTTTTTTGCGCGTAACATATAAACAAAAAATAGAACATGTTTGATGACACAATATTACATCTATTTTAAAAAAAGCTTTATGAAATTGTCAAACGCAAGGATCAATAAGTGATCTTATAACGGCTGGTATCGATGTTCGATGAAATTTGTTCTTTTTTTAATAGAACTTGAAGGCGCTGGAAAACTGGCACAAAATTGAGTTACGCAGCAGAAAAAAAATTCGCGTTAGGGAACACCAACTCGTTTATCACTCATGGCTTATGATTTATGAAGCTCTGATCGATGTGGAAAAGATGCAGTAAAACTTGCAGAAAAAGAAACTTAACGAATCTTTTATTTTCATGCCGTTTCACATAGAATAAACTCTGACGCAGATTGGATTGCTTTCGTTTGAACGAACAACCTGTGTAGATCTTTTTGTACCCGATATAATAGATTTTTCTTATCACAAAAAGTAAACAAGAAAAACATCCTTTATTTCTGCAGATTTAATCAATTCTTTCAGTATTGGACTTGTCGAGGTATTCTTTTTTTACATCCTACTTATAATATTTATATTCTGTAATACTTATATAAAGTATAAACTTATAGCAAAATGTGTTACTCTTTACTTTTTAGTAAAATATAAATTTTTAACATTGCATTTTATTTCTTGCTTAATTTATTGATATAATTAATCATACTGAATATTAATCAACTTGATAAGATCGGTATGTAGCAATAATATTTGCAGGACTACCATCAATGCCTTTTAATTTGCTATGAAACCCCAATTTTTCGAACGATTGTACTTTTAAAACGTTTTTTGCATACTCTTGACGTATTTCGAGCACTGCTCGTTCAAAATACGAAAATTAATGAAACGTTGAACAGAACAGCGTCATTAATTGCAATTTTACTAACAAAGAGAGTGTACGGCATTCTGGTAATGAATTTTTCTGTAACTTGTTGGTATGTTTTTTAATGTTAAAACGAAGATATCGTGAAAAGGTAACATCAGGTTAAAATCACCTTTATGTTCTTGTATTGAACAAAGCTTGATTTAGTGCATGGTTTTTATTCAAGCTAGCGCAAAATCGAGCTTGCGCAAGAAATTAAAAAAATTCTGCTTTTTAGAATTTTAAATATTCCAATAACAAAAGTTTTATTTAAATTTTGTTTGCTGTTCATTAAATTCTAAAATGGACATAGAAAAATAAAATAATAATACAAAAATAAATACTTAATTAAATAAAAAATAGTTTGAAATTATGTTTTTGAAATCGATTGATTTTAATGAATATCAGAGATAATATTGGAACGATAAATTAGTTAGGAGGAAGCGAAGTGCCAATGAACTGACAGCGGTTTTGTAGGATTAAATCTTCTTCGTCCTAATAATTTAGTACAAAATTATCGAATTTAGTGTATAGTAAGTGTATATAAAGTTTAATTAATATTTTTTTTTGTATTTGACAAAAAATAAATGATTAGTAGTTATTATTAGTTATCTATTAGTTTCTAGTTAGAATAGTTCTAGCAAATAAGAATCAACCTATTTGTAGTAAAATTAAGTATATTCGTAGTATAATTAACTAAATTATTTCAAACTACGAATACTTTTAGAACAAAACTATTCAGTTCGAAATGACGAAAAATTAGCAAGTGTACAAAATAACAAACAAAAAAAAAATTTTTTTTTGAAAATAGTATCCCCTTATGCACGGTTTTGACAATCATTAAATCCGAATACTGTGCTGAGTATAGTAATCCTTAAAATTTAGGGCCGTTCAAAATATAATTTAATAATATGTGTATCTTGGGAAATAGACATGGGTAATATGCAGTTTAATAGGCTAACTTTACAGATTTGGTAATTAAATGTATCGTAGTTATTGTGCAGTTCTAGCAGAAAGGCATCATTAGTACAAGCCATTACACAAATCCGATTCTGAGATCGTAAAAGGAACTCTTAAAGCTTCCAAAGTCTGTCGAACGTTATATTGTGTTCTCCACATAATTGTTAACTTAAGATAAAAACTTGTTAGCATTAAGGGCGGAAACTCAATGGAGAGCTAAGTCGACTAATGATCATTAACAAGTAAATAGATAGTATTATATTAATCTAGAGACGCACTACGATTATTGTGTACATTAGAACTTATGTTAAGTTTAGTTTCGGAGGCTTGAAGCTATGTAATAAATTTATAATTAACTTTAAAAATGCAATTTTTTAATACTGTATTTATATATTTATAATAAAAACGAATTAATAATAAAACCCAATTAATAAAAAGGTTTAAATTACGCTAAAAATGTTTACAGTCGTATTTAATGTTAAGTTGGCAAATAACTTTTCCAAGGACGTTCCAATATTAATTGCATAATAACAATTAATTTTTTCTTATTTTAGGTACTCTAATAATTTTGCAGGAACAAATATAAATTTCTTTAGCTGTACTTTCGATAAATTTGGGAAAGATTTAGGTATTCATATGAGAATTGGAATTAAAATACTACTGGTCCTACTGTCAATGTATTACTTTATTATTAAAAAACAACATTGACTATAAGTGACTATTCTCACGCTAGACTTAACTCGAAGAGGGCTAACATATTATTTTACGTTTCATCCCTGGTAGAAATAACAACATTTTTCATTGGTGCAAAAGTAGTTTTTGCCCAGCTCTTATGCTAAAAAAATGTACT
>JAWWML010000052.1:25642353-25732613 GCA_035047165.1 Ormyrus rosae | reverse complement strand
TAAATTAACTGCGTTAACCGAATGAAATTACTCTGTTAATTTGACAGATTTAGTTTGTTATTTCAACGGAGCGTTTTCTTAAATTAACAGAGCGAATTCGTTGCTCATACTTAACAGCGGGAATTCGTTGTTTCGACTATATTTTTTTCTCAGTGAATAAATTAGTTAGGAGAAAGCTAACTGCCAATGACTTGGCAGCGGTTTTTTATTAATTAACGGTCGGGAGGGCGAGGTACGGTTTGTACACATAAGAATCAGGCACATTATATCTATATATAATTTTCATCAATGCTAAAGTGTGCACAATTAATACGTGCAGGATTCTTATGTGTACAAACCACACCTTGCCGTCGGGAGATACGTTTTTGTGAGGCAATGATTAGATTAATCGACTAGATGCCATGACTTTGTGTTTCAACAATTCAACTCAAAATAAATAATATTTAATAAAAATTTGAATCAAATTTCAACATAATTTTGGTATTTTTTAATCAAACAATTTTGATTTTGAAATCAGTCAAAGTGAATTTCAACAGAGTTTACAAGAAAAATATTGTTAAAAAATGTTGATTGAAATCAAGATCCATTAAATTCATAAATTTTTTATTTTCAAAAGACCTTTATCAAATGCATATAAAAACGGCGAGTGGTTTTTTTACAGTATATTAGTTATATTTCATTTACATTTTCAAAAATATTAACATATTTTATTTTACTTTATAATTATTGTTGTATGAAAAATATAATCTTTTATTATTGCATGATTCATAATTTTTGTTATCTCTTATAATTTATCTTTTGTGATAAAATATTTTGTTCGTATTTTAAAAAAATATGATCTAACTAATGTATATTTGTAAGTGTGCATCAATCGGATGCAACAATAAAAAAAATAATCTGATAGCGGCAACATCGCCTTGAAAGATTACAATTAAGCGATTTTTTGTTTTTTGTTTAATACAAGCATTCGCGATTATAGCCTTATTATCTTGAAATATCATTTCGAAATGACTGTGTTTTATTTCGACTGTTAATTGAATATGGCCTTTTTCGATTGAATCGTAGTGTTAAAGAGAAAGTTGTTACTCCGGAAATAAATGTGCAGAAATAAGCGCAACGAGTATTTAAAAAAGAAAAGAGTAAAAATATTTGCATTCTCTCTTAAGACGCATCGTTATTGAATCGATAAACGATTGCCCGGTTGTAGCCGCAAAGAATCGCAAGTTTACTCGAAGGATGCCAACGAGCATCGAGCACCGTGAGTCCCCGAGGCGTATTCAGGCACGAGACGTCGTCCGGATTCCACTCGAAGATGTGAACGCTTTCCGTGAAGAGCAATAATCGGGGCTGATTTAGATCCCACTTGATGGCTGGAAAGAGATATCATGTTACTCGGGGAAACGAAATTTACAGAAATAAAAAAACTAAGAAGATAAAGGCCGAATCTATTTACAGGAGATAACGTTTTGTAAGATAAGAATGTCAATGCCGTTCGTCCTAATATCCCATATCCAGAGGCTTTCCGGATAAACTCGGTGTCTTATGGCTAGATATTGGCCGCACGCACTGAATTCCATGATATCTATGACGCGTATCGAACTCGCTGAAGAATCTGCTCCGATAATTGGCTCGTTTTTAACGATGGGAATGTTGACAGGACGGCTGCCAACTTCTTCCACTGGAAAATGACGTTAACGAGTCGAGATTAATGACAAATCGCCGTTAATCGACATTTTTATACTTACTAATGTGCCTTTCGTTCGCTGCAGCCGTTCTTTCGCTTGATCTATTAGAATCTTTTGCTTCTTTCATAATGCATTCTCTGAAAACCCTAATCAGATAGTTTCCTGCTTTGATCACAGGCTCTAATCGCAATTGCAAAAGAGGGTTCCAAGTGAGGCAGTTTAGCAAAACAACCTGATAAAAATTTTATAAATCAATCTTCCGTAAATCATAAGTTTTCCATTTAAATCGATTAAATTCGATTTTACCGTTTCATTGTGACCGGATACTGCAAGTAATTGGCCACTAGGCATCCATCTAACCATTTCTAGTCCTCTTAGTTTCTCGTTGAACTCATTGTTCAAAAGATTATTTTCACTGCTGGAGCTTGAAATCGTATTATCATCAGGATGAAAAACTCCTTCATAACTTTCGGTAACAGTCGAGTATAGGATCATTTTCGCAAGACCGCTGATTGAACACCATATACTCATTATTTCACTATTCGGTGACCAACTAACTCCATCGATACTACTAAGTCCCTCGCAAATCAATTTCTAAAAAATTTTATTCCTATTATTGGTATTATAATTAGAAAAAATTACATTCCTCCAAACAAAATAAATTTAAGCAATGCATAATAGTGATTAAATCTTAGCGTATATTCGGCAAGATTGGGCCATTTCAGATAATCGAGTTACAAAGATCATTCGCGTATCATTTATAAACAATTAAATATTATAAAGTGAATTATTTAAGAATTGTTGTGGATAAAACTTCAAAAAAGAAAATAAAGCTAGAGGAATCGTGAGAAAAATTCGTAAATAAATTTTAAAAATTGGAATAAATTAGTATTTTTTACAATTTTACAACAATTTCAGTCTAAATTATTCAATTTTAAAGATGAGGCTCTATTCTTTTTTTTTTCAAAATGTCGACGAAATGTTACGTTAATTTTGGAATGCACAACTTTAACGGCCGTTTTAATTTGGGTATTACTACACAGCTGATTCTTCAATGATTTTATTTACTTTCGTTTAAATGTGCCTGCCAGCCCATAAGTTTCTGATATATGAACCTGTTTACATCGTGTTTGGGAAATATTCGTAGACTTTTCATTTGAGTCAATTTGGTTTTGAAAATTAGTATAAGATAGTTCGGAGTGATTTATTATTTTGATATAGTGTGCTTGAAGTGCAAAAAACAAGTGGACTTTTAATTCGTTGCAACAAAGAAGAATATATATATATATATATATACACACCACACACACACGCACGCACGCACGCAATTTTCTCCATCTCCCTTTACAGATGCTATAAAGATAAAAAAGATGCCTATTTTTTTCGATTTGCAATTCAACAAAACTTGTCACGTGAGTTCAAGTTTCGGGTTGTTGATCCCACATTCAATATATTCTAAGGAAGCGATTTAAAAAAAAATGCCTGTATGTCCGATTTCTCCAAAAAATACTTTTCGACTGGACCAATAAAATGTCCAGACAGGGTATAGTTACATATATTTTAATGATTTAAATTTTGAAATAGTAATATAATTATTTATTCTCAGAATAAAATAAAAAATGTAACGTTTTAATTTTTTTAAATTCTTAAGAATGGCTAAAGTTGTTGAAATGAATTGATTCGAAAAATTGTCGTAAAATTTATTATTATGTGAGCTTGCAAAGTTTATGAATATACCAACGTTGCAATCTTGCATAAATGATATAATACAAATACAAATTACAAGCTTACCAGCTGACGCCACTGGCAACTCCAAATAAAGCAGGTGGCACTAGAGTCAATCACAGATTCACTTGCAAATTCTACTATTTGATTTATTAGAACTGTGCAACATTATATTAAAAAATGTATGTAGCAACAACGTATGTTTTTAAATTAATTTTTTAGTTTAGAATTAAAACTCTTTTACTATGATTTCATAGTTGGTCGTATTTCTTACGAACGTCGGCGTGCCTTGATGCTGTCGACAATTAGGTTAGGTTCTTCATAAAGATTACTTTAAACAAAGCTTATTAAAATGGTAAGAACAAGTTATATTAGTTGCGGATGTAATCGATTACCTCATGCAGCAGATTGGGGAAGGAATAATCTTATATGTTATGCTACTAATAATGCAATTGCAATATACAATCCAAATGAAAATCAGTTTGGATCAGTTTTGTCAACACTTCATATACACAGTGAGAGAGTGAATATTGTTCGTTGGATTAAACCAGATTTTCCAAAGTTAGAAACAGAATTTATATCTGCTTCTTCTGATGGGACTGCCATTATTTGGAAAGCAATTGATACAACAAAAGGCTCCTTTAAAGCAGCTGACATTCTACGTATTAATGAACCTACAAATATATGTGATGCAATATATTTTTCTCCAGATTCATTTGACTTACTAATTTGCACGGGCTCTACAGATGGAGATTTTAGATTTTGGTTAAGAATAGGTGATCAACAAATAGAACCTATACAAATATTAAGTTTTTCTAAAAAATTACCAATTGAAGCTCGTTTAGCTCTTTTGCCAAGCAAACCTAATGATATTCCCAACATACTTTTATTGCTTGCTATGGAAGACTCCACTGTCCAATTATATGTAACCTCATCCAATGTTGGTGATTCAACCCAAAAGTAAGTCATTTTAATTTTAATAAGTTTCAAAAAATTAAAGATAATCTTTAATAATTAAAATTTTATTGTATTCATTTTTCGCAGAAAAGTAGGAGACTTTATTAAAGTGCAAACATTAGTAGGTCATGAAGATTGGGTAACATGCATTGATTTTGTTTTGAGTGATTCAAAATATTTATTTGTAGCCACAGGCTCTCAAGATAATACGATACGCCTGTGGAAAATTTCTCATAGCACAGGTGAAATTCAAGAAGATGAAAGTAATGAACTGAAACCAAAAAAGCAGAATTTTATCATGCATGATCAAGAATATGAAATAATTTTAGAAAGTATTCTTAGTGGTCATGAAGCTTGGATTTACGAAGTGCATTGGCATCCTCCAATTGAAATAAATGGTAAATTTGCTCAACCCATAAAGTTACTTTCATGTTCTTTAGATAAAACTGCAATAATTTGGGAACAAAGCAATAATGCTGGTATTTGGACTGAAACTGTAAGAGTTGGAGAAGTTGGTGGTAACTCGGTTGGATTTTATGGGGGCAAGTTTGGACCCGAAGGAAAAAACATTTTTACATATGGTTATCACGGATCTTTTCATATGTGGGTGTACAATGAAAAATCTGAAAATTGGAAACCAAGAACAGCACCAAGTGGACATTATGATGCAGTAGTAGATCTTTCTTGGGATCCAAAAGGAAGGTAAGAAAAAATTTTTAATTTGTACATATAATAGCAATCAACTGAAGAGTATCAAATCCTAAAATTATTTCTTAATTAGATTTCTGCTTACAACAAGTACTGATCAAACTACAAGAGTTCATGCTCCATGGACAGAAGAAAGTGGAAGAGAATCTTGGCACGAAATTGGGAGACCCCAAATACATGGTTATGACATGTCTTGTTTATCAATCCTTAAGCCCTATATGTTTGCATCCGGTGCTGAAGAGAAAGTTGTGCGTATTTTTATAGCTCCATTGACTTTCAAAAACTATTTAGAAAGAATAGCAGATGATGTTAGTGATTTTGATATCAATGCTATAGTTGAAGCAGCTTCTGTTCCTTCACTTGGTTTGACGAATAAGGCTGTTTTAGAAGATGAAACTTTTAGTAGTAAGTCGCACAATAATTTAGTAATTAGCTCGAGAGATGTAACTTATGATGAACCTCCTGTAGAAGAAGAATTAGTTCGACGAACTCTTTGGCCAGAGTTTCAGAAGCTTTATGGACATGGTTATGAAATTTTTTCCATGGCATCAAAACACGACGGTACAATACTTGCTACTGCATCAAAATCTACTACACCAGAACACGCAGCAATTATTTTGTGGGATACAAAAACTTGGTCTCAAACCCAAAAATTATCTTCACATCAATTAACAGTCACACAACTAGAATTTTCTCCTAATGACAAATACCTTCTTTCTGTATCCAGAGACAGAAGGTGGTCACTTTTTATTCTTGAAAACGATAAATATGAATTATTAGTTAGTAGTTCTAAAAAAGATAGCCTTCATACACGCATTATTTGGTGTTGTGCATGGACAAGTGATTCAAATTATTTTGCAACTGGTTCCCGAGATGGAAAAATTGGTATCTGGAGCCCTGAAATTGATTCAGATAAGCAAGTTCAACCTATTACAAACAATCATAGAAGTGATACATCAGTTACAGCTCTTGCATTTGCACCACTTGTTTCTCAGGAGAAATTCTCTTATATTTTAGCAATAGGTTTTGAAAGTGGTTGTATAGATATCAGAAAAATTTTACAAAAAGATTCGGAAACTTATGACTGGATGGAGATTGCATTTTTAGACTCAACAATTGCTCATCATTTAACAGTAAGAAGACTTGCTTTTCGGCCAAAACATAAACATCAGCAGAAAGAAATTTTTCAGTTGGCAAGTTGCGGATCTGATAATGCAGTTAAAATATATGATGTGTCATGGAATTAAATTTTATATTACATATTGTCATCAATATAAAAATTTGATAAACATTGTTCAATTTTTATACATATTTTATAACATTAAAAATATTAAATTTTAATTTATCTTAAAAACAGTACTTACTCTGCTTAGCCTCCAATCTTTAGTTTTGAATATGTCAATATAATCTTGTTCATTTTCACTGACTATAACAGCTAAATATTTTCCATTTGGGCTAAACTCTACTCCCTTAAGAGCACTAGATTTTAAATTTTGAATGTGCATTATACTGAAATCAATTAGTGACCATACAGATATTTGTACCTAAAAAATATTATTATTTTCAGTTTGTTTTTTCTAATTGCTAAAATAATTGACAATGAAGAAGTTTTACTTTCAAGTCGGCTATAACAAGGATGTGCCTGCTATCTGGAGCCCATTTAATATTGTCAATACCAGAACTTCCTTCTGTTAATTTGAATTTCCAATCAGGATAACATACTGAAAAAATCTGAACAATAGCTTTCTTGACGCTGTAACACAGCACAAACTCACTATCAGGCGACCATTCAATTTCCTAATATAATAATAACAATAACAATAAATAAAATAGCAATTAATCGAACGTTGTTAGAATGTAGTAGACTAACCTCAATAATATCGGGAAAAACGAAGGTCAGGTAGTTGTCGAAGGTTCCCGTGTTCTTAATGATTAAGTTTGTTTGATTAGCAAACGCAAGAAACCTTCCGTCCTGCGAAAAACTGCAGAGTTGCTTGTTAACTCGAAAAATTTCGCAGCTCTGATCGTAAGCCATTATTAGACTTTGCGCCAAAATACAAATGAAAGTAAACAACGATACTGCGCATGCTTCCAGTGGAGGTGGCTAATAGGTTAGCAGCCAGTAAACTACACGTTTAGTATATCCGTCAAAGTAGATATAGTAACTAATGCGTAGTTTTTCCTGGTTTGATATTTCGAAAATGAGCATATGGATGCTTATAAATAATTTAGCGAGACAAGATAGAAATGGCGCGGAACGAAGAAAGAAGAAAGAAGGGGGAGAATCGCTCGGAAAGAAGGGCGTGCTTTTGCGGGCTGTCAGCTGTGACGTTTGAATGAAAGTGGGAGTGCAGAAAGGAAAAGGAAGGAGGCGGCGACGAGAGTCGCGAGTGCAGCAATCGTGCAGTAAGTGCGCAGCCGCCTCATCAGACTGGCGCTAATCAGCTCGCTCCAGCGTATATAAACACCGATAAAAGACGGCGGTTCTGCTATTGTGACTGCTGATTGAATCGAGCTGGAAGATGAGCGGAACGACGGCAGTAGCGACCGCCTGGAAGATCTCGAGCGAGAGGATGAACGAAGACCTGCGCCGAGAGCGGCAGCGCTGCAGCTTCGAGCCACTCGAGTTGACGCATCTGCTGGACGGCAGCCCGGAGAAAACGGAAAGGCGTCGAGAGCGAGGTACTCTTTCGAATTCCCCGCCCCGCGCCGCTTTCACTTTCCGAGCACTGCAACTTTCGCTTTCTGCAGCCGCTCAACCTCTTGTACTCCTTTCGGTATCGAGCTTCCGCATTTGCCGGTAAACTCACTCGTTAATTACTTATTTACTAATCATTTCCAATCGCGACGTCGAAACACTCCTCGTTCTTCTTTCGAGATAAGCGTTTATTATTTCGATATGTTTGTTAAGCTCTAGCAATATATGTCGAATCATGGCGATTAATAAATGTCGGTGCATAGTTCACTAGCGTCTCGAGCTTGAAAGATTCGAATAAGAACTTGATATAAGAACCGCTCATGAATATGTATTTTTAAATCGCGAGAACACGTCTTTAAAAGATAGCAACTTTTTTCCTTGATCAAGGATCAGAATTTGCCTAGACTCGGTATATTGCTTTTCTTACGTAATGCATTAATGATGCTGCGCGCTTTTCTTTTTCTTCCTCCTTCGTCTTTTTGTTTTACATAAAATTATCGCGCGGATAAACGAGTTGCATATATACGAATCATTGCCAAAGTTTGTTTTTCTATGAAAAACAACTTATAATTTAGACGTTTTGGCTTGTTGCTTACTGATCGTGAGCTTAATGATTCCTGGCTGCTTTTAAAAGTGACTCCTTTCCTTGCACAGAAAGTATACTTTCTCCCGAATCAGGCGAATCAGGCGAATAAAATAAGAATTATATAATAACTGATGGTTTTATCGTCGTTTTCTCACCTCAAGTGAGCTGCCCTTTTCAAGGAATAAATTTTTCAAGAAGCAAAGTCGAATTCGTAATTTGACTGGCTCTACCTCTTGAAAAATGTATTCCTTGAAAAGGGCAGCTCAAAAAGTTTAATTATATAATAACTGGAATATACGTCCTGAAAAGCGGACCTGCTGAAATCGAAAGTCGTTTTTGTTTCTCAGAGGAATATTTCCTGAGCGATCCCGAGCTGAAAGACAAAATTCCTGCGAAATACAGAAGTCACAAAGGCATCTACGAGGAAGCTATTCGCAAAGGATGCATAGTTTTAAAAAAAGTGCGGGATCTTCACAGCGTGGGAAAGGGAGACATGGACATGTTCACGTAAGCTTTTTAAAATGTTAATATTAATATAATTCTAATTAATTGGAAGGAATGTCCTTATAGACAAGTGCTGGGGGGCACGCTGGGCTCAGCCATATTGAAAGACGGGAATCCGCTGACGTTACACTGGGTGATGTTCATCCCGGCAATTATGGGACAAGGCACGGTCGAACAGCAAGGCTACTGGATAGCTCGAGCGTGGTCGAGCAGCATCATAGGCACTTACGCTCAGGTGGGTTTGAATTAAATTAAGTTTTCGTAAAGAAATTATTAAGCGAATTATTTTAGACGGAGCTCGGGCACGGAACATTCATCAGGGGCTTGGAGACGACGGCGACCTACGACCCTTCGAGCCAAGAGTTTATCTTGAACAGCCCAACTTTAACTTCTTACAAGTGGTGGCCTGGTGGCCGTAAGTTGCTAATATCCTATCGTTGCTCATGCTCATTCATTAAGATACGATCAAATCTAATCTAGTCTGCACGTTTCAGTCGGACAAACAGCTAATTACGCTGTGGTCGTGGCTCAGCTCTACACGAACGGCGAGTGCAAGGGAATTCACCCGTTCATCGTGCAGCTCAGGGACGAAGAGACTCACGAGCCCTTGCCAGGCATAAAAATTGGCGAGATCGGTACGAAGCTGGGTATGAACGCCACCAACAATGGCTTCCTCGGCTTCGACAATGTTAGGATACCCAGAGAGCACATGCTCATGAAGAACTCGCAGGTGCTGTAACATTTTTCCTCAATGCTTCTTGCTCTCTTCTCTTGCTCAACTGGCCCTCGAACGACTTAGGTTCTGGAGGACGGGACGTACGTCAAGGCGCCCAGCGATAAACTCACTTACGGAACCATGATGTTCGTGAGAGTGGTCCTGGTGAGGGATCTGGCAAAGTACCTCTCGAAAGCAGCGACGATCGCCATCAGGTACAGCGTCGTCAGGAGGCAGGGTCAAGTAAAGCCCGAGTAAGTGCAGCTGAGCCTGGCTGGCGGCAGTGCTCGCATAAGTAGTCATTGTAATCGAGTCGCCATCTCCCGCAGTGGCCCGGAGACGCAAATCATCGACTACGTCACCCAGCAGTACAAGCTCTTCCCGGCGCTGGCGACCTGCTTCGCGCTCGCCTGGGCCGCCGACTGGATCTGGGAGATGTACAACAACGTCACTGCCGAGCTGGACCAGGGCGAGCTGGACCGGCTGCCGGAGCTGCACGCCCTGGCCTGCTGCCTGAAGGCGGTGGCCTCCTCGGACGCGGCCTCGGGCGTCGAGCAGCTGAGGCTCTCCTGCGGCGGCCACGGCTACATGGACGCGAGCAATCTGCCGGCGACCTACGGCCTCGTCACGGCGGCCTGCACCTACGAGGGCGAGAACACGGTGCTCTTCCTGCAGACCTCGCGCTACCTCGTCAAGGCCTGGAAGCAGGCCGTCAGCGGCGACACGCTGCCGCCGACGGTCAAGTACCTGGAGCTGCTGTCGCGGCGCGTCAAGCAGCGCCCCTGGAAGAACACCTTGACCTGCATCGTCAAGGCGCACCAGGCCGTCGCCGCCGGGTAACTATTGCTCTTGCACGCTCCTCTTGAACGCTCCTCTTGCACGCTCCTCTTGCTTGCAGGAAGATCAAGCAGGCCACCGAGAACATGGAGCGGCGCGTCAGGTGCGGCGCCTCCTCGGAGGATGCCTGGAACGAGACCAGCATCGAGCTCGCCCAGGCGGCCGAGGCGCACTGCCGCGCCTTCCTCGTTCTGAGATTCGTCGAGGCCGTGCGCGCGCTCGAGCCGAGCCTCTCCAAACCCCTGCACGACGTCCTCTTGCAGCTCTGCGAATTGTACTGCGTCAACTCGGTCCTCCTTCGCTTCGGAGACTTCTTGCGCGTGAGTACACGGAATTCACCGAATCGCCCGACATCTTTTCCTCCATTTCTTATTCTCTTTCTCGACAGTTCTCCTGCCTGAACAACGAAGACGTGCCTTCCTTGCAAAAACGACTGGAGGAGATGCTGGCTGCCATCCGTCCAAACGCTGTTGGCATCGTCGACGGCTTCGACATTCGCGACGAGATTCTCGGCTCCGCTCTTGGGGCCTACGACGGCAATGTTTACCAACGGCTTTATGACGAGGCCCTGAAAAGCCCCTTGAATCAAGAGAGCGTCAATCAATCTTACCACAAGTACCTTAAGCCATTCATTAAGAGTAACTTATGAGCTGGTTGCTACCGTCCTCGAACCAATCAATTTTTTCAAAATAATAACTTGCAAAATATTCTAATTTATTGCCTAAAATTCGTAAACGATTAATCTTTGAATTTTTTTATCTATTTCTGAACAACTTTGTAAAAATGTTCCGTTGCCTTTTTTCACTCTTTTCATCTTAATTCAACTGCAATTTGAGAAAACAAATATTTTTTCAATCTAGAAAAAACAAGTGCATTTTTACATTTTCTTGTGTACATTTTGAATGCTTTTGCATTTATTTGTGAAATTATTTCCACAAAGATATATCTTAATCCTTTTAAATTAGGTATAAATATAATTAAAATAAGAAAGGTACATATTGTGGCTTTTAATATTTTTTAGTTTTTTCTTTTGTAAAAATTGTTCTTACTTTACCAAAAAATTTCAACTGCAAATGTATGATTTGTAAAGCGATCTAAACTATTGAACTTAATAATTTAAGCAAATCATTTCTTGTAGCATTTTAATAATTCAATTTATAGTCTTGTTCAATTATTACGATTATTTGTTAACATTTATACATTTGTACTGCAAATTGTGTATATATGGTTTAGTTAATTGTATGGCTCTGTATAAGTGTTTTAGAAACATTAGATGGGTGCACTGATATGAGATTATAAAAGTTTACCGTTATTTTTCTATGAAATGTTAAATAAAAATTGTGATAAGAAATGAATCAAGTTTTTTAAGTTTAATGTTCTCGATAAAACCTCTAGAAATTCGAATAAAAACATAAAGCATGATGAATATAAAGGAAATTCGCTAAACATTACCAGTTTTAATATTATAAATTCCAAGACAAACTACTCGGTTAAAAAATATTTATTAAAATTAAAATACAAATATTCTTAGACATTTTAACTTTTATGCATAATCGTTATTCTTACAGGTATTTATTTCCGGGATAATTAATAATTACCGTTCACAAGTAATAGAAAGTATCTTTGAGTTGATCATTAGGTTGAGCTTTCAATGCCTGAGATACAAAGAGTGCTAGCTTATGAGCATACTGGCAAGGAGCTGGAACGCGTACTGTTCCACAGTAATTATAGTATCCATGACACAAATTGAAAGTCAATTGTTGTAGATCGTCAGGCGTTAAACCCAAATTATCATGAATAACGTTGTACGCTGTGGGAGTAACTGTTCCTTGATTGGATTTCTGTGATACAATAAAGAAATCATATTTTAGAGGGTCCGTTATAACGTCATCTACGACGGTTCCAGGAGGCGGATTGTTCTTATTTAAGAAGAGCCTAGTATTGATGCGTTTAGTTACGACAATGACACCTAGACTATACTCTGAATTTTTATACACGCGGCTGAGCGTTTTTTTAATTTGCCCAATCTCGTAATCATATACAAATGGAATTTGTCCTTCCCCTACTCCATCCCGATAAATAATTATTCTAGCAGGAAGTCGGTTTTTATTCCTTTTGGCAAACTCTCCAAGTGCACAGTGCATATGTAAAGCTAGGTTATTAGATAGTTCTTGTCCCGAAACATGAGGCCTTGCAACACTATAATACTTGGTGAAATTTACATCTAATGATGCTACCAAAGCTCCTGTAAAAATGTAATTTTGATTGTTTTAGATTAATTTATAATACTTTGCGTACAATTAATTAGTAAAGAAATATTTATCTTACCATAAGACATGTTTGCACTTTTATCATGGCAAACATCAAATCCAATAACCATCAATCCACGAAATTTTGAACCTGGATCCATGCCCCAGGGGATCCCACCAATCTTACAATTCATTTGAATTGCAAGTTTTGCACATATTGAACTTTGCCTCCTAGCGTCCCTGAGAAATACATTTTTTTGCAGGATTACTTGACTTGGTATACTTCTCTGGACCAATAATGTTTTTTTTATAGCTGCATATCTTTGAAGTTGATTGTTTGGAACTACGCAGAGTATCAACTGGGGTACAAATTTTGTTACAATTGAATCCAGTGCATTCGCGTATGTGTAAGAGGCATCATCTCTTATAAAGACATACTGTGGTGTATTAATAGTACAACTCATTCTACCAGCTACGGTTATCAATTGTCTTACAAAAGCCTGAAAAATAAAGAAAAAGATATTTTATAAATTATGAAAGTCAATTAAAAGAATAATTAATAAAATTCAAAACTTACATCAACATCATTTTTGGATCTTGAAAGAGCTACAACAAACCAGTCTTTTAAAGGAACAGCTCTGAAAGGCTTATAACTTGTAATTTCGTTACTCCAGTCAGCGTTCTTTATTGATACTTGTACATACTTAGAAGGCCCAGTTGAAAAAATTAACGCTTGTGACGGTAAAATTCTACCTTTCAAACTAACAAGATCTGTTTCTAGAGCAAAATTCCATTTTCTGAATTCTTCAACAATTTCTGGTTTAGAATGTAAACGTCTATTAAAGTTCATTAATTTTTGAATTCTATCTCTTGGTGCAACTTGCGTGTGTGTTGCTAGAGCTCTCATTAAACTGAAGTCATTCCTCATGTTGTCAGTTAATCCTGTCAAGTAAATATTTACATGATTGTCTGCAAATTATGTATTTACAAACTAAAAAAACTGTCAATTTATAATAACTTACCTGTACAGCGACATAATTCAGGAATCAAATAAATAAATTCACTATGACCAGCTCTACGCTCACGAGGTGAAGATCTTGATACTAATAATGGTTGTCTCATATCTCTTATAATTATATTATACTTATTTTTATAATATTGAGCATAAGAAACTCGTGATCCATCACGCATGCTAAAAGTGTGTCCTGGATTCACGGAATAGTCAACTTCGTCAATGCGATAAGTTCGGTTATTGTAGTCAGTAAGAACAACTGTGTTTCCTACTTCCTTGAAATATTCATCCTGATATTTTTCGGCATTTCTTCTGTACACTTCATTCAATACTTCTAACAGAGTTTGATTTCTCATAATTTTGTGAGAAATTTCTGCACACATTAAGATACTTTGTTCGTGTTGTCGGATCGAAGTAATATACCCGGGCCAAAGTTGCAATCTATATTCTCTAACATCTATCATACCAGAAGGATCATAATAATTTCTACCAACTAGTTGTAAATTTAAATGTTCTAAACACTTTCTGATGATTAAATTAAATAGCTGAAAGTAATGGTAGTCTCCTCTCACCACATCACCGACCAATCTGATTTTAATGTTAACTGCAGTTCTATCTTCGTCGCGTATTGAATTAAATTCTAACGGCTACAAAAAAGAGATTCAAATATTAATAAAATAAATTTTAATTTATCTCAGATTTCTACTATGAAAAATAGTCATTGAATACCTGCAGCAAACGGACTGTTGTGTACAAAGTAGTGCCGTCAAACAAATAGGAACCTAGCTCAGCCTTATGAACTCTTAGTAAAGATTTTTTAACAAAAGTTCTGTCTTCTTCGGGTGCAAAGTCAACTCTGTACTGATACAGACACCAATCAGGTTTACTTGTTAATTTAAAATAATTTGCTTGTAACTGAAGCGGTTGGCCAACAGTTCCTAAGAAGAGATTTGTATCATATTAGGTATTTCAAATTACATATTCTTCGATATGCACTTAATAAGAGCTAAAAAGTTTTACATACCTTGCTTTGAAGTATTAGGAGATGGTCGGGTCTCGATCTCGTTAACTGGAAGTCTTCGGCTCCTTTCTTCGGAAGAAGGAATAGAATGCTTAGCAGCAGCAGAAGCCATTCTTCTTGCTTTTTATATATAAAAATCAATTATTAATTTACAAAAGAAAATTGAATATTTAATTTTTTATATAATATTAATTCAAAATTAAAGATTGTTTAAAAAGAATTCTCTACTCAACGACGAAACCGAGCTTACTTTGTTTTTGTATATAGATAGGCGGCTTAAGATAAATGCGATCTCGAAAAGTTTCTAAGAACTCGTTGAAAAAATGTTCTTTGTCTTGAATAAAAGTTAAGTACAAAAAAATATTAGGAATAAATAAAGATTTGTCTAGACTTACTAGGCCTTGTCGGTAGATAAGTAAATTTTTGAAACTTGTAACGTCCGGTATACGGTATACGTACGGAGGACGTCCTCTGGGAACAGCGGTAACTCACGAACTAAGACCTCTTACACTGTTTCGTGTGCTTAAATATCTTATTTCAACCTCCCCTCTACTTTTCAATATTGCTTTCGTCGTCCTCCAATACCCTCTTTGCTAGCAGCTAGCTTAAACTTTTGGGCTGTATACAATGTGCTCCTTGTCCCTCTCTTCACCTCTCCCGTCTAAGCCGTCTTGGGTTCAAGTTGAATCCTGTAAACATTTGAAACTCATTATACCTCTCTGAAACTTTTAATAAATCTTCTTTTTTTTCTTAAATAATAGTATATTACGCACCCGAGCTGAAGGCGAGGGAAAGTAGTACTTTAGGCCTGCTAGGCAAAAAATACTTTCGTTTTACAACTTAATAAACCTTCACAATGCAGAAAGGTCACGTTTACGTACACGTCCAGGTCAGTTTTCAACTTTTACAGTTCCAGCATTTTTCGCTTATTCCGATTTCGCTCTCGCTCTCTCATTTTCCTGAATTGCTATAAGAAAACATTTCTTTTGCAGTTAAACCGACTCGCTCACACAAAAGCCGTTCGAAATTAAATAAAAATTATAAATTGTTTTATCTATTTATAAATTGTAACGAAAATTAATATCTAAAACTGGTAAACGTCAACGAATTCTTTTAAGACTAACGAGTATTAAAAACATATTTGTCAAAACAAAAAAATACACATATAAACAAATCTAATTTAAATCAAATTTATTTCAAAACTTACAATAAATTAATAATTAATCCTAAAATAAATTAAAAAGTGGATAATTTGTCAAAAAAGTATTGTAATAAATTTAATCAATTTTTTCATTTTCATCATGTATATCTTATTTTCTTATACGATACAGCGTTTATTTACAGAATAGGATCGACGACATACAGTATTATTTTGTTATTTTTACTAAATGTAGTGCAATCGTCATTAACTTTTCTGTTAATTAATAATAACATATTTTTTATTATTCTGACGCTCAAGAGTCGCGATGTAGCAATCACAAAATTTAGCGTCCAAGATGTTTTTCTATATAAAATTGTCCCCTTGTTATTTCGAAAGCAAAAGGGATCATCATATATGGCATTGAACGCAGACAACCCAGTACTGATGATAATCAAGTGATATCGTCAAAAATTATAAATGATTTTACAATCGAATGATTTTGCTCGTAATGTTAAAAAAAAGAGTTCCACGAGTAATTTTTATACACTATGAACTATATATATTAATATTAGTTGATTTTTTGATAGTTTTTAAATTCGTAATAAATTTGTAAAACAGTTTTAATGTTCATTATTATAGTTGGTAAGTTTTGAAAATATTTAGCGTTTAAGGCTGCCTTACTTACTTGTTCAATTGGCAACAGAATTTGAATGAAAGATGTACATCAGTTAGAAACATCAATAAATCAACTAAACAAGATCGCTTGGTCAACGTATTCGAAAACAACGTATTGTTTTGTCAGAAAAAGGCGCTGCCTCGTCTCGAAGTCCTTCGCTCGTGTACATATACATGTATATAAGTATTTTTAATTATTTTCTTTCGCTTTCAGATTTCTATCATGAGTGCGTATATGCAGATAAATATATACACATATATGTAATACATATACTTATATACTATATGGGGGTGGATGGGAAAAAAGGAAATGGGTTTGGGGCGTTGGGAAATTTCTGGATACTTACACTTAAAAAAGTAACATTGTTAATATATATAATATATATATTTATATAATTATCGTTATCATTAAATTATTTAATCAATTGATTCAGCATAAAATTGTCAACTGGTGCCCGAGAAGAAAAAATTCACGGGCACTTTTTGCTCTCGTTTTCTCGATTATTTTTCTCTTGTTTCTCTGACATTTTCTTATTTAATTACTCCTTTTTACCGGAGTTTTACACCCTCTTATAAAATATGATTTTGTTACAATTATAATTGTTAATAATAATTATTAATATTACTATAGTCATTATTTTTATTATTACTTTGCTTAGAACGTAGACGGTTTTTTATCAGGGGGAATTTCGAATGAGTCAAGCCAACATTTTCTGTATTCATCTCAAGTAGCATATTGAATGAATTTTTCCTAATTTTATACGTTGACCAATGTTTTCGTTATAGAGTAGTTTTTTTGTTTATCGCTTCTTTGCTTAATAAATTAAGACACTGGAACGAAAAGATAGCCTGCAGAACCGATTAGCAGTTATTTTTTTCATAAATGTAGTAAATGCTATATTTTCATGGTCCCCTCGTTTCTTAAAACGAGAGAAAATCCTTTCATATGTCTAGAAATTCAATATACAGAATGTTCAAGTTGACAAGAGTAAACAAAAATTTGCAAACAAAAGTTAATCTTGGATAATCAATGAGAAAGGTCGCACAAGACACAAGACAGTGGAAAAGCTAAATGTAAATAATCTATAAAGACGTCTAAGAAAACGATGGCTTGATTAAAAGTTAGGAAATCGTCTATAAACAAGAAGTAAATGCCATGCAATGAACAAGCTTTCTATAATAATAAATTAAGGTTTACAAGAACAAACACAGACTAACTTATGACGCCTTGCACGCAAGAGTGAAACGTGACTGAAATATTTTTTAGCGTTGATTCATCTTAATTTACGCTTGGAAACGTACTAATTCACACGCAAGAGGTGCGATGAAAAGAAGAAGAAACATGGCACCAAAGACTCGATTAAAAATTATCTTCTCTCATCGATATTTCATCGCACCTGCTATTTTTCCAAATATTTCTTTTCATTTGTCATGGTTCCAAGTATAAAATGCGTAAGCTGTTAAAAGGCAGCTTAGAAGAATTGGAAAAGTGAAAAAAGAAAATACGATTGCCGGCTGCTCTCCTTCGCTATCGAGTACAAAAAATTTAACAACAACGATCTATCATTTTTTGACGGAGCGAACTGTAAGTTACAAAGTCTGTAACTTTAATCGAGAAGGAGAGAAGTCCCAGATAAATAAATCAGCCTCAAAAAATTCATCCGCAATAAGTCGATTGTCGTAAAAAAATGTAACAAAAGGTGAGAGAAAAAAAACGATACGTACAATAGTAGAAAAAAAATGTAAAGAGAGACTATCGATGATCTAGTTGTATAGATTGGCGAGCGGGGAAAGGAAGTCTGCGAAATAATGAGGGTACAGCCTAGAGAGTTGCGTGCGCTTAACTTGATTTAAGGCTGGTTCAGTGAAAAAATTTCGTAAGAAACCGCTTCATCTCTTAAATATAGTTAAAGAACAGGTGTAAATGGCAGTATCGGCATGATATAGAGATTTGTCGAAAGTCGGTTGAGAGGAGGGAGGGTCGAATGAAAAGTAGAATGGAATTCGCGTTAAAGCCGATAAAATTGTGCATCGGACGAAAGTGCAGAAATAATTGACGAGAAAGAGTGGGGGTTGGTAGGGGATAAGCTTCTACGGATGTAAATGCGCTCGTAAAAGTGGCTCGTGCGTGCGCCTCTCGGCCCGTCGACGGTCCGAGTCCGGCTCGAGGAGAGCGACTGCGGGCCAATAAGGGCCGGGGGGCTCGGCAGAGTCGAAGCTCGGCCGGCCCGCTGCCGGGGCCCTTTGCTGCGGGAGCTTTGTCCTCCGCTCTACGGGGCCAAGCCTCTTCAAGCGTAGAACTCGCGGTTGTGCTGCGGCACCCCGGGCTTCGGGTAGGCGTTCGCCGCCGGCGACCTGCGCGGCTCGTCCAGCGCGTACGAGCCCTCGTCCTTTTTGCGCATCCTGTACACGATGAACATGACCACCAGGATGGCGCAGAGCAGTCCGACGACCGCGCCTCCGATCACCGCTGAAACGAGAGAGAGATTCTTGCTAGCTAGCATTTCTTTGCCTCTTGGATACTAATTTCTGATGGTCTACTTACCGGCCAGGACGCCCGGCTGGGTGAAGAACGAGCTCGCCCGGTCCTCGTGCTTCGGGTTCATGATGTAGACGTCGCGCGTGTCCTCCGAGTCGTCCTCGTGCTCGTCCTCGCCGGCCGAGGGCTCGACGACGTCGACTCCGGAGTCCGGTCGGTTTACGTTGTCGAGGCTCGGCTGCAACCAATCATCAGTTAGTATATCGAGCTGCTCTCGATTTTTTCAAACTTTTTTACGACGGACTCTTACCTGCTTGCTTTTGTATATCGTCTCCTCGACGACCTTTGGCTCGAGCGGCTTGTTGTTGGGAACGGGCTCGATCGTGTTGTGATTGTTGAATTCTGAAAAGCCGGGCAAGGAGCTTTATTAGTTTATTGGGATTCTTATTTAGTGGTTATTCGCTCGATGGATACTGACCACTGCCGTCGTCGCCGTCCTCGTCGTCGG
Source organism: Ormyrus rosae (assembly GCA_035047165.1). NCBI lineage: Eukaryota > Metazoa > Arthropoda > Insecta > Hymenoptera > Ormyridae > Ormyrus > Ormyrus rosae. The sequence goes on along the minus strand of JAWWML010000052.1, from coordinate 25,713,113 downwards.
GGCCGAGGCCGCTGCCGGACGCCTCGAGGTCGCCGCGGACCTCACCGCCACCGCGCCCCGAGCCCTCTAAATTGTCCTGGTCGTCGAGGTAGATGTCGTCGCCGAACGAGTTGTACTCGGGGCTGCCCGTCGACTTGTCCTTTATGTTCTGCTCTTTGCTCTGGAAGGGAGAGATAAATCTTTAATTCATTTTCATTACAACTTTTATTTCAAACTCGAATCAGTCAGTTTTCCGTAATATTAATCGAAATAAATACCAAGGGTCGTGAAAGGTCAGCAAAGCTTGCTCTTTCATCAGCTCTAATAATATTATTTTGACATTATTTTGACATCTCAGTTCGGCTATTACAAGCATTAGCTAATCTTGCCGTTTGCACAAACCGTAAGGTAGGAAAAACAATGACGTCCCAATGACGTTAGACGTATCTAAGTAGGCGAGAGCAACTGCGTAATTGCGCATTGATCGATTCCGGGAGCGAGTGTATTTTTAGCTGGATTTTTAGGCGGTCGCATCGACAGGACCTTGGCTCTGGGCGTGTTAGCTGGGGGGCGGCTGCCGAGTGCCGCGTTCCACTCACCGATTGGCCAAACCGGGGTGCAGCTCGGGCCGCAGCTCCGGGGTAGGCGAGGCTGCTCCTGGCTATCGACTATTGAGAGTTAGACGGGCATTTCGCGCCCTCCGCACTGCCTCGGCACTGCCTCGGCACTGCCTCCGGATTGTCGCGCGACTGTCCTCGGCTCGCGGGAGCTGCTCCAGGCTTTTCGGCCAGATGCTGACTGGCGCCGAGTAGTACAAGGTCGTGGCGCCAGGCGGCGCGGGGGGCCTCCACCCGCCAGAGGGGTGCAGCAGCCCTCCCCCCAGGCAACCGCCAGGAGCTGCAATCGACGACCTCCTCGAGAGCGAATTCGACGAACCGAGCTCAAGCGCCAAAAACAAGGGAAAACATTACCGGGACAATCGACTGCACTCTTAAAAATTCGACATTAAATTAACTCTCGTGTATTATTGAGCATTAATGCATATTTAATCTACAATTGTAAATGTACAATGAAAAGTACATTAAATTTAACGTTATTTTTAACAGTGCCGGTCAAACGGACTGATGCAGTCGAATCTCGTCGGTCTACATTTTACTCTCTTCCAATATATATATATACGTTTGCGAATGCCAATTTTCCACTTTTTACGATCGCAATTAGTAGAAAGCTGGACGACAGACGGCTCGTCGGCAGTTGGGGCGAAAATAGAAAATAAGATTGCCGCGTGCAGCGCTGAAGGGGACAGAGGGAAAGTGGCGATAAGAGAAGAGAAAAAAAAATCGGCTGCGCCAGCAGAATCTCGGCGGAGATCGGGGCTTTATTAAGGCCAAGGGTCGAAGGTCTTTCTCTCTTGCCGAACGCTTCGAGCTCCAAGCGTGCGACCGAGAAAAAGGCCGAAAGAAAAAGTACTTTTCCGTCGACCTTTTCCTATTTGCTTTCCTTCCTTCCTTCCATCCTTCCTTCCTTCCTTCCTTCCTTCCTTCCTTCCTTCCTTCCCTTTTTCTTTCTTATCTCTTTAAAAATTTATTAGTTTTTATTGACGGACCCAGGTATGGGATTAGGCTGACAAGTCTCAGCAACGTGTTTCAAAGTGGCATTTCGAGCTGGCCCTTTTTTTTCTCTTTGAAAATTCATTCATCCAAGGATTTTGGTATGCGACTAGTTGAAGAATTGAAATGTTTTAAAGTAGCATTTCGAGCAGGCTTTGAAATCTAGTTTTAATTTTATTTTTTCTTATGATATTTAAAACTAATTATTTGTTCGACGTGGTTGAGATCAAGTCCCGTTTGTTGTGGGGCGAGGGACATTCGAATTCATTTGAATGAGTCGTGCGAACTTTGACCGCTTGAAGGTCATAGTCTGTTGATTTACAATTAGTTTGCACGATAATCGCAGGCGGGCTTACTGATATAAAATATGGGCGAAAAATTAATTAAATTGTTTGAAAAAGCGTTCCTCTTTTTACGAGAGAAACGTTGAGAATTCTCTCTATATTTAAGTCAGCGTAAGAAAATTGCAGGATACAATTATAAGAGTGCGATTCACATTTATTTCAAAAGTTTTAAGTAAAAAATCTGAGAGTAATCAAAGATTTAAACGTTCTCTCCCGAGCATTTTAAAGTACACAGACCGCATCGGGTTTTAATATGATTCTCCGCGTCCGGTGTCATTGCACATTCGCCGACGAAGAGCGAGAAGCAGATAAGGCAAGAATTCGATCGGTCCTGCGATAATGCAAAGTATATTTAAAAATACAGCAGATCCATTCGGAGATAAGTGCTCATTTCCCTCGGCGACGGCACAGGCCACGCCACCTATCGACGGAGGCACGAAGCTCCCCGAGAATCTCGCGAAAACAATAGATCCCCCAGCTTGCCCGAAAGCGGACGAGAGGGTGTTGTCGGCGCTCCGTCAAGAGTGCCTGTCCGTCGGTCGGTAAGCTCGCTCTCCCTCGGCTGAGAAGGCTCGTCGCCCCCTCCAGAGAGAGAGAGAGAGAGATCCGCGCGAGTCGCGAATCAATACAAGGGCCGGCAACCCCCAGGACGCCGCCCCCGGCGCGAGAGAGCTTGCGGGAGCTTGCGCGCATCGGCTCTTTCCGCGGTCATCTTTTCTCTTTCCCGCTGTTCATTTTTCGGAAAACGCGACGAGCGCCAAATGCCGTCCGCCGCGGAAATAAACGGACGCGCCCGCCGGAGGGGAACGCGAAATATATACAAGCGCCAGGGGGCAATGACTCTCGAGGCGCACGATCATCCACGCAAAGCTTTTTTTCCTACTTCCGCGCACGAAATCGGCAGCGGATTATAAAGCCGCGGAAAGCTCGAAATAGAAGTCGAAAGTGGCTCTCTCTCTCTCTCGAGCAGCGCTCCTGATTCGGGGCGAGGGCGAAGCAGCTTAATGCCTTGATTGATTATTTCTCTCGGCTTTTAATAACGAAAGAAGGAGGACGAACGTCTTTTTTTTTCTTTTTTTTTTTTCGAGCCTCTGCTTCTTTTCCCTGCCGAAGTCTGAGCACGCGACAGCTGTTTCGTCCCGACTCGATGGCCCCTTCGAATTTCCATAGTATTGAATATTCCGACACGCGTCTCCCTAGCTCGGCTCTTCCAATATGCCTGGCCGTCCCTTTTTCGGCTTTGTGCGCCGGAGAGAGAGAGAGAGAGAGAGAGAGAGAGGCGGCGGAAAATCTAAATGCAAGTGACGATCGAACGAGATCTTTCGGCGGACTCGCTTTTGTTTCTCGAAATCTGCCGAGGATTCGCACGAACAGAAGAGGCCCGAGCGACACGCCCGGCAGATTGAAAGCTCTCGAGCGCGGAAAGTTTAGTTTTGAAAACAGTTTTCAACTCCGAGGCGACCGAGCGGAATAAAGGGCTGCGCAGAAGTGTGCGTAACGGGAAATATAAGTAAGCGAAGAGAAGAGCTCGCCGCTCTGATTTTTCACTTGGTTAGCCGGGGGGGAATTGCAGGGGTAAAGAACGACTGGATATCGGTAAAGCGTCAAAGTGCAGAGTACGAGGCGTATAATAGCCGCAGAAGTATATGAAAGGGCGTCGTCCCTTGCGAGACAATGCGCCAGACGCGCGATCGTTCGCTCCCCCTCCCTCCTGTCGAACAATCGGCTGAAATCGAGTCCGCTCGCCCCTCGATTAGCCGGCCTTTCGTCCGCTCGCGGGACGGGAAAGCACAGTCGCAGCCCGCAGTTTTCGACTCCTTTCTCCGAGCGCGGATCATCTCTGGGAATCCGATGCGGGCACGTCGTCTTGGCGAGGATCGATGATCTTTTGTCGAAGTTGCCCGCGACCCCGAGCATCGGGCGCGTGAAAACGAGGAAGGGGCAGGCTGCCAGGAAAGTTTTTTAATTTCGAAGATCCGCGGAAATTATCCGGCAAGTTGCCGGGCAAAGCAACCCCTCCCGGCCTCTAATCCGGCATAAGCACGGTGAGCTTCGAGCCCCCCTTGTAATTTTGTAATTGCGACAGGATCGTTAACGAGTCGTGCCCCCTTCGCCGCGAATCCATAAGCCAATCTCTGGCCGATTGTATTCGCAACGGCCCGGTGCCGCCTGATTTTTTTTTTTTCAATCGAGCCTCTCGATCACTTGTTGCGCGGGCCCCTGTACTTTTTCGATTATCGGAGTCGCCTTCTCATTACGGTCACGTTCGCGTATACAATCGCCTCGCTTTTCCCTTTGATTATCCTCTCGTATAGCTCGGTGCGCCTTTTATCCTCCGGCGCCCGATAAAGCAGCTTTGTGCCGAGACTTTGGCTTTTTCAAAAAAAGGAAGCGGCAGCACTGGGCTCCTTCCTCTGTATAAAACGTCGAAAATTCGTAATATCCATGAGAGCCGCGAAAGCTCGTAAATCCGAGAAAGATTGTTTGCCGACGCGGCCTTCGGGCCGCGAGTAAGCGGCGAATAAAAGGCGATTCTCTCTCGGACGACACGTCGGCCGGAAGCGGAAGTGCACGAGGCTCGCTCGGAAGAATAGCAACGAGTTTCTTGCCGTCCAGCTTCTCGGCTCTCTTCTTGTATTTATCGCGCGATCGTCGCCTCCAACGAGGGCGCTTTTTCTCTCTCGCGGATTTCAATCCCGGCACAACGCGGCCTCGAGAGAGAGAGAAAGAGAGAGGCAGCAAGCCCGAAAACAAGTATTTACTCGAACTCGCGGGGATTCTCGAGGAAGCTTTGAATAATTCAGAATATCCGAGGAGCTTAAATATTTAATGAGCTTTTTCAATGCTGCTGCTTTCCGCGATCTCTGCTGACAAACATTGCCCTACTCCGAGGCAAACGAACGTCTAATGCCCCGCGGCATAAATATTGAAGGAGGTTAAAAAAAGAGACGAAGGGAAAAATCGCCGTCGTCGGTTTATGCGAGGGAATCCCCGGTGGACTGCATCCATTTTCCTCCTTCTAGCCTCTCCCTCCCCCCGCTGCTTTTTCTTCGACGCGTCAATCCCTCCCTTCTCTCCGGTCTCTCGCTTCCCTTTGTCCGGCCGCGCTTCGCCGCTGAGTTCCTACAATTTCGTGTCTCCCGCGCGCGCCGCCTGTTTATCCGGCCGCTTTTCATTCAAGCGCGCGGAATCCCATTGTCCATTGTCGGTCGGCGTTCGGAGCCGCTTTCCCGACCGTCGGGCATATATTGCGCGCCTCTGCTTTTTCGATTACACCTCTTTTAGCTCCGGCGTTTCGAGCCTCGTTTTTACTTTTGAAAAAGGCTTCCGCGTCGAGCGCTCTTTTCGATTGGAACGTTGATGCAGGGGGGGGGGGGACTCTCGTAATAATCATTTTTATGCGACGTAGCTTCCCTGTCGCGCTCAAAGCTGCGCGGCGCGTCGAAAGTTAATATTTGCTTTAGCGCGCCGGCAGTCGGGATTGGATTGAATAAATTTTCTCGCCCGAACAATATTTTCCTCGTATCGCTTTATTTCGTTCGACAGCGATTTTTTCCAAAATTCACACGTCGAGTTCAATACTCTGCTGTGCTCTTTTGCTGGAATTTGCTGAAAGTTCATCTCTGAATGATTACATCGGCTTTACTGGACTCGTGCCAAAAGTGGCTTTGCGAGAAAGAAGTAAGCAGATGTAAAGATAGAGATAATAAAGTCGAAAAAACATGCGTAATAAAAAAGCAGTACAAATACGCGCAGCTTACAGTTTGTAGAGAAAAAATTTAGCACAAAAAAAGAAACTGGTAGCGATTTATGCGCGCGTATGAATTCATTCGATGTTAAAAGCGATCGCAACAGATAAAACGTGCTAATTCTTGAGGGAACCAATGTAATTACAGGAATTTCATTTGTTTAAAATGGCAATATAAAACAAAGAGGCGGAATAAATAATGAACATTTCTCGTGCAAATATTTATCTCAAAACGAAAATAAATTTTAATTGATTGAAATTTCCAATAGAAAATACAATACGTACATTGTTTCTTAAAAATGCGTAATTATTTGAAAAAAACATTATTTCAAATTATCCTCTCCAACGCTTTTCTCGAGGCTCCGCGATTTTTTTTTCACCAAACCCCGTGGCTATCAGTCGCGAGCTTCCAAAGTACACGACCGCAATTCAATCGGGATATTATCACGAAGCGCTGCGCGCAATACATTGCTAAAAAGAATAAACTGCACGCCCTCCGCGACGACGGGAATACTTTTCTCCGCGCGTCGCTACAATTCTGACGCATCGAAAAAGTGACCCGGATCGCCCGAGGCGGCAAAGCAGCGGAATTTTCCGCTTTACATATAGAGCGACGATACCGATGCTGCGCGCTGCAGCTCGTTTCAAGCAGCAGGTGAACCTTTAGCAGTGATTTATTAAGCAGGAGAAAGGGACAATGCGCTCGGGGGCGGCCGAGAAGCTAATTTAAAAAACTCGGCTCCCCTTAAGCGTCGCGAGAACAGCCACGCTGCAGATCAAAGATAACAGCGAGGACAACGCTCAGGGAGTTTTTCGAGTCTGCAATTAGGAAGAGGTGCGATTTTTTTTTTTTTTTTTGACGAATTCCGACGGACGACGGAACGGCCTGCGAGAGGGGAAGAAAAATGAGCGGATCGATCGGACGGGCCTTGCATATAACGGGGGTGGAAGAAACGTCGCGCGCGAACATCTGGAATTCCCGGGCGACAGAGTATGCCGTGAAAATGCGAGCCGCCGAGGGCATATCGATATAACGGCCGGAGGTTCGCGCGCGCCTTCGCGAGCACCGCCATCGGTATTCCAATATATCCAGCAGGTACACGTATACATATATATATCCGCGGTCGGGTCACAAGCGACGCCCGTTAATGAAAGTCCGAGAGCAGCTCTCCGTCCTCCATTTTTTTTCGTTGCGTAAACAAGTCGATCGGCGGAAATCTGTGTTTTGTGCGGAGCGGCCTCTTCCCGATCGGCCGTGACGCCTCGATTATAATATTAGAATTTCGCCGCTTACAGGTGATTCCGAGGGGGCGCGTATTTATAGAGCTCTCCCTTTGGAGGAATCTCGTAAATAAAGAAGATTCAAGAGCGTGCGTTGTCTCCGCGGAGCCTATAAATAGTCGGGCTTATTTCGAAGCGAGCGGCGCGGCCATTGTGTAAAACATCGAGTTTTCGAAAGAGACGCGGGCCGCGTCCGCTTTTTTTACGGAGCGGCGGCAGCCCCCGCCGAGGCTCAAGTGGCGGAAAGAGCCAAGGACTCTCCTCGCTCGCGGAATTTTCACGAGCACTTTTCTCTCCTCCTCGCGCTCGATATGTGCTTAACGAGCCCGAGTCGGGGCCTTTGCGTCTCTTTTAGAGGCAACGCGAAAAACAAACTAGATCGGAGATTTCGACGGGAGCCGCTCGAGATGTCACTGCCCCGGAGATAGCCTCCGCCGTAAGCGATCGATCGGCCGCAGGCCGGTGCTCAGCTCGGGGATATCGAGTCGCGGTCTTTGCTCCGGTACGCCGCGGCCGCCCCGCTCCCGACGCGCCATAAACTATTTATCGAGCCGCCCGTAGACCTTCTTCCGAGCGATCAAAGCCAGGAAGATTCAGCCGACTTTGCGAGGCGGCAGGCGGAAGAAGAGAGAGGACTCTTGGGGCGAATCGGTATGCGAGTCCGCGCGGCATTGGAAGAGAGAGAGAGAGATACTAGAGAGCCGCGGCGAATTAATTCGAATGCCGTCGGACGCGAATGTCTGCTTCTCCCCCGAGCGGTGTCACATTGTTGTGCGAGCGAGCGTCCGATTTGCATGTCAAAAAATCCGCCGCCTCTCTCTCTCTCTCTCGCATTACGGCAGCTTGTCAGCTGTCCGTGTTAAGTGCACTTGTGCGAGTGTACATTTCTCGGCGCTGTCGGGGGGCGGGGAGGCAGCTGCGTCCGACGGCGCGAATTTTCGAGAGAGTAGCCCTTCGCATCGCCGGAAAATCGCGCGCCAACGCCAAAGAGAACGGCGCGAAATTCGTGAATGATCGAGCGCGCGGCTCAATGTGACCTTCGCCGGAGACGAAGCCGAGAAACAGGCTTGCGTCGGCCAACGAAGATATAATGCCCTGGCTGACGTCAGCTGGCTGCCTCTAATTCGCGCAATTTCCCAATTGCCGATCAAAGCCGCGGGCTGACTCCGCGCAGCGAAAAGCGCTGCTCTCCGCAGAGGCTCGCCGAGAGCGACGGGCGGCGCGAAAGAATCCGAGCGCCGGCATTCCGCGGCGGCCCGTGACTGCTCGCTAATTAGGCAATTAGTCACGCGAGCCGGATTGCGGCCCTCGGCGGCGGCGGCGGTCGAGCGTTCCGCTCGGGGTCGCGTATATAATACCTGCCTGCTGCGCCGGGGAGAAAAACGCCCCCGACTCGGCTGGAGTTCCGAGCGAGGAATCTCGCGGCTCGGGTCCTGCCGATCGACTGCTTGCGCAACGCTCGAAGCCAATATGCCGCGCTCGCACACCTGCCGGCGCTGATTTGCTGCCGCGCCCATCCTTTCGACCGGGAGGCCAATTGCTTCATTTCGTCAGAGAGAGAAAGAGAGAGCGATTTGGGTCAGCGACTCCCTTGTTTCCGAGCTCGAGTCGCGTCTTGCAAACGAGCGAAAAGGAGCGGAGCCTCGGCCGGATATGGAATCGACAGGCGTCCTTGCAGTGCTGCCCGTCGCGCGGCGCATTCCGGAAATGCGAGCGAGCGCTGCCCCTCTCTCTCTCTCTCTCTCTCTCTGTCCCGGCGTGCAGGAAGCGCGCGCCGCAGGTTGCCGTCGCGCTGGTCGCGCGCATTCGAGCGATGCTCGCCGTCTGCTCGTTCTATTAATAAACCGATCGATCGGCGTTATTTCGAAAGATCAGAGAGCGAAAAACGCGCGGCGCGGCGTTGCAAGATGAACGAAACGCCGAGAGGAGCGTCGAAAGGTCGTCGAGCGCCTCGCAGCCGCGTCTTTCTTCCGCGCGCGGATCGATTAACGAGCCCGCCGCCCAAATGAGCCTCTGCAGTATACATGCGGCTCTGCCCGCCGGCGAAAAAAGAGAGAGAGAGCCTCCTCCGCCCGGTCGGACGGGCTTTAAAATTCACTGTCGCTCGCAACATCAACTATTCGCATCTGTTAGAAGCGCCTCTCGCTCTCGCGGATCGGTTTCCGCTTAACCGGCTCGCGTAACGACATTAAACCTCGGAAAATTAATTACTACGCATCTCCTGGCTCCGCGAGAGTCCGGGGCTTGGATTTTGTTTGCTCGCCGGGATTATTGCGGGCAATTATACGGTGCACGCGATATTCCCTCTAATGCAGGCGAGAGAATTATAACAAGCTGCTGCTCTCGCAGCTGCGCTGCTTATCCCCGGCAAAATATATCACCTGCTCGACTTGTTTTGTCGGGTTATTCAATTCGGAGAGAGAGAGAGAGAGAGAGAGAGTCGAGTTCAATGCACCGCGTTCCTTCTCCCGCGGCTCGAGGAGCTCGCTGGCAGATTTTCAGCCAAGTCTATACGACGACGATTGTGCTATTAACCGTTTTATTGCTCCCGGGCAATATATTTTGCAGCGCGCTCTCGTCTCTCTCTTGGCTCGGTCCTCCGAGGCCGTTAATAACGAGAGATTTTTACATAAAGCCTCGCGAGGCTTCGCTCCACATTTTCAACAGCTTCAATGGGCTTCTTGGTCAATTTGAAGGGAATTTTCTTATTAAGCTCGGAATCGTTTCTCATAAAATCCGGCAAAAACGGCTGGATTATTCGTCCGCGCGGCGCAAAAGAGGCTCGTAGGCGTTAAAGACAGAGAAAGTTATCATCGCAGCGGCGGTAAACGAAGTCGAGTATGGGAGTCTACATCGAGTCACGCGATCCTTTGTTTTGGAAAGTCGGGAGGCGGAGACGGGTAAAACGCGCCTCCGCCGAGAGACTCATCGCTGCAATCATTATTTTCAGAGTTGTCAAACAAATTTCGGATCCGTCGAGTTCGGCAAAAAAGCTACGACAGCTTAGGGATTCGTGACTGATGTGAATATCATACGTGTTGTTCTCGAGCTTCAAAGACGGTGAATCATGTTTACATTTGATAAAGCTCGCTTATCTGCGGTACTAAACATCAGTTAGTATTTCCAGTGGCTTCGGGCTTTACATTTATTTAGTAAGATAAATATTTATTTTTATCGTTAGACGGGACATGCACAGTTTCGAAAATTTCGGTCGGACGGAAAAGCTTTTTTCTTTTGAAAAATCCCAAAGCAAAAACGAAGCAAACGTACAGCTTTGCGACAAGCAAACATTGCACTCTTTTTTATCGCGAACGAGAGTCGGGAATACAGAACGGTCGAAATAAAGTTTCGAGTGTGCTTAGCTCGCCGTTTATCTGACGCGGAGTCGGAGAGTTGCGCGGAAATTCCAGAGTTTTTTCTTTTTTACGTTATAATTGCGTTTGAGACGATAAAGCAGTGTAAAAATGATGAAGCAATTACGCAAATGGGGCTCTCCGCCGAGGGAGCGGCACGCTAAAAGTTCGAACTTGACAGAGTGAAAATGGGATATTTTCGAGACAGGTTTTTGTCCGCGCGAACTTGTCGTTTGAAAAATTCAGCAGCTTTTCCATGAAAATTCAAAAGCTTTCGTATAAACTCTGGCGGAATTCTTGACGAGTTTGCTCCTTCGCCGTTGGAATCTGCCGGTCGGTATTATTGCCGAGTGGCTAACTAATTGTAAGACGGGGACAAAAATGTTTGGGCAAACGTTGAGACGCGCTGCAGTCGGCTCCTCTCTCTTTCTCGGCGTGCCGCAATAATGCATAAAGCTCGCCGCGAATTTCCACTCTCAAAGAAAGAGGATTCCATCCTCGGCTTTTCGAGCGGTAAAAAAACTGCCGAGGCTCGCGGAGGGATCGGCGGGGCGCAAATATTTGTCGGAGGCTGCGCGCGATAAGAGAGCGAAGGATCGGCAAAGCTTGTTTCTCCGCCCTCGCCGGCCGCGTCTCCTTTGGGTAAATTTGACGCTCGCGCTCGCGGCGCGCGGCCGCGAATTAAAATGAAACTCCTCCGCTCGAAGAGGCTTCCGGCTCGTGACTTATTATGCGAGATGAATAATTCAGGCGAGATATGAAACCGACAGGACTGGATGACTGACTAGTGCAGCGGCTCGCGGAGAGATATGCGAAGGTCAGCTGACGTAGCTGCATTATTCATTTGCGCGAGCGTAATGCGGCAGCTCATCGATAATTCTGCCGCGGGCCTCCTCGGTGCTTTTCAATTTCGCAGCAGAGGCTGCGCGCGGGGCTTTTTATTCGAGCGAGCGCTAATCGGATCTCGCTTAAACCGCACGGTCAACGGAGCGGTGGCGCGCAGGCGCCCATCGAGGCACGCATCGGCGTCGCGGCGCTGAGGAACCTCGAACAGGAAGCGCATTCAGAGAGACGCAGAAGTCTCTGGCCTCGCTCGAATTCCGTCCCGCCTGCGTAATATTCGGAATTAGCGTCCGACGGGCATGAAAATCCGGGCGAGATAAATGGATCCGTCGGACGCGAGCGTAAAAGGCCAGCGAGGCAGCGGCAGGAAGTCGCGCATTAGCCGTCCGCATGAATCCGAATGATTTTTAGCGCAGCCTCGCTCGCGCTGGATCGAAATTCCGCGCGATCGCCGCGCGAGAGTGTAGGTGCACACGCCGGGCGTCCGCGAGCGGCGTGGTAGGACCGGTTTTTCATCCGCGCGCAGCGGTACAAAGCCCGAGTTCCGCCTCTGCTCCGTCTGGCCGCGCGCGTCTTTGAAGCCCGGATTTTCGCTTCGGGGGGAAAAAAGAGTGCGTCGCGTCGCTCAATTAAGGCAGCCTGTGCTCGTACACCTCGTGCACGCTTCTGCCTCGCGCGCGCGCGGCATAATTCGATTCATCAGCGGCTAGACGGTGTCGCCTGCATAGTGCGAGCAGCCTTCCCCCCAATCGAATTTCGTCCGCTCTCCTCTTTGCGCGCCGCGTAGCGAGAAATAGTGCGCTCCTCTGTTACGTACTCGTAAGCCGATGAGACAATTACCCGAGAAATCGAGGAAGCCCGATAAACGCACGGAATTTATACCGTTATCGCGCGCGAGAGAGAGACAGAGAGCGCCGCGAGAGGAAGATAAGATTTTGTCAGATATCGTAAAGTTAGCTCTCGTTTTTCGGGAGACGAGGAGAGGAGAGGCGTCTCTCCTTTGAGAGGACAACGGCCCTCGCTGCACCCGAGAGACTGTCTGCCCCGTGCGCACACAGGTCTGCCGAGCCCGAGAGCTTGGCGCGCGCGGCGTAACCTAGAAACGGAGCCGCGTGCCAGACTCGGGGAGGGAACTTGGCGCCTGCCAGTGCATTTGCACGGTAATGAGACGCCAAAGAAAAGCGGCCGCCCTCCGCATCGGTACCTCCGTCTTTTGTGCCTTCGTTACGAGTTGCAGGCCATTTCGCCGCCATACTCCAAAGAATCGGCTGCTCTCCGCTATTTTATATATCTTTCCACTTTTTCAAGGAAGAGTAATGTGCTCAAAACTTACAGAGTACTTATCTCTCTTTATTCGTAAAGAAGATTACAAAAGTGTAAATATTATTTTACTTGTGTCCAACTAAAAATTTATCTCTTTCCCGAAAATGATGACTCAATCAAGTATCGAACTCATCCGTTTTCCCGGACGTGAATCAATTTTTTGATAATTAAACTTTAATTTGATCTTATCTGCGAACACTCGAGGGTCCATTAGCATTCGAACCCGAGAATCACGGCAAAAAGTAATACGGGAATTTGCTTGAGTTGACCAGTTGCCATTCTTCTGCCCCCCCTCCTTAAATAATTCATTAAACGACGTCGAGAGGCTAACGACCCTCGAAAGATTCGACGAGAAATCCACTTACCTCGTCCCGCGCCATCAATTCCATTTTCAGACCTTTTTCAAATTTATTTGATCCAGCGCTGAAAATGTTTCCTTGAAACTGAATTTTTAATTAGCCTCCTCGCGTATACAGATCTCGCTGAAAGAACTCGAGTATTTTTCGAGCGTCAAGCGCGAATCGCGCTTTCAGAACCAATAGACTACAGGGACGCGTGCCTTTATTTACTAACGACATCTTAAAAGAATTTTTCGCAAAAACAGCAGAGAAAATACGCGGCTTCTTTCATTGCCGCGCTACGCGGAGGAGTGAAAAAGGACGATGTTTCGTGCGATAGAATTTTGCGGTATACCTTTGTGCCTTGTCGGCGATAACGACCGAGCACGTCGACGAGGTGGCGCGAAAAGAGTAAGCTTTTACGGCCTCGTGAAATACCGCCGAAAAAGACACCCGAGTCGTGGGGGCTACTGCGTAATAAAGTGGCGCAAGAGGCGTATAAAGCCGTGATGTCATAAAAATCACTTTTTCACTGGGCGGATAAGCAAAGTACAAATAAAGCATGAAAATTACTATTCCTAACCAAAGTTTGATTGAAAAAGGACGACTATTAGGCAAGAGAGAATGAAAACTATTTCAAGCACCTCGAGAATAACTTTTCAAATTCTCTCCGTTGACTGAATGGAAAAAAAAGCTTGAATTACAAAGCGCCCGTATATCGAAGGATCTTAAAGGGCCGAACGAATCGGCACGCAGCCGAATAAACGTCAATATTAGACGGAGCAAAGGGTTGACGGAGAGGGAAAAAAAAGCTCGAGCGTCGAGGGAAGCTCCGCGGCGGAGGGGAGAGAGAAGCATTTCCAGCGGCAATTTCTATTCTATTTCCGTCGACGCGGCAATGCCGTTCAATTATAGACTGCGATATCGGGAGGCACGTTTTGCCAATAACTGGCGCGCCACGTCAGTGAAAAACTGAGAGATGTGTAGAGAAAGAGAGAGAGACGGACGGCCGGGCTCTATCAATATCTCTTGTCCAGCGATTGGCGGCGCGGCGGCGCGGCGGGAGGGGCTCCCCGCGCGTTCCTAGTCGCGACGCGAGTCCAAAGTCGTAGACGTGCCTCGACGGAAGGCACTAAGCAGAGAAGGCCGATCGATAAACTACCGCGACCCCCCGTTAGACCCTCGACGACCTGTCAAACTCAAAGGGACTTGTCGCTTTTCATTTTCTTCCCGTGTCGACTCTCCGCGGATCTATGATGTATATACTTTTGTCTCGTCTGTATAACCGCTGGAATTCGATTGTCGAACGTCGAATCTAACCGATTTGACTACTCGCTTGAATTTTCTACACTCAAACTAATTGACTGGAGTATATACTCCTCTCGAACGTCCCGTATGTAAACAATTTTGTCAACTCTCTGCATTTACTCGTGCTTTGACAAACACGGAAAACGCGAAGCGCTTTCGAAAATAATAAATGAAAGGAGTCTTGTTTAATTAGAGAGCAACGGCCCGTTTTTTCGCGTTTATGTCAATTACCCCCTTTTAAATTGAACGCGAATCATCGAGCCGCCGCGCGTCGGTAAATAAAACGGACATACATTCAAAGCAGCTCGCTTTCGAGCGTCAATTATCAATTACAGAAGAATATCCAGACGATGACTAATGCAACGTTTTCGTTACGTTAAAACTTGAGCGTATCATTACTAGCTTTGCTTTTCGAGTATTCGAGTCGTTAAATGTTAGAGAGCGAGGAGACGGCCGAGAACCGTCACCGAGGCAATGAAGAAGTTGCTCTGTAACAAAATTAAAGTTGGAAGCTCTGCAACACAGAAGACATTTACAGTAAATTGTTTCCAAAGTCGTGCCGCTACCTAAAACAAGTTTAATTGCTTTACTTTGATTGTCGGAATTCGATTTTCTTTTTTTCTTCTTTTTCTTCTCAAATCGATCGCGCAACTATAAATGCAAAGCGTCTCGTTCGGCAATAATTTATTGTCTACTTTGATTCAGTGGCTATGTTAATTTACGCGATAAAACTAATATTAATTTGAGCGTCGTTCGTAATGGAATCGCTTAATGTCGTATATATCATCATCAAGATAAAAAGCTCCATCAATCTGTAACGTTTATTACGACGAGAGGGAAACTTATTACATAAAAATCCCAGTTCATTGCTTAATGCCAAGCATAACAGGAAATGTTCAATTGGAAATATCGAATATTCCAATAAACGTCATCTCGAACCTTCGAATTTGAACAATGAAAAATATAAGCAAGTGTAGGCAACGTTGCAAAGTTCAGCCATCCTCCTCTCGCTCGCGAGGTAATTGGCCCAGCAGCCGTCCGCCCGAATTGAATCAGCCAATACGGCGCGGAGCCTCCACGCGCTCCTTCGCGCACAAGCAGACCCTCGCCGCCTCTCCCTCAAAGGACAAAGAGCAAAAGAGTTTAGCGAAGCAAGTCTCTCTCTCCTCGGAGAGGCGCTCGAATTCATTATATATACGAGCGACCGCGGCGAATTTTCCCATTTTCTCGAGGTGAATTTTCCAAGCCGGTTCTTTCGATTAAACGGCAAGAGGCTCTCGACGGCGACTCGCGGCGCAAACAGTTTCAAAGATAAAAAATGTGGGTCGAGCCGCGTGCGCGCGCGTCTGTGTGTACGTGTCCCGTGCGCGTGCCGTCGCGACCCGCTTTCCTCGATTTTAACCCGCGCCTAACGAGGAGAGCTCGCCGAAATTTCGAAATATAATTTCAATCGACGCAACGTCCAAATGTCAATGTATAATATTGTCGCGAGGGAGATAACAGCGGGCGCACGGAGAAAACTCGTCGCGCGAGAAAAAGGCCCTCCGAGTGGCTCCGATAAGGAACGAGCGTTCACGTTTCCAAATTCTAACGGGCTTACGTAAGAGAGGCCGGTTGCGAAAGCTCCGAAGAGTTCCTACGCTGAGCAAGACGGCGTTCGAGGAACGTCGCGTGGCGTCCTTTTGAAATTATCATCTCCCGCTGCAGACACGCGCATCCCGTCCCACCGGTTGCACCGCTCGTTTCATCTCTCCGAGTCTCTCTCTCTCTCTTTCTGGTCGTATAGGCGCGCAGTAACGGCTGTAGCGACTGTTTACGCAACGAACGCCGCGAAGGCGGCGTGGGCGAGAGAGGCGACGACGCCGATCGAGAGGCGCGGCTGCCCCCGCTTCTCTCTCCGTCCGTCAAAAGCCGCGGAGGAGAAAGCCGAAAGGCCGCGCGGCGCGCCTTTTGCCCGGCAAATATATCCTGCAGGGAGGAGAATCGTTTAGAAACGGCGTGCGCGCGATTCGCGCCACGGGAGGCTGCTCTCCGCGGGGCGTTACAGGTCAAAGGAATCGAACCTTTCCTCGAATATGCCGCGCGTAAAAAGGGGGAAAGAGCGCCTGGCCGCGTAAACGCGCGAAACGGCCGCGGAGACGGGGGAGCTTAACGAGGAAACGTCTTGTTTTACCTCCGAGTTTACAGCCCCCGGAGTGCTTCGTCTATATATCCCCGATCTCGCGGCCGAGAGAGCTTTTCATTTGTCGTTGGCGGCGCGTAGGTGAAATTGCCGAGGAAAGAGAAAGCCGCGCGCGGAATGCGAATATCGAGGACGGAGCGGGAGAGCGACTAATTAGCATCCGCGGCGAATAGCTGCGCAACCGAGGGCAGGCAGGCCAGCTTTCCGACCTTGCCACCTGATAGCCGATAATCGAGCGTCCGGCCTCCAAAGCCCTCCGACTCCTTTCGAATTTCCTCCAAAGGTCTCTCTCTCTCTCTCTCTCTCTCTGCTTTGCTGGCACTTTCCGAAAATTCCGATTGCCGATTGCGCGGGGATTCTGGAAACGATACCGAGCTCTGCTGCTAAGCGCTCTTCGTCTCATTAATTACCGTAGTAAAAGAATAGTGTAGCGAAAATAAAAATAATCTCCCCGGGGCTTTCCAGCATGCGGAGCTTCGCGGAAAACGCGCGGCCCTTGTTTTAAAATTGAATTCCGGCAAAAGTTGATATTGCGAAACAAGAAAACCACATTACGAATCATCGAATGTAAGATTTCATCTTGCTGCCGTACACTTCGCCCGAAGTAACGGGCTCGAAACTTTTTCATTCAAGAGTTTACGGAATGCATTCCTCGCCGAAAGAAAGGGTACCAAGAATTTCATTACGCACCCAAGTTTTATTACGCGTCGGCAATTCGCGCTCGGGCGTTAAATATCGCACTAATGTCGCGATTGCGAATTCGAATGTTGCACCTGGCAGATATCTGTGTCCACTTGGCAGACGGTGAAAAAAAGAAACGAGGAGTAAAAAAAAAAAAGATTGTTTATCGCTGTACAACTGTTTACTTTCGTAAAGTCGATATCCAGTATCGTGTTTACACTCGGCATGAGATCATGCCAGTTTATAAACTAAACATCGCCGCGTTGTTGTGAAAAAAATTTTAATTCTATAAAGAGTAGTCGTTGTTCTCGCTAATAAATAACATTTAACAGATATCTGTGCGGCTTTTATATATTAAAGAACTCCAATCCTAATAGGTCGAGTTACGATTATTTAAAAAATATATAACCGGGGAAACTTTATTTTTTACTCTTATCGCACAGCTTTATTGACAGAAAGTAAGTCGGAGCTAAAATATTTAAAAGGTAAACAGTCGAGATAAGATAGCAAAATGCATTAGGAAGGAAATTGAGATTTTTTACAGATAATACATTGACGAATAAGTGTTGCGTTAAAATGTCGACGTCAATCTCTCGCCGCCCCGATAAAAAGTAAAAAAGAATCGAACGAGAGACGAAAGGATAAATACTCGCAGAAATGGTAGAGCGCGAAAGCGTCCTTTAAGCCAAGTGTACGCGCATCGCAGGAATAAAAAGGAGAAGCGAATATTTAGAAGCGCGCCAAAGCCGACGTAAATATCGCTGACACAGTTTTATAGCCGGAGAGAGAGAGAGAGACTATGGTGCGGTCGGAAAATAATAACAATAAAAAAGAAAGAGAGGGAGGGAAGAGTGTAGAGCAGCGGTGAAGCAAAGACTCTGAAACGGAGACGAAAAGCTTACGAGAGAGAGAGAGAGAGGCGGCTCTCCTCTTATTATTGATCGACGCGAGATAAAAGGATAATAAAGATGAAAAATGTAGGCACAGATAAAAATCCATGCCACCGATGGTGCCGCTCTTCTTTCTCTCTCGCTCTCGGCTCGGCTCGGCAGTCACACGCCACGGAGGAGACGCGCGCAGAGCCACAGAGCCGTAGCTGCACGCGAGCGTTCCCCATCCCTACATTTATATACAGCCGCATCGAGCTACCTGTCGCGAAACCTCCTCCGGCCTAATTATAATCAATGGAAGCGCAATATGCATTATCCGAGCGCAGCCCCGAGTATCGCGCGCCTTTCCGCCGCACGGCTTTCCCGAAAAGTTGTTTGCGCTGCCGCGGGGCTGCGGCTGATGAAGATCCCCGGTGATTCACGTCGGGCGACTAACCGCCAATCGATAGCTTTGTACTTAGGCTTTTATGTAACGATGCGATTAAAAAACCAGCCGTTCTCGCTCGTTCCTCCGGTAATTTTCGTCACGGAGAAATTCGATCTGAGCCAGCTGACGCATTGAAATATTTATTATTCTTGCTTTTTTTTTACTTCGTAATCGTGGCCCGATATTGATTGCGAGGGAAAAAAAATTTACTTTAACGTTTAATAAACTTTCCCGCACGTGTCTGACTCTTGGAGCAAAAAATCTACTCGACGTTTAAATAAAGGGCACTTCATTTATTATAATTTTACAAAACTTTGAGATTAACAACGGCTCGCTGGTCCGTGCAAAAGTTTTCTAGGAAATACTTATTCAGAGTTACCAATTCAAAACGTTAAGCTAGATGGAATTTCATTACTTTACATAATAAAGCTAGGAGATGAAAATTACGAGAGATTTCTACTTCTTTGTACAACGTTCATTTCCTCGAGCTATTAACTCAGTTATCCCGAGCGCAGATTAGCAAAAATTGCGATGTGGAATGAAATTTAAATGCCCAGACGAAACAAAGCGTCCCCGTTCGCCGCCCGAGGACGGCACAAAGTCGTATTAGTTTAAAAAACGAGAGAAAGTCGGTACGAAATTGAGAAACGACGGGACGAAAGACGAGTCTCGAGGGGGATCGAAAGGAAGCGCACGTGTATGCGAGTAGAAGGAAGCCAGAGCAGTAGGCACGAGGGGGGAAAAGAACCCGAGTTCTCGGCTGTATTTACGTTGAAACAGAAGCAGAAGCGGAGAGACGACTTGACGCGAGTCGACTCTGGAGGAGTATCAGAGAGCAGGCTGCACACGAGTCTCGAGCTCTTGGCGAGAGTCCGCGCGCAGAAGGGCTCGCGAGATCGTCGACGGCGGCGGCGGCGGCGGCGGCGGCGGCGGACGGGAGGGCGACGTGAGAAGGGAAGCCAAGAAGAGAGCGAGAAAGGGAGAAAAGCGAGAGAAGCAGAAGCGAAGGGGAGAACGAGCGAGCGAGCGAGCGAGAGATTCCACGGCCATTGTGGATTCCAGTTGGGCATTCCAGTCGCTGCTCTCTCTCTCTTTCTCTCTGCCTCTCTCCCGATGAATTTTGGGATCGTCGACTAGCCCGCCTACTCTCAGTGCCGGCCCGTCTTCGCTACTTTCCTTTCTTTTATTCTCTTCCGCTCCGTCGGCTTCTTTGCCTCTTCCCTTTTCTCTTCATAAACAATGATGCGCTTTCGGAGAATCTCGGCGACTTTACGACCTTCTTAGTAGCTAAAAGGAAAGGACGGGCTTCATTGTCACCGGCTCTAGTCAGAGTTGGACACGCACTGCACTTGCCGTCGCCAATGGCTTCGAGCAATGCTTTCGCCAATTAAATGGGCAAACGGCAAAAAATCAATATGAAACCCATGGAACGAAGCCAGACACTCTGCTGCTACTGCTGCTGCTGCTGCTGCAAGCAAAGATGAAAGGCCAAAGGCAAAGCAGCCGAGGCTACGGGATTTTAGAACGCGAACGTTGCGCTAAATTCCAGACTTTGAGGTTAGTCCCCCGACGGCTCAGCAATGAAAATAAACTGCGTCCAGACTTGGGGATAGACGCTGTCCTAAAATAGGACCTAACCTGCCCTCCCCCGCGTGCAGAGCCAATTGACAAGGGCTGCAGATGTAAACAACGTTTTGACAGTGGCGAAACTCACCTCACTGGCAGCGCTGCACCTCGCGAAGATGACGGCGAGGACGGCCAGGACAGTCCAGCAGTATATCCTGGGCTGCATGTTCGAGCGGCTGTGGGTTCCGCGCACTGTGCTGCACAGCTCACTCGACGAACTCGACTCGGAGAAAAGCCGTTCTAAGGGCGTTGCGCCTTTTGCACTCTAAGGCGACGCTCCTCGTCTCACTCACTCACTTCTCGCGATGAAAAAGCAGCGAGCGGCGGAGCGACTGCTGGCGGCTGCAGTCCCAAATAAGGGCCGAATCTCTCTCTCCCTTTACTATCTCTCTTTCACTGGCGCGCGCGCGCTCTCTGCCTCTCTCTCTTTCTCTCTCGGAGAAAGAGAGTACCTAGTCGAAGCAAGCGGATGGACGGAACGCGTTTGGCGAGAGAAGCATCGGCGCTTCTTCCAGAATACGCTCGCCACGGTCGCACGAGCTCCTGGACAATAGTTTTCGGAGCAGGAGAGTCGAACGCGCTCTCTCGCCGCAGACTCAGACTCGCTGCTGCTGCTGCTGCTGCTCCTAGACACACACGCACCAGAACACTGATCGATGCAAGTACACGCCACCCGTACGGCCGTATAGAAGGCAGCAACGGCTAGTACACCAAGCGGGGGCGCAGCGTTCGCTGCGACCGCGATTCCATCGCATCGCATATGTATTTACTACGAGCCTTACCTATCCCTCCTCCGGACCTTTACTTCATTCATACCTTCTTTCTCTACATCTCAGAATATTTCAGATTTTTCTCCTTTAATCCTGCCTTTGCTCATTTTCTCGCTCTAATTCTTTTACAAAAAATTAAGCAACTTTTTAGATTACTGACGTAGAAATTGAATCTACCGAATGTTGATAAAGTCGGTTTTCACGAAAAAAAAACCACTGTGCACGAGATTTTTTTCTAAAAAATTTAAAGGAATAAACAATTTTATTATATTTTTAATATAATCTCCCTTTGTAATACAGTTACCATTTCTAAAAGCTTGTAATAAGATAATTAAAATAACACTTTATTTTTATATAACATTAAACATTTAATTAGAATAATTTATAAAAGTTGGAATACTTTAATTTTTTCAAAAGTTTTAGTTTATTTGTAACTTGTTTTATAACATTCTGTGAGTAATATTTGGTATATTTATTAATAATATGAATATCGAAATCAAAATTTATTATATTTCTACTTATAATAATAACAGTTGATAGTTAAAAAAAGCACACATATCATACTCTAAAGCTTTCACTTTTTTTTTAGTAATTTCTTGTCTCTCACACAGTGGAGAATGAATGTACGTGAAAATTTGACGAAATCAAAGATTCCTTCATTCTTTAGCCATGGAGTTGATTCGTTTCTTGTGGCGGTTGATTGCTTCTTGATGACGCTTAATTTGTTCCTCATGAAATGAAATTTCATCGTGTAAGCCTTCTTTCAATTTCTCAATTTGTTCTTTTTGCTACAAATAAAAAGGATTACTTATTTTAGTAAATATCGAATAAATAGTACCAAATATTCCTTTGCCAAGAATATTATAAAATATATTATTACCATATTGTAAAAATATTGATCCTCATGAGCAGCTTCCATTTTACCAAACGAACCACCAGCATCACGAATAGAACCTCCAGTACCACCACCCTTTCCAGCTCCACTTCCTCGCTCACCTACCATTCTCACCTG
Source organism: Ormyrus rosae (assembly GCA_035047165.1). Taxonomy (NCBI): domain Eukaryota; kingdom Metazoa; phylum Arthropoda; class Insecta; order Hymenoptera; family Ormyridae; genus Ormyrus; species Ormyrus rosae. The sequence continues at coordinate 25,691,398 of JAWWML010000052.1, read as the reverse complement.
GCTAAAATAACAAGAAAATAACACTCATCAATTACTGCACTTAAATTATTGCAAACAAATGAAGAGGACGAAGTTTACTTGATTAAAAATAAGACTTTTTTAGACACTAGAAGTATGACCGACCCGAAAATTGTTACATAAGATTTGTACAAAACATACATAAATTTAGTTCAGCTAAAAAAAGGCTTCTATTACGAAAGTTCTAAGCTAATCAATCGATTTGGCATCAAACATTACGTTGCATTTTACATAGCAGTCTTTAGACTAAACATTTACCAGACGAAGCTTAAGTTATCACGTACGTTTAGCAACGATGCCATGGAGGAAAAAGCCGGGAGGTCAATAATACACGTACAAATAAGGAAAGAATTTCATAAGATATTCCAATTTACCTTAGGTAAGCCATGTTTCTGGAAAAACTAAGCGGAATTCTTTGCATGATTAAATCCACTTGTTAATAAGAAAAGTGCAGTATACGCAGTTAAAAAGCTCAACGACGTATTTCTCAAATCTGTAGAATGTTGGATATTGGCACGCCTATGAAAATAAAGTTTAACACAGATATGAAGCTTTGCAATTTACCTGCTCGTCTTCCAATACTAATCGTACTTGCGCGGGAAAATCGAAATACTTTCAAAGAAATTGTTAAATTATTATATTTGTTTGCTTGATTATATTTTATGTAATTCTTTCATTTATCAAACATTTTTTTATTATAATTATCGTTTCGTGATGTAGACTTCGTTAGATTTTGCAATAATTTAAATTTGACAATGTAACAAATATCAATTAGTATACAATTAAAGAATCTATGAAAAGAACGCTGTGTTTAATCAAATTTCGGATACACCAATTATGATCTGTTATCATTTATTATTTAAGTCAATTTTACTTGTTAATTGTTGCGACACCAATATAATGTTTAACAAATTATTCCGTATAAGCTAGAGTATCTGCTGATTAATTTTCTAAATAAATAAATAAATAAAAATAAATAATGACAATTCAATGTTTTGAAGATCTTATTGAAAGCTAAGAGTACGTAAAAACACTGCTGTCCAAAAAATTTATTAAAATTTTTGCCAACGTTTCGGCCTACTTATATTAGGTTAAATCACATTCAGGGGCCTGAGAAACCAAACGCGCATTGATTTTGATAGATCTATTAATAAATGTGTAATTAAAAAAAAGTAGAAATAATTCGTATCTGGCATATAGTTACATACAGTTGCAATTACTTATAATTGTTTTAATGCAATTCTGCGAGTTCTTTTTTTATAGGACAGAATTTTATTAAAGCATGTATGTTATGCTTATCAAAACATATTCTCATTATTATTTTTAAAGAAACACCCTTTTGTATTTAGATCCGTTTGATATATAATATTTTAAAAAAACGCAATAAGTATATAGTGCGAATAAATAATTATATCATTTGCTTATTACATTTTTAATAATGGATTTACAATGATTAAATTATTGTGAAATTCTCAAGTCAAAACACACACTGAGGTAAAATTAAAGATAAATATAATAGCTAAGAATTTGAGAAACGCAGTTGCGTATATGTAAAATTGTCCTTTATCGAAGATTACTGATATTAATTAGAACTTCAAAATAAGCGCATAAATAATTAAGTGACTTTGAAAGATAAAAAAAAAATAAAATAATACATCGCAATATTGTGACATCAAAATTTTGTAAAAACTATGAAAAAAATTATGAGGTACTCACATAATACATTACGCGAAAAACATGGAAATTTCTCTCAACTTATACTGTATTCTTCATTATTTCGACAAAAATGGAATTAATTCTGATTCTGTCAGTAGAATTTCAAAAATTCAAAAAAAGTTTGAAGCTGCATACCGTTTTATTCAATTATGTACTAAATATCGTTAAGAATATGTTTTTAATTTATAATCGGGTAATGAGTCCGCTAAAACAATAATAAATAAAAAAAACAGTGAAAATTATCGAGTATTCATAACACGGTAAACTCTTAATTTTTTTTTATAATTGTAAGTAAACTATAACTGATAATTACTTATAAGTACCATATAAATCTTTCGGTTAGTTAATTAAATTTGCCGCTAATTTCCACTCCATCAGCTGAAGATGAGTCAACGGAGTAATAAAATTTATCACAATTTACTTCTTTTAGTGTATATTTCTTTTTTAAAATATACGTTTAATTAATAATTGTTTAAAATTATTCAATGTTGCGTTTTAATATATTTGTATAAGATTTGATTCACGTTGTAATAAGGAGATGGGGAAGTAAATGGTCAGCCATTTTGAGTTTCTTTACAACGGGGGACTCGAAGACTCGCCGTCATGAGGTACTTATTTCTCTTTATAAATAACGATATTTTGATAAAATATAATACATCTTTACCATAAGAAATAAAATTTAGGTTTTAGAATTAAAATCTAGTTAATGAAATATAAATCTTACGAGATTAAGCATTTAATTTAAGATTTAGATAAAATGATCACACTGGGGAACCACATGGTGTGTCCAGAAATAACAAAAATTATTCATTTGTTTATATTTTTGTTCATTATGTGTTTTTTATCAAAGATATATAATGCATTTACTAAGTTTCTGCTTCTAATTACTAAGAAGTTTCTACTTTACAAAAAAGGCTGTAATTTTAAAAATAATTAACATAACCTTATTTCAATTACAGTTCGCTAAAGCTGCAGAAGAGGCTAGCAGCCTCTGTTATGAGATGTGGTAAAAAGAAGGTTTGGTTGGATCCAAATGAAATCAACGAGATTGCAAACACCAACTCTCGTAAGTTTAATAAGTTTTTTTACAAATATCAGAATTTTTAATAAAAAAACATTAATTTCTATAGTGTAAACATTATATACAATGTACTTATTAAATATTACTTTTTTTAGCAAATTATTTCATTAATTATTTTTATTAATAGGTCAAAACATCCGCAAATTAATTAAGGATGGTCTCATTATTAAAAAACCTGTTGCTGTCCACTCAAGAGCTAGGGTACGCAAAAACACAGAAGCCAGACGCAAGGGTCGCCACTGTGGTTTTGGTAAAAGGAAGGGTACTGCAAATGCCCGTACTCCTCAGAAAGTAAGTTATATTTTAATTTTTGTTAAACGATAATTATATTAATAATTATAAACATTATTTTAAATACAATTTTTATTATATTTCTTATTCCGTATAGATAAAATTATAATATATATTCTTTTTCTTATTTTGAAATAAACAAAATTGAATTACTATTATCATTTTTGAAAGAAAATTAGACTGTATTTCTGTGTTTCAATAGATAGTTTATTTTATTACTTTTTTTAGGATCTGTGGATTCAGCGCATGAGAGTACTCCGTCGTTTACTCAAGAAGTACAGAGAAACAAAGAAAATTGACAGGCATCTGTACCATTCACTGTATATGAAGGCAAAGGGTAACGTGTTCAAGAACAAGAGAGTCCTCATGGAATTCATTCATAAGAAGAAGGCTGAGAAAGCCAGAGCTGAAATGCTTTCTGATCAAGCTGAAGCTCGTAGGACGAAGGTCCGTGAAGCTCGTAAACGTAGAGCCGAGCGTATTGCCACCAAGAAGCAAGAGTTGTTACAGTCGTATCAACGCGAAGATGACGCTGCTGCAGCGCAGAAAAAGTAAATTAAGAAAAAATAATTTTTATTCTATAAAATAAATGAAAAAATCCAGAATCTGTTGTTATTACTCAAAAACCTTTTCTCTTTTAATTAAAAAGAAATAAAACTTAAAATAGTGTTAGCTTAAATAAATTAACTATATCAAGATTTATGACATCAAATGATTATAATATGAAGTAAATAATAACTTTCCTGGGGCACTACCGCGTCTCTTGATAGAAACATTTTATCTAGACACTTTAATCGAATACTTAAATTTTGTGCATAAGTAATAAAGTCAATGATTGATATAAATAATAAAGATTGTTATATAAAAAGAGTTGTAAATTCAAAATACGTTTAACTATAAAAAAATGTTTGTTTAACATAGTGATTCTTTGCTAATTTGTTAATTTTTATATTTTAAGATTTTTTACATGAATTTTTACTATTACAATTTAGATCAATAAAGAATGTGAGTTTAATATTAAAAAGTTTAAGACTACAAGTAGTAATATTTCTAAACGAAAATTTTATATTATATTGTTTTTTCGTTTTCACATTTTGTTTGGTAAATTGATTCCAAAAATTGCTTTAATTTACAAAATTCTATTTATTTAAAAACTTTATGATTGTATTTTCGTTTCTAATTTTTTAAAAGTTATATTATATATTTATCTATTGCAAAAACAAACAAAAAGTCAAGGTATGGTTTGTGCACATAAGAATCGGGCACATATTAATTGTACACATTTTAGCATTGGTGAAATTTACATGCAGTTAATGTTTTACATTTTACATTAATTGTCATTCAATTAAATAGCATTCTAAATAATTAAAGTATTTTTACAGATGATATAAAACTGAAAATATAACATATATAAATATATTTTTTGGCAATTATTATATAAAACAAATTTCCATATTGTCAGTACTTAATGGATTATTTTAAGTTTACAAGTAATAATTATATTAACAGGATTTAATTAATATACACAATAATTGAATGTTGCACAATCAAATCAATGCGTTGAATTGATGAATGGAATTAAGGGAATGTGAAATGCACTACGAATGGAATAATAAGCATGAATAAAAAAAAACATTTATTGTTGTGTTTAAAAGTTTAATTAATATTTTCTTATTTTACAATTAAATACTAAACTCGCTGTGAATATTTTGGTCTACATCCATTACACACTTGATCATACGATATAACCTCACTGACATCTTTAAGTCTTCCCATACTTTGGAATACAAAAAATATTGTACATTTAATGAGTGTTAATACGTTGAGTTTCTCTCCACATTTGGAATTCGCATTTATAATTGATTATTTGAAATTCAATATTTAATGCGAAATGCAAGTGTTTATTTTTCAGTTTACACTTGGATTTGTATTCTGGATAAGTGTTATATTATCGCCTTTGAGCATGATGCGTCCAATTTGTTTCCGGGTTTTCGTTTTGACGTGATATTCTTCAGATTCGTCCAAAACAAGATTCATATATTCATCAAATCCAACAATGTGACCCTCTATGCGTAAATTGACATTTTCGAATAACCAAACTTGCACACGTGAACGGTTTTGTAGATATCGGAATATAAGGTTGATGGGTTGTACCATCACCTTTTGCACCTTTTGCGGTCCTTTGTACGACATTTTGCTGTATATTTATTATTTATTTCACGTTAGTAGAAAAACTTTTTTAGCGTCGTTTATGAGACTGGCGGCAAATGATCCAGCTTCACAAATATTGGCTTGGCTTGGCTACTCCGGCCAGGTCGGCTATTCCTGAAACTATATACTTATTGTAGATGTATAACACAACCTCATTGACATCTTTAAATCTTTCTATGCTTTGGAGTACAAAAAATATTGTACATTTAATGAGTCGTAATATTTGGATTTTCTTTCCACATTTAATTGATTATTTAAAATTAAATATTTAATGAGAAATGCAAAAGTGTTTATTTTTCAGTTTACGCTTGGATTCGTATTCTGGATGAGTGTTATATTATCGCCTTTGAGCATGATGCGTCCAATTTGTTTCCGGGTTTTCGTTTTGACGTGATATTCTTCAGATTCGTCCAAAACAAGATTCATATATTCATCAAATCCAACAATGTGACCCTCTATGCGTAAATTGACATTTTCGAATAACCAAACTTGCACACGTGAACGGTTTTGTAGATATCGGAATATAAGGTTGATGGGTTGTACCATCACCTTTTGCACCTTTTGCGGTCCTTTGTACGACATTTTGCTGTATATTTATTTATCTATTTCACGTTAGTAGAAAAACTTCTTTAGCTTCGTTTATGGAGACCGGCGACAATCGGCAAAATTTCACAAATACTTGGTTATTCCTGAAACTATATACTTATTGTAGATGTGTAATATACGGACTGTTGAAAAACTCATACTCCGCAATTCCGCTAACCAGTAACCACTTTCAAAATTCGTATTCCGCAGTAAAAAATTAAATAATCTTTTGTTATAGCAAAGTATATTATAATTATTGATTGTCATTTGAAAAGTTATGAATATTTAATTTTTGTAAATCTGGAAAAATATACAAAGTCGTGAGGCCGTGCAGAACCTTTTTGCCAGCTTTTGAGAACTACAAACCACTTCAAACTTGCGCTTTGAGCCATTTTTATTAACGGGAACCGGGAAGATATTTGGTGTATTTAAATTTAAAACAATGTTTTGTATCATTTCAAAAATATATTTATAAAGTGCTTTTTTGTTTTAGAAATTGATATTAAGTGACTTTTCTTTGAATATTTAGTGCAGTGCATACCATTTTTAAATAGCAGAGGTTATGTCAGTACTTGTTTAGATTATAATTGCTTGTGCATTTAATGTTTTAAAAGAAAATAAATATTGAATTTTTTTCTATCAAGTTATTTGGTAGAAATTGTTGAGAAAGAAATTGTTTTATTGGAATAAATAATAATGAAATTTGTAATTTATTGATAATTAAACGTTCTTTTTAATTTCAACAATGATAATTAAATTGACAAAAATAATATATTGTTCTTCAGAACATCCATCATATCCAGCTTCTAATTTATTAGAATATCCGCCAAAATCTTCATGGAGATGTGCTAAACCAAATGAACTTGTAGCAACAGTTACATTTCAGTTAGAAAAACCTTTGTGCATAACTGGACTTGAAATTGGAAATTACCGTTCTTGTATTGTTATTATTGAAGCTTCTACTTCAGAAGAACCTGATAAATGGATTCCTATTATTAATCATCAGTTTTTAACAAATGATGAAGCAGCAAATAGCAAATTTAAAGATCAAGTTCAATTATTTACAAAGAAAGAACTTAATCCAGAAACAATTAAAAGCAAATTTGATAGGGTGAAAGCAATATGTATGCAGTCAGCTAATCCTAGAGAACTTTTTGGTTTAGAGTTTCTTGTTTTAAAAACAGAAGTTTTTGTGGACTTAGGTTTAGATGCATTTGGTCGTTTTAAATTAAAAGAAAAAGTAGAAGATAATGCAGATGAATTCAAAGAAAAATATCTGACGTTATTTGGAAATAAAAAAAATTACAAAGCAGAATTGAAAGAAAAAATTACTGAATCTGGTGTAAGTAATTTTTATAAAAATCAAGAAGTTCGTGAACCCAAAAAAAGACCAATTTTAGAAAAATTAGAAGCTGATGCAGAATTAGATTCCAAAAAAGCAGGTAATTTTAATCTTTTTCTAAACAGAAACTTTTTAAAATATTTTTATTTCAATATTTGATGAAATCTTTTTAGATCCTTCAGATGTTGATAGTACAGGTACTTCTAATACTAGTTTATTAACAAATAAAGACTCTGGTAACAAAAATAAAGAAAAAACAACTCATGTTACAAGAACTCTATTTGGAGATGTTATACCAAGTCCTAAAGAGAAAAAGAGAAGTATAGACAAGTGGAAAGTTAATAAAGAATTAAATACTAACTCCAAAAAGAGATCTCATAGCCCAGAAAGTTCTTCATCAACTAATTTGACAAATACAAAGAAAGCTCATTGCTCATTGTGTAATTCAAATTCAGATGAATTATGTAAAACATGTAATTTATTAACTGAACCAAAACCACTACTTACAAACAAGAAAGTTAAACAAGTGCAAAAATTAAAACCTAAAAAAGAATTCAATAAATTATTTGAAGACATTTCATTCTCTTTAAGTGGATATGTCAATCCACAAAGGGATGAAATTCGAAGAAAAGCACTAAAAATGGGGGCAAAGTACATTGCAGATCCTAATACCACTAATAATAAATGTACGCATTTGATATGCGCATTCAAAAATACTCCAAAATTTCAACAATTAAAAATGCATTGCAAGATAGTAGGACATAAATTTATTGAAGATTGTTTTGAGAAGAAAAAGAGGTAAATTTAATTATTTTATTTTGCATAAAATAGAAATTTATATTAATTCCAATAATTTATCAATTATAGAATTCCTTGGAGAAGATATGCTTTAGACAGTAAAGAACAAAATGAACCAGAAAGTGAAGAAGAAATTGAAGGAAGTACATCACCAATTCAAACTCCAAATATTTATGATCAGGAAACTGATGATTCTGACAATAATTGAATAAGTTTGAAGTTTTAATTTCAATTATTGAAAAATTTGTAAATAGTGGATTTACAAAATTAAAAATTAAAAATTATTTTAGACTGTAATAAAATGAAATTGTAAATTAAAAGAAATAAAATAAGTGATTTTTTATAATGAATATACCTGTATAAAATGTAACGTAAAATAAAGGTTTTATTTTTCATTAATTTTTTTCAAATTACTTGTTTCATTATTCATAAGTTCATAACTCGATTTTATCTACTCAAGATTTTAAATCTAGCTAGTTGTAGAAAATTAAAAGCATTTCTAAGGAATTCGATTTTTTCATGAAATATTTTTATTTCATAAATGTTATGATATATATAGAATATGTAAAAATAATTAGTTTGTCCTTATTTCGAATAAATTAGAGCAAATTGAGCAGGTATCTATATATATCAAAAATAATGAAATTTTAATAATCTAAAACTATTGACAATGTCACTATTTTGAAAAAAATACGATCCAATTATTTTCTTCCATTACGTAAAAAAGTCATCATTATCTTCTATGCAAAATCTCAGTTGTATTTAGAATACATAAAATTAAGTAATAGAAACGGTTAAATTTTTTCATAGACTTAGTTAAGCTTATGCAATGTTTGTAGGTATGTAATATAGACATTTTATAAAATAAACAAGTGAAAAGATAAAAAAAATAAAAGAGAATACCTAAAAATTTTCAAAATTGAAATTTCAAAATTTAATTTCGGTAATCCAAGTAAAAAATTATCTTTTTAGATTTACACATTTTTCAAAACGTTTAAATAAACTAAATTAAAAAAATTTAAAAAATAAACAGGTTTTATTTATTAACAAAAATTAAATGTAAAACCGGATATCCGCTTTTAACTACTCAAATGGCGTAAGCTTGAAAATACGGAAAAGTTGTGTTGTCATTGAAAGCGAATACCGGAGAATGGCAAGTGATCTAGGAAATACTTTTGGTTTTGAATTACTTTACAAAGCTTCAGGTGGGAAAATTAATAAAAAAGAAGATGTAATCTTTCTTTTTGTCCACTGGTATCTTATTAAAAATGGGTTTAAGTGCCTAGGAATCGGAGATTCGGTAAGTAAAAATTTATTGTTCTAACAAGTTTTTTTATTATGGTTGTTAGTTGGTAAATTATGCCTTATTTAAGTTAAATTATAAAATATTATTGAACAAACGTTTTTGTTATTATTGTCTCTAACCTCAAAATTTGTTTTGACGTTTTATGTTGTACTTTAATAACTCAGTATATACAAAATTAAATTGGTTTTTTTACATTATTACATTATTTTAGAAAACAATAGATCCTGCAGAAATAGGATCTGAACTGTTACCAGATGACTGGAATCAATTTCCAAATTATACATTGCGCTATGTTAAAGAAGGAAAGTTGCATATTCTTATGGGAGTAAAGTCTGAAGAAGATTTATTGTTAAATTTATTGGTAAAAATAATAATTTTAAATTATTCAAGTTCTTCAAAATCAACTCACAAGGCATTTTTTTTTCAGAAAATTGAAGATCACAATGTATCAAATGTACAGTTTCCTATTGACATTGTGAAAAGCCTTCAAGGACCACTGGAAACATTAATTCCAACTTATGAAGCAGTCCTAAATACGTTAAAAAAGGATTTGATGGAACCAATTTCTTCTGAAGCTGTTAGAGAAATTGCAACACAAACATCAACCTCTCAATCGGACAGACCAAGAGATGACGATGACCCATTACGGGTAGGACCAGCTCCAGCACCACGTCCTTTTGGTGCTTTTAGGCCTGGGTAATGTTTTTATAAAAATTATATGTTCTCTTGCAGGTGTCCCATGATATCAATGTACTAGAGCGACGTGATTTTTGGCGTTACTCCAGCTTTTGAAATTTTCCAGTACCCTTCCGCAATCCTTTTGAATCTTTTGACAACCTTTTATTCGGTATTATGAAGCTCTAATTTATACAAATTGCTTAAATGTTTACAACAGATTTAAAAACAATTAGTTATTATTTTTTTTCTTTTTTATTAAAATTAAATAATTATTAGAATTTTATATTTTTTTTTAAGTGATCCAAGACCTCCACTTGAGATTGGAAGAGAAGATTTATACCCGTTTGGAGTAGGAGGAGGAGAGGGCATGATTTTTGATCCATTTGCCAACAGACATCAAAGACCTCCTCTTGGAGGTGTTGGAATCCCTGGCAGACTACCACTGTAAGTACAAATAAAATCGAAAAAATGGTACAAATGACAAAATTTAATTTGCTTGGTTTGTTTAACAGTGCAGCCGTGCCACCAGGAGCCAGATTTGATCCATTTGGCCCACCAGATGCTGGTCCACCACCACCACGCCCACCACCAGGTTACGATGATATGTTTATGTAAGAAATAAGAAAAGCGACTTTTGTATGTTAAGGAAAAAATAAAAAAAAAGGAAAATATTTTAAATAAAACATGAGTATCTGATGTTTTAAAAAAATTTATCGAGCGCATCACAAAACGACGTCCATTTATTTTTATTTCATTAAAGACGTTTACAGTGTAACAAAAACGATACTTTTTTTATTTTTTCGGATCAATCGATGCGTGAATAATGTAGCGGTAGTGGTAAATTACATTAACAAATGAAGTATTTGTAAATTACGTATAATGGTGAAACCCTTGCCTTTGAATAGCACGCGTAGTCATTAATTTTTTCTTTTATATAATTACTTAGTTATGACTGGAGCGAAAACAGGCGCTCTTTATTTTCATTTAATTAGCTTAAAATAGAGGATTTTTATTTTGAATGTTTTTTTATAGTTTTATGTAATGTATAAATATATATAGTTCAAAGTACATATTTATACATTCATCTTATTTTTCCGTTAAAAAAACAGCTGTCATCAAAAGAAAAGCAACATATTAATTAATTGGTAGTTTGTGATTAACAGTGATCGCAAACTTATAAGCTTTTTAGAGATCCCATATTTTAAAACTACTTTTTTTTATTGTGGGTTATATAAATTTCAAACTCAAAAGTTCGGATTCAGATTATTTTCTATTGAAATTTATAAACGTCTTGCGATCGTTTCTTTAAGTAACCTCGTATAAAAACTTTGATAAATTAAAAAAGATCGAGGGATTACGTCGATTTTATGAATTTGTACGTAGTTTTTCGGCCATTTTTGGCAAGCTAAGGGTTTACATTAAATTGAGCTGTTCAAACCTGGCCAATTATTCTAGTTGTTGAGAAGAAAAGAAGATGAATCATTTCTTCAATTTCTTCGGACATTTGAATAAAAATATATCACAGTCGAGTATTATGGTTTTGTACGACGTTCTATGTTATTTAATCATTTACGAAGTGCGACTCAAAGAAACGATCGAAATCAATCACTTGATTGTGAGAAAAAAATAAAGAAAATGGTAACTTGGAGAAATGTATCGATCGAAAACAGTAATAAAATCACAAGATTTGTTTACTTTGCGTGAAAGCAAGAGATAATTCATTATACAAAATACATTCACATAATACGCAAGTAATCATCGCAAGGACAATTGAACTAAGGTAAAGATCAATAGCTATATAAGGATTAACATAGTTTATTTTGGATCTGGGGATCCACATGTTTCTTTTAGTTGTATTACGAACGTCCCTCGTCCCATCCTCTGGTAAAAAATATTGCAGTGCTTTTTTTTATTTCGTTTGAAACCTTAGAAAAAAGGAGTTGTGTAGAGCAGGTCATCGATACAGTTTTCTGTCTTTTCGTCGAATTTCGTTTACACTGAGATTGCGATGGCGAGGAATGTACTGTCCAGTGGTAATAAAGCATAAAAACGCACACATACATTAAATTTTTTGGCCTCGAGTTAGCAGTACAAAAAAAAGGAGACGGAGAATAATCGTGCGCAAGTGAGAAACCGTTACCCACTTGCATTTTTTACTCGACAATCATATATACAAAAGATGCAAAAAGTTATACAATGGAAAACAGTCGGATGACATCAAAAAGCGCTAACCGTTGGTCTAGTACATTCTTCGCATCGCGTACAAACGTACGAAACATTTTCTAAGTATTGCAATCATTCAATTAGGAGTGAAATTTATCGTCTTTATTTCTTTCATTTTTAGTTTTTGAACACAGTTTAGTGTGGCTCACAGTTTCATCGGCAATTTTATTAAGGCAACGGCCTGAAAATTTTTAATTCAATTCATTTCATTTAACTTTTCGCATTTCAAGGAAGAAAAATACCATCGAAACGTTAATAAAATAGCCATTGAGCTGCGTTTTCAGTGATATATATATATAAGAACTCTGGAGTGTGGATTACTTGCCGTTGTTTCTATTCGTTTTCTTTTTTTCATCATTTCATTAACGCGTGTTACTAATAAGAGTTAAGAATATTCACCCACCCCAGGCGTGCCGCTGGAAATGCAACCCACGTCTAAAACGAAAGAAACTAAGTACTAAGAGCTGGCTTGATCGTCGCGCTGATTGATCTAATGTGATTCGCAAGATTGCACAATTGAACGGAAAAACAGGGCTATAAAAACATAAGCTCCTTTCTTTCTTCGTAAGTAGAATATAAAAAAGACTGTCGTAAATAATATCGATCGAGATTTCACACAAAAATCACAAGTGTATGTCAATTTGATTATTACAATGATAAACAAAGTACACGAGACATACTTTAATTGATCTTAATTTCATAACTAAATATAAAATAAAACTAAAAACGCTCTTCCGCGTGCTTTAAAGCAAAATTTAGAATTCGAATCGCTTTTTATGCTAGATAATTGTAGTGTAAAACTGCTTTGGCATCAATTGACAGTAAAGCAGTTGCATTTCCATTGACAGGCTAGTCGGCAATAAGTTTTAAACGTTATACGATACGTCGCTGTCGTCAGGCTAGTAAATTTAGCTAATTGGGTGCGTACGACGACGGTACTCGATGAGAGATGCCTTCGGAAAAGAAATAATCGTTTACTGGACGCAGCACGAGTTCTTTTGCCCGTTCTTCATCTTGAGTCGAGACTTGGGACGATATTTCTCCAAATAGGCCAGCTGTTTGGCGTTGATAGCGCCTCGCCTCTTCCTGAAAATGACGCAACGTTATTGGTAACGATTTAGTTTAATAATCGAGAGGAGGAGCTGGAGGCCGGAATGCCTGGAAAGATTACTTACTCTCTGATTAGAGCGACAGCGTCCTCGTACTTGAGTCCAAGCTCGATCAGGGCCAGTGCCACTAGGACAGGTGCTCTGCCAAGTCCGGCGACACAGTGCACCGCGACGGTGGCGTCCGGCGTCTCCCGGAATCGATTCTTCAACAGCTCGAACCAATCGTCGACAACCTGCCGCGAAAGAGAAAGGTTCAATTGAAGGCATACGAGAAAAAAAAAGATTTTTGCTTGTCCTCTCTTTGACCGAGCCTCCCCGTCTTGGAGCATCGACTGGGAGGAATCTGGATCAAAGAGAAGGTCTTGCGTATTCTAGCACACTTATGACTCAAGCATCTCTTAAGAATAACAGAGATGGATCTAAGGAGCGTGCGTATAGCTTTATTAAAACAGTGGTCGGCCGAGACGGAAAAAACCCGCGTCGGCGAGTGGAATCGAACCCGGGACCGTTCGGCGGTCGGCCGAGCGCTCTACCGACTGAGCTAAAGGCGCGCCTACTATAGCATATATGTTATACGGGACCAAAGCCTTACCTCGTTTGGCGGGAAGGTTCCATCATCAAAGACCAAATCTATGACATCGATTCCCTCCGACTTGAGTTCCTCGACCTTGTAAGTCGGCTCACATACTCTGACTACTTCCTTGACGTTGTGCTTTTTCAGCTCCTGCAAAAACAAGCACGGCCTCATTGTATAAAAAAGATTTACGGAATTTACGGAAAGCAGGAGCGCGGAAGGTGGAAAGTTACCTGTATAAATGTATGGATGGTTTGATCGTTGGGTCGGTCAGTGATGAGGAACTTCATGTTTTTGTATTCAATCTCCGCAGGAGCAGGTCTGATATCCTTGACCCTCATGTTGCTCATTTCCTTCCGACAGACAATGGGTAGCGAAAATTTCTCCTCCCTTTTTATAAAATATATATAATCAGCAGTCCAAGTAAGAAAGAATCAAGAAGAAATAACCAAGTGGAAAGAAAGTGGAAAGGTCTCCTCGACGCTGACACGAAAACGTTTCTCTCGGGCAAAACGAAACAAGTTATTCCATGGATGTCAGTCTTGAGTAGAGTCGAGTCCGATAAAAAATACTCGGTATTTTTTTCACAGAGGATAGAACAGCGGGCACTCACATCTAGATCTCGGGAAGGGTTTCGGGGCCGCGAACCTCGCTAAAGTGCTTGGGAACTAGGTTACATTAGGCGTTCTCGATATGCACTTTGTCTCCCAATCGGGATGCTCGACCGTCCGGAAGATTTTCTGAAATTCAAAGAGAAAGTAAGCCGTGAATTTTCGTTCGGGACGTCGGGGTTTTCGAGAGCTTTTGAATGAGCTAAAAAGCAGAGATGAAGCGACTCACCTGTTTGGCACTGGGCAGCTCTCCCCGTTGGAGGACCGCTCAGAATGGTCTATGTTTTATGAGAATGCACCCTCCTTGTGCTAGTGATATCGAGCTTAAGCTAGGAATTGGTTAGCGGTTAGTTGAAAAGAATGAACGGTCGCTTGCGATGATGACTAGGTTGATGATGCAGGTGAAGGTGAAGGTGATGGTGACGGTGAGTTAGTCCAAGTTAACAAGTTTGCGTGCCTCTCCTCTCTCGATCTTCGATCCGCGATCGACGTCAGTGGGGCCTAAGTGTGCAGTGCGGGCATCGCTCCTTTCTCGACGATATCTCTCTCTCTCTCTTTCTTTCTCTCTCCCTCGTCCTATTATCTCCGCAGCCGCTGGCCTCTTTGCCTCTTTGCCCCTCGTCTGCTCTCCTCTCTATTTGTGTTGAGCCTGGCAGTACTCCGCGCTGTCCAGCTGAAACTCCATGTATGTGAGGATGCACTCACCAGGAAACTGTAATCAGAAATCGGAGAGGGGGGGGTGAGATTAGCCTTGCCCGCTGGACCTTAAACTTGCGTCGATAAATTTCGCCTTTGCCGCGCAATTGCTACGCAAAGCCCGCTATTTTAAGAAAAGCCGAGACGCAGCTCTCGCTCTCTCTCTCTCTCTATCTTTCTCTCCGCTACGTAATTGAATATAAGCGCACGCGCCTTCCGGATATTTCGGTCTTGTTCTCGGCTACCAACTGCCGAACTGCTCGGACAGCTGTCGGCGGCGATCGACTGTGCTTCTCCTGAATCGGAGAACTCGCTCGAGTTTGAAAAAAAGACTGACCGCGGCGGACGAGCAGCTCGTCCGGCGCGCGAGGCGAGAAGAGGGCGCGCGCGCGTTTATTATTAACAGGTCGCGTATAGGCGGTCGGCTATCGACGGGCATCGCTCATCTTTTACATAATCTAGCGGGCGCCTCCGCCGAGGTATTATTGGCGGGCCGATCTGCCGATCCGAGCCGCTCAAGGTCGCGGCTGCCGCGACTGCCGGGCTGCGAAGCTCAATTTCCAAACTGCTCTGCGTTTTAGCGGCTCGCGAACGCGAGCAGGAAAGAGCTCGAGCAGCAGCAGCAGCCGGCCTTCGCGAGCGGTAATTATTACGTAACGCGAGCTATACAAACTTTTAAAAGCAGAGTGCCGCTTTTTTCCGCTCTCCGCGGTTTATTAATTTTCTCGTGCCCGCGACACGTCCAGTTCATTGCGAAAATATTATCCGACGGCGGCTCACAAGACATTCGATCGGCTCGTCTTTCCTCCCGACATTGATTTAGTTTTTTGCGCGGCTCTCGTATATTTATCTAACGCGTACCGTCGACACATGATTCACCGATTTAGCTTCGTTGCGCGACGAGCGGCCGGCATTTGCATTCGCTCGACTCGGGAAAATAGCTTTTTATTAATCTCGATCTAAACGGGCTTTTATATTGCCGGCTCGCTGAAACGTCGCCTCTCAATTTCAGGCTGTTTTGCCCGTTGGCCGCTGCGTCGGACACAAAGAAGGCGCACGTGTGGCGTCGAGAATTTTCGGTGAAAAAAAAAAAACAGACAGCTCGGAAACAAGGTCAAAAACAACAATAAGCGCCACCCCCCGTCCCGAGATAGAGAGAAACTGCGCAGACTAGTTTGGCAGAGCGCCGATTGATACGCGAAAGCAAAAATAAAGCTGCGAAAAAGTGTCGAGAGGGAGGGAGGGAGGGGGCAGAGGAGGAACGCACGCGCCTGAGAAAAGGGCAAGAATCGCGCGCGAGTCTGAAAATACACTCGGCGCTCCGAGTCTTATCGACGCCTTCTTGAGTGTCTCGCGTAGAACCGGTAGCGAAGCTTTGTCGTTGTATTTCAAAAGCCATTACAGAGAAACGAGAGCGTCACCGAAATCTCGTAAATCAAAGGGGACCCTTTCGATATTTATTAGATCGTAATCTCGGCGCTCGGCAACGATGATTCATGCAAAAACGCTCTCTCGCCGGCCGATAAGGCGCTGGCGAATTTGCCATTTCCTCCCATTTTCGAATCGTTCTCCATTCCGCTATATATATTCTATTTACCTGATTCGCGCAAACTCGGTTTTATCAGTTTTCCCGACAAGTGCACAGCTGTTTGCGCCGCGGCTTAATCGATTATTCAAATGTTTGATAAAGAAAGCCTTAGAAAGGTACAGAGTGCCCGTAGATAAGAGGCTCATTGGAGGCGCGAGCGACTCTCACACCCGAAAAATAAATTTAAAATTCATTCGAAATAAAAGCCGACACGCGCGAATCAACAGATGGTTAAAAATAAAGCGCCGAGTGTTGTTGGAAAGACATACGCCGGCCGCGAAAAGGCAGCGCAGGCAAAAGAGCCTGTTATTGTCCCGACGGCGCGCGCCTAAGGCTGCGAACGTTCAAGTTTTTCCAAACAATATGGCGCAGGAAGTCGCGCGAGCTTTCGTCGAACAATCGACAATGAGAGCAGATCCGAGAGCAAATATTTGCGAGAAAAAAATAAAGCCGATTATTTTAACCAGTTACATCTTTGCGCGCGTAATTTTTATCGGCACCTCCGCTATCAACAAAGAAGAGCGCGCGCGCGCTCTTTGGTTAACGCGAAACGATCCCGAAATAATATTTCAAGTTTACTCCTGTTCAATTTGACCGAGTAAAATGTAATCGCTCAATAAAGATAAGTCTAATCAAATAATGCTTGTAATAACAGAAACCAAATCCGTGCCTATATACTATTGGTACAGTGTCCGTGAATGGCCAAACAAAACATTTAATTTAAACCAGACAAAATAATACAGTTCCGCTTTCGTCGGGTGTCGCGTGTTTTTCGTCTTGGCTCTCCCTCGGCCGAGGCTTCCTTCGACGGCCAGGTGTTTGAGAGTTTGCGAATCCGCAGCCTTCCAGGCAGTTCTTTCCGAGCGATTATCATAACAATATCAGCCTCGGTTGGGCAACTCGCGGCAAACTACTCCCCTCCTCGGGGTAGATAAAAAGTAATCGCTCGAGAGAGAGAGAAAGAGAGGTGAATTTTGCAAAAACCGGCTAAAGATAGAAGGCGCAAAGCAGCGGCAGGAAACGCCGAGCGATACCGATAGTGTTCGGGCTTGAGGAGTTGGCCGACCTTGAGTGGGAAGGGAGCGAGTCTCTTTCCGTTTCCCGCTGCACTCCGACCCGACGAAATTCGAACGAAGCAGCAACGGCAGCAGCAGCAGCAGCAGCTGGTGGTGGAGGAGTCGGGTAAGGCTCCGGGCACTGCCTCTCGCGCGGAAACAGTCACATCGTATCACTTACGCACTTGGTCACGCCGGGCACTACGGATCGGCACACGAACGCGAATCTGGGCCAGTAGCAGCAGCGGCGGCGGCGGCGGCGGCGGCGGCGGTGGCGGCGACGGCACCGGATCAAAATAGCACTGGACTGCTCTCCGAGACTGGCTCGGCTCGCTCTCTGGCTCTCATTGGCTCTCCCCCACTCGGGCGCTGACGTCAGCAGCAGCGCCGCCGCCGCCGCCGCCACCATGGTGCGTGCGTGCGAGCCGCCGACTTTGCGCGACATCTCCCAATGTCGATCAGCTGCGCGGCGGCGGCTCTCCGATCCCCCGAGAGTGCCGCGGGCCGCGCTTTCCTTTCCGCGCTCTCCTTATCGGCCTTACACGCGCGAAGCGTGACGCACGCCGGACACGCGCCGCGAGCGTTTCACACCTATTACGAGCGATCGCCGCGATCTTTTCTTTGTCGCGCGAGCCGCGCCTGCAGCGAGAGGAGCGCGCGGGGCTGCTTTTTAAACGAGCGACGATTTGCGCGCCGACGAGGCTGTGTGCCGCACGAGCTGCAGGGGTCAAGGTTCGCGCCCTTCCATTCCCCCCCACCCCACCCCTGACGGGTGTATCGCCTCGCGCCGCCCGTCCGCTGCGTTAGGCTCGCCTTCTCCCGATAAAGGCTCTCTCTCTCTGGCTGCATATTCGATTTTCACGCTCGCACGTGGAATCTCGCGCGTCGTGCGAGTATAAAAGGAAACGACTTCAAGGCCGCTTTTCCATGAGCCACCGCGGCTGAAGTGTGCACCTTTTGCCTATTTACGGAAGAGCGAACGGATTATGGCTTTGTTCCGATAAACGAATCGACAACTTCCTGGGCTGTTAAATTATTTTTATTTCTTTTTTTTTTTTTACTTTTTTTAACTTCCGTCGACACTGATTACTTTACCCATCTCCAGTACACAGATTTTCGAAAAGTTTCTCAGGCGAATACGTACCTTTGTGAAAAAGAAGAACTTTTTTTTAGCGAAACACAGTTCTTTTTCTCCGACGAAAAAGCAAAACTAGTTGCGCAGTCGAGCGCGAGCAAAAGATTCAATAAAACTTTGAAAATATTACAAGAGTGAGTAAGCGAGTACTTCTCTCTACGAGCGACGAGCAGAGACTGAAACTTGAAGAACTGCATTTGGCATAATGCTTCGTATTTCCTACCTAATTCGTATAACATTTCTACCTGGGCGAAATCTACGACGTAAGAAAACTACAGCTTTGACTTGAAACATCTGCTTCGAATCTGTCATCGGTTCTCCGAGCCCATTTACCTTAATGATTTTATTACCGTGCACCCCACCTAGGCGCAGAGTTATGTCCCGTAAAGTAGTTTGAAATGCGGATAAACGAATTGGAATGATGCTTGTCGGTGCAAGAAAGAGCCCACGAGTGCCGTTTAAGTGTTTCTAAAAATAAAGCATTGATTGGTTTTCTCAAGGCAAAGAATAACATTACGGATACGCGAATCTAAATTTATTCCTCCGCCATTAGCCGCCTTTCCTTATACTTGCTTTCTTTTCTATTTAAAATAATTTTTTCTCTATACATCAGCCGGTCGACTCGCGAGCAGCGTCGTCGCGCGAGAACGTCGGAACGGGGGGATAAAAATATTCAGCCTTGATAGGCTCTCCTCGTCAGCCCGCAAAGTTTCGTGTCCATAAACATTCGGACGGCGAGAAAGAATATTTGTAACTTCCGAAAATAGTCGCTATTTTCGGGGAGGGGGGCGGGACGAGGCGCGCACAAAGAGAGGAGAGCCGAGGCTGGGGAAAAAAAAGAAAGAGTATAGAATCTCGTTCCTGGAAGTCGTTACGAAGCGCGTCCGTCGATCGATGAGCGCGGAGCTTGGCGGCGATTGCACGTCGTTGCGATGAATTGCACAAGGGGCCAGGGGGTTCGTGAGTCCCCGCGGCTTTTCGGGACCTGTTGCTCGCTGCGCGAGAAAGAGGGCGAGTAAAGCGTGTGCAGCGCGAAAACGTCGGACGTCAGCGGTGTCCGAATTTCGTCAGCGGTGACGTCAGCCGCGGGGGGGACTTTCCCGTCGCGGCTCGAGACAATCGAGCCATTGTCGGCGGCTTTTGAAAAAGGGAATAAAGGCGCGGCCTTTGCTGGCTTCGACGCTAAGTGTAAGGTCTGAGGCGCGCGATCGATAGCGGTCATGTGGGTTAGTGGGTTAGGGCACAGGCCGCCGAGAGAGCTCGCGACTTTCCGCGAACGAAAATTCGGCAGGCGAGCGCGCGCGGTCAAGAAACTCTGGGCTGCGCGCCGCGGGGAGAGAGAGAGAGAGAGAGAGAGAGAGAGGCGAGGACGAGGGAAGGGTGGCGCGCAAACTGGTTTACCCGGCGCGCATCGAAATATTGTTTAAAAGGGGGACGGCGGAGCAAGTGAAAAGGAGCGGCGGCGGCGGCCGCCGTCTAGACCGCGCGCCGTGTCGACGACCTTACCCTTCGGGCGGACATCTGCTCTGCGGGCAGGCAGGCAGGCAGGCAGGCAGGCAGGCAGGCTCCAGTAACCTGCCAATCGCAGCAGCACGTGGACGAGCACGCCGCGAGGGCCGAGGGCTTACGCAACCCGGTGAAATCGGAAAATCGCTGCACTTCCTTCCCGATTAATCGTCCCGTCCTTCGAGCGATCGATCGGCCACTCGGCTCTCTATTAAAACAGGACGCGCCGCGCGCGTTTTCAGGCCTCGAGAACAAAGAGTAGCCGCGCGCGCGGGCCCTGGACGAGAAATCGAGCGACAAGTCGACCGAGAAGTCGAGCGAAAAGTCGATGGAACGAAGCTGAGGAAGCTGGCGTAATTATAGAGGGAAAGGCTATAAAAAACTCGGGACGTGCTGCTCGTTTTTAAGAGTTGAGCAACGAGCAACGAGCAATAAGCAACAAGTTTGGCTTTCGAGGCTTTTCCTTTGGCAGGGAGGACGGAGAGCGTGCGCTGGCTGGCACGCCTAGGGGGCAATAACCCAAATAAGGCGCCCTCGTCGCCTAGGCCTTAGCCTCGCTCGTCCGGCGGCGGATCAGCTTTCTAGCGCTCGGCCTCTTTTGGGGCGGAGTGAGCAGCCGAGAAGGAAGGGGGCTTTTCGCTTACCTGACTCGCCATACACATTGAATATGGAAGAGACGGCGTCGGGGCGCTCGCTGCGAGAAAGAAGCGCGTCGCTGAGTTGGGCTGAGCAGCAGCAGCAGCGGCGGCGTCGTCGTCGTCGGCGGCGGCGGCGGCGACTGCTGCACCAGGCGAAGGCAAAGATCAATGGAGGACGCGGACGGACGCACAAAGCAGTATGCGGCGCTCGCGGAACTACTCTGTGCACTGATCGAAGATGTGCGCCTCTGCTCTCTTGCGCTTCCCTGGGCCAACTGACTGCCCGCCTGAGACGTCGCAGCCTAGCCAGACTGCGCAGGTCCTCGAGTCGCTCGCGAGTCCCCGCAAAACCGTCGCCAGCGCGGCCTGGCGGCTGCCCGCCAGATACGAATTTCCTGCCGAATTCCTCTTCAGCTCTCCACTTGTTATCGTTCCGCAATCCGCCCGCTCCCTCCCGTCGAAGGCAAATCTACCTGACCTCCGTCCGTCGTATTGATCCGCCTAATTACTCTGTCCGTCAAACCAACTTTAAGCAAAAAACCTTTACTGCCTGTCTTTTTATTTACCATTTTCGTGTAAAAAGTGTCTTTACTGCACAAAAATATTTTCAATCTTTTCAACCGTCTTGTCGGTTATTTCAAGTTCCTGTTAATTTTTTTAATCCATTCCTCCCGCAAATCAATCATTTTAACTTCAATTTCAGTAATATAATCAACATTTTTATTGAAAGAGAACGTTAAAGTAAAGAATGCCTAAAGAAAAGACACGGAACAATCATTATTATTGTATTAAAATACCTTCCGAACGCGTATTAGTGACTAATAGCTTGTGAAAACTATTAGTCATGTGTACGGAAGGCATTTTTTCGAAACAGTTAGCTAACAATCTAATTATTGCACAAGATTGTATAAAAAATAATAAAAATCTTCAAAATTTACTTATTTATTACTATTCTTGCTAGTTGAAAACTTAAAAATATCAATTTTACTAATCAAAGTTATTGTGAAGATTAAAAATGATTAAATTCATTTCTCTTGTTATTTTTAATTTGAAACTGTTATTATTTAAAATTTATAATCATATTCAGAAATAATTTAAATATTAATCTATCATTATGTCGAATATTTTTCATTAGATAAGATAGTAAAGAAAAGATTAATTTTGAAAATAAAGTCTGCATTAAAAATGTTATCTATCAATTTGATTCTACTCTGATATAAGGATACAAGTAGGTAGGAATGATTTGCTTTTTCTTTAAATTGGATTAAATTTATTGATAAATAATTTGGAAAAAATAAGCAACTTCTGTTTAAATCATTTCAACATTTCTTATTTTATTTCACGTACAACTCTCGTTAATACAGCCATCACTAAGTTTCTTGTACCGTCTTTCTACTATTCACCCGTGCTTCGTATAATCATTGCATCTTTCAAGGCATTCACATAATTTGTAATTAACCACATCACCTGAGCTTTAATAAACAAACTTTAACTGGCTCTCTTAGCTTTTCCTATATGCAATATTGGAGTCATTTGGATTTATTTTCTCTTGTTGATTTTTCATTCTCGATTCATGACTTAAATTTGTACGTCTGTGCGTTTTTCCCGTATTACAAATCAGTGTGCTCTTTGTAAATTGTTGTTTTTCTAAGCAAAAATTGAAGTGGAATTAATTACAAAATGAATTTAGCAAAATTTTTTTGCAGAATCAATATTAAATTTCAAGTAATAACTAACTTTTTAAAAATTATCGAAAATTGCACAGACATAAATCTAAGTATAAACAAAGCTTAAATTTATCATTTTTATTTTTATTTTAATGTCACATACTGGAAAACTGTAAAAAGAGATGACTTCAATCGTTCGCACATCGAGTCAAGTGAATTTATTATAAATTTAATTTACTATTTGTATACGTATTTATGTTTTAAAGTGAAACAAGATTCAAAATTTTGCAAGAATTTTTTTTTATATAAAAATGTATGCAATCTTTATGATTAATCAATTTCACTTCATGTGCTCTTGAAGGTTTCACACCATCGCATTCAAAAAAATAGGATAAAGAGTAATTTAGAAAAAGGAACAAATCATTTTTACGAAACTATTGCGTTTTGGAAACCGTTCCTGATATCATACAAATTTAATAACAAAATTTTGGTAACATCGTTTAATTTTCGCCTGCGAATCTCAGGAACTTTTTGAATATACGTAACGCGCAGATATTGCTTTTTTGTATTGAGCGAAGTCATAACATTACGTACGTATGTACCGTAAATCCAAATACCAATGAGAGTTTTGTTAAACATCATTTTATCTCGTGCTTTGCTTAAACATTATGGTCCCTACAAAAAATACATTACATCTATAAGCAGTTTATACATATTTTATGTATATACATAACACTTTTCCTCTTTTACCTTCATTTCTTGCTAATTAATCACTGCACTCCTCAACTAATACTTTACTTTTCGAACATAAATTTTCAACAAACAATCTTCTCACTTTCTTTTCACTTGTATTAGACGAGGAATGTTACATACGATAACAATAATGTAAACATCATTAACATCACACTGCATTTTTTCTACTTTAAAAAATTTCTCGGGGTAATGCAAATTCAATATTGTGCATAACTAAACGTAAAATTATAATTAAGGTAGTAATATAATTATAATAGTATTAATAATAATAATAATAATAATAATAATAATAATAATAATAATCATAGTCGTAATAATAAGAAAAACTTACGGGTAGATTACAGTTTAAAATAAAATATAGCGCTGATCAGGTCAGTATATAAATCGAAGAAAAATCAAGAGAATAAAATGAGTTTTTTTTTTAATAAACGAGTATTTAAGTAACATAATTAAAACGTTGAGTGATTAACTCGTAAGCCGAGATTCATAATTTTTCTACAAGAGATACTAGACATGATCCATTGAATCGAAGACAGTCACAAACACATGACAGTAAAAATTCGAAAAACATTGATTCCCATCAATAATCTCGTTCCAAATCTCCTTTTTACAGTATATAAATTCAGTTTATATTTTATACAACTATTTATGTACATTCGCAGCATAGCTCTGGATATATAATAGTGTTTCATTAACTATTTTATGTATATTGACCATCGACAATCGCTTACAACGTTTTGAAACGTCTTTCAATTAAATTTGATTAGTCATTGTGTAATTTCCACCTATTCACAGCACATTTTTTTAATTTTTTTTTTAATTTTTCAAGCCTTGCTTCAAATCCCATCGTGTCTCCCCCTTTACAATTTAGAATTAGATATTTTCATTCTTTTCGAACAATAGTCCTGATATTAATGAGAAGTATTCCACGATTAACGATTGAATTTAAAGAAGACTATATTTATAGCCCACAAACGGACTAAAAAAATTTATCCTAAAAATAATCATTTATATTGCGCTAACAAGTGCTAGCTGAGAAATTGACAGTAAAAAGGCCAAGCGGCTAAGGTTCGAAACTTCAAGAGGAGAAATCCGCAGAGGCTAGTGCCTTACGCGTGCAGTCTACAATTAAAAAGATTCGTACTCAAGGGCTATGTAAGATATCAGCAGTGCGACTCATTAAAATATAAAGCAGCCTGAAGTATGAGATTTTTAACAATTTTCATTTCAAAAAATCAATGTGCAGAAAAAATTTCCAATCGTGTCGATTACACTATGTAATTTTTAAGATATCTCGAGTGGTAACATATTTTTTTTTAAATTTGAAGTCAAGATTTTAAGACAAACGGCTTTAGTGCATTTTCAGATAAAAGCAATAAATTTTTTGCAATTTCCCAATGTACATTTAAATTCTACTTACAAAACGAGTAAATTTTTTCAACTTTAATTACCATTAAATACCTGAGTAAGTTATGTAGTTTTGTCGTTACTTTAAATTGAACCGAAAAAGTACTTGGATACAAAACTAGTGGATATTCTCGTTTTCACAAGTATTGCAGCCGAGAACCTTATTGAGCCTTTGAGTATATCAATGATTTTCAGTCCATAACGGAAACAAATTTCGTTGCTCAAAAGTACTTGGGTACATCTTCAATTTGATTTATTCTTTTTTTATAGATTGTAATATCCCTCAGGTCTGCTCAAAAGCTCGTAAATTATTAATCTTATGTTTAAACGAAGAATAACTTCATTAATAAGAGCTTGCATTGCTTGTGTATAAACAACTGATAAATTCGATACCCTTGAAACTTTCTTAAAAAATAAAATACATGTAAAGAAAAATATTTTACAAGTTATTCTGCCCAGTTTCATTAGCAGTTATATAAATTCTAAGAATTTCCATTATTTTACCTACGCTATATTGACTACCGTTTTTATAGAAATCTACATCTCCTGTTTAAGAAAGAAAGAAAGAAAGAAGAAAATAAATAGTTATTTAATCAAGACATAGGTTTTTGCATTGAAACTATTATTTATATAGATTGATAGCTCCGTTGTCTTAGTCTATTTAACTTTATACCGTAAGTTCGTCTAGTCTTACATCTTTCATTAAGGCAGGAGTTTTTTCATTTATGTATTTACAATTATGTATATATATATGTGTATACATATATATATTGTGCATTCCGCTCGTGCAAGGCTTTGACTCATTAGAGTGACGAGTCGGACGAGACGAAATGTCGTTTTTCATCGCGACCTGCGGGTCTGGTTAGACCGTAAACATTTCCTTTTCGAAATTTATTCCGCGAAAAGCAAAATACGTATTGCCTAGTGATATATTTTTGTCTTTATCGTTTTGTTCATGGCCGTGACGGTAAAATAAATTCGTCAACGCGAACAGAGGATATGTACATTATTTTTTTGCAAATTGATCGACAAGGACTCGTATGGACGTTCATACGAGTGGACATATATTATAGAATAAAAATAAAGGAGCAATGAGTCTCTTGCGTTCTGCAATTACCAGGTTGTAAAGAGGCCAGCATTAAACCTTTCGATTGAAACTGTCGGTGGCATTCGGAGCTGGCTTAGTGATAACGTCAGGCTCAGGCTCTGCTAGGAGTGCTTGCCTCGTGTCGGAAACGTCCGGGACGCTCTTTGAATCTTGGGAGGCGCGCGTCGCCGTTAACGACTCAGTCTCGTCGAGATTCGTGGACTTTGTCACCTCTGTGGGCGAGGAGATCATCGACGATGGAGTAGGAACCTCGGAATTTGGCAGGTGCGCACTGTTTCCCTCATGCGGATGAGGTTTCTCTTCAAACACTGCAATGTGTTAAAATTAATTTAAATGTGATCCCCATTTTTTCAAATTCAACTTTTCTCTCTCTCGTTTAAAAACTTACATTTATCAAGACTAATTATGGATCCTACAAGCTCGTTAACAGTAAGTGCAGGTATTTGATCCTCCAACTGTCTTCTTCTTCGTACTAACCACCAGTCAACAAGAAACAGGGCTAGTGCTAGAATCTTGATACCGCAGCAAAGGCCGACATATCTAAATCGATAATATTGATTAATCGTTGTTATGTTAAAATATAAGTTTTTTTTTTAAGTTTAGTTACCTATATCTAAACTGTTCGATATCATACAGGAGACAGCGTCCACCTTTTTCACCACAAGTACTTTTCCACAATAAACAAGTAGAATCAATAAGATTTCCGAATAAAATTGGCGCTGGTATGTAACCAAACAACCTAAATATTACAAACTGCATTCCTAAGGCAAACGATCTTTCTTCTTCCGATACAGACCTGTGAAAAAATAAAATGTTTCATCTGCTCGAATGCCATTATAAAGGTTTAATTTAAGATTCTTACCGCAAAACTATCATAAGAAGCGGCATTTGCGTTACAGCTACGACAAATGTCATAAAGAAAAGTAAAATCAAAAATGGAAATATTGTTTTACAAGGTGACGTGCATGGGCCAGCCGTAGCTACAGGCACCACGGTCACTTCAGCAAATTCGGGGGCTGCTGGTGGAACGACAGTCAAGTTACCGTGTATACCTAAAAGAGAAAAGATTTTTTTTTTATAACAGAAAATTATACAATCTTTGGCGAAAATGTAAACTTACAAGCACAGTTGGTAAAATTTGACTTTGAACTGAAGGCAGTGCAGCCGGCGTGACAGGGGCTGAAGTACGTGAGACCATTGTTGCCGCAAACTGGTTCTACGTCCGTCATACGGCACTCGCAACCAAAGTTGCAGGCGGCAGTGAGATTAACCTGAAAGGGCTCGGGACCCTTGCTGCTGCTGTTAAAATACGGAATGGTCGTTCCAGCCATTTTGACGTTGTCACAGCCAAGGAAAAATAGCATGGCATAGCACAAGAGGCATATGACGTTCGAAACGAGAACAAATTGCACTGCACCCTTAGGCCTAAGCTCGAGTCGCTTGAGTAAGCAACCACCAAAGAAAATTCCAATGCACGCACCAGGAATGGCTATGGAGCCTGTGAAAATCGAAGCCTGGCTTTTGCCCAAACTGAACTGAGTCTCCAAATATTTCGGTAGGAAGACCACAAAACCCGAGACGATTACGAGCTCCATACAGGCACCGAGGCAAGTCACTACATACACTGGATTGCATACTAGTCGCCACATGCTTCGCGGAATGTCTAAAACAAAGCGAGTCATTTTTTATTCATAAAAATTCAATCTTTAGTTTCTACAGTTTATCGTATTTAAAATTTACCTTTTACATCTTTGCCGTAGCCATCGTCGGAAGTTTGTGGTTTTTTCGGCTCCTTATTCTGGTCTTTATCTTTGTTTGTGGGCGGTTTACTTTTTTCGATAATTCTTATTTTTTCTTTCTCTCTTTGTAGAGTTTTAGGGAAACTGAAAAACGGAATCGCTACCAATATTAAAAGTAATCCGCATAGGAGGAATCCTCCCCACCACATTCCGACCCATCGGTGATCTCCCGGATCTGTAATGGAAATTTAGTTGGCATTTAAGATTGACTGGTCTGATCAATTAATTAATTTTAGTCCTTGGAAAACTTACCTATACTAATAATGGTTCCTGAAAATGAATCCATATGAAAAGATAAGAGATATGCGCCGAGAAGGAATCCTAAAACTGGACCGAATGCAGCCATGCTGTACATGCAGCCTGAAAGAAAATAAGAATTAAAATGAAATAGATTTTACTAGTTTAATGCAGATTTTTTTCTTTTGCTCGTTTAATTACCGATATAAAGCGAAGCACTTTCAGGCCTGACGTGATCATCTATGTACGTAGTGCCGAGTGTAAACAAAGGAGAGCCTCCACAACCGAGTAAAAGCTGTGCTACTACAAAGAGCATGACCGGACCAGCAGTCGACGGAGAACCTTGGATGCAGTTGTCTCCTCTTAAATTGTTGTGCGGTGCCAATGGAGGCGACGACAATCCGGTAGACAATCGACCTACTCCATGTTTAAACAGAATTATTAGATGCAAGAGGCTCAGAGAACTATATGTAGAGAAGGACGGTTGAAAAAACTTACCTAGTCCCATATCTTGTTCTCTCAACGATATTCCGCGACAAATATTATCCGAATTTGAGTTATTTACAGTTGTAGTGAGGTTTGGCTCTGCAGTAAAATGTGGCACCATAAATATCATCGATCCAAGGCCCATAATTACGGCACCTAAAATATGCATAAATAAAGTTTTTAATTTCACTGCAGCCCTATTAAAATTAAAATCTTTGAAGAGTTGAAACTCACCGATGGCAATCCATACTGGAATATGCCTACGACTGCCGAGATAACTGACAAAAATAACCGTAATAACATTTCCTATTTCATACGAACTAGCTATAAGGCCAGAGAGACTCGACGGAATCTCGAACCTTTTTTCGATGGTGGTAATGACAGAATTGATGTAGCCAGAACTGAGCGCCTGTTGCAGGGTGACGAGGAACGACAAAAGGAACACAAATACCTGAAAGACCAATTTATCGATTAGGTTCTTTTTTCTAATTTGCTTTACACTCTCGCTCACCTTTATCCCGGCGAATCTTTGAATGAAGGCTGGCCTACAGCTGAGTATACCGCAATCCTTTGAATCTGGATTTATGGGTGGCGTTTGGGCTCGCTCCTTCTCAGGCCTGTTAAAGAGCACATTAACAGTTAATAATTCGCATAAAGAGCATATTAAGCGAAACATTAATCCGCCGTTCCCACACTGACCGCGCGCGGCAGCGAGAGAAGCAAAGTAGATCAAGGATCGGAGCGCGAGGTAACCTGCAGCCAAGAAATCGCTCTAAACCGCTTAGAATCATTTGTATTCTCAAAAAAAAAAAAAAAAAAAAAAAAAAAAAAAAAAAAAAAAATGCATTGCGACTCTACTTTCAGAATTGACAAAGTTACCTTGCGCAACGCCTCTCCTCGTAACAACTAAACTCTGTTCTTGACCTCGTCTACGCCTCCCTTTCGAAATTCGCGACCGTTATCAACAACATCTGCGACAGGTAGAAAAAAATCTAGATGCCCACTCGAATCGTAAAGGTCGGCTCCGGCGATAAGCGATCTCCTCTTTTTTTTCCTCTCCGCGCCGCTCTCGTTGGTGAGGCGTGTGTCGGTGTGCCCGTGACGTCACGCTCGTGCGTATATACGGGATTACAAAGGATATACGCGGAATGTATATTAGGATCCGCGATGTAGACATAGATGAATATATATACGTATATAAATAAAGCGGTGATTCGAGCCGCTCGGCGCTTTAGTATTCCGCTCCGGGAACTCCGGATACTTTCGAATCGCGAAATCTAAGGCGCTGGCGGAATATTATTAAGTGCCAGCCAGCCCTCCTTTCATAAACTGCCGAGCGGGCCTCGTATTATTATTGTGGCCGCTACGCTCCGCCGCCTCTGAATTTTAACGGTATTTACGTAGACGGCCGACGGGGGCGTCTTCTACTTTTTTTTTTTTTTTTTTACTTCTCCTTTCCTCGCCGATTCGCGTGGGCTTTTAATTCCACGTTAATACCTGCCGCAGAGCGTAAGCGATCGCAAGGCGCGCGTGAGAAAAATCCACGTTTCGGTTTCACAATTTAGAAATAAAGTGTGAAACAGTGTCTCTCTCTCTCCCTGCGATCGTATTACTTGAATTCAGCGCACGAGTGCTTAGGGATATTGCGAAAAATTGAAGCTTACGAAATGTATAACTTAAACGTTTAGCGGTATTACCTGTCCACTACCATGGAAGCACTTGGATTCCTGCTGTGACACTTGATGATAAAATCTCTGAAAAATGCAAACAGAAAAGGCGAAAAGCGTGAATATGATGGTGTGCTTTGGTATCGAGTGTAAAATTATTCACGTTTGATCGTTAAAAACTATTAGATAAAAGGAAAAATATTTTTGTAAATAGTGAAACTTGCCGGGTATTGCGCAAGATGGGATGCGTAAACGCGCGGGAAACAAAAAATATGAGCTAATCGTGTAATTGAGAAGGAAGACTCGAGAAAAATAAACTTTCTCGCCGTCGGACGCTCGAAAAATCGAGAATCGGCCGTGGGACCTCGAGCGACTTGCGCAATGCGTCACACACCGTTTCAGGATTTTCGGATGTTGTAAAAACTTACGAGCCCACTTGAGTGTCTTATTGGCGTGCTTTGTTCGAGCGTAATGTAAAAGAGATTTCAAACGAGTTGACGGCTCGAATCCTCTCCTACGAAAATATCTAAAATCGGCGCCGTAATTTTTAGCCCACACTCCGCCTCCCGCCTCGTCCGAGAACAACTTACTTTCGCGAACGCGGCACGACGCCTCGGATTGAAGTTACTACTTCGAAGAAGAATAAACAGCCCGACCGCCTGCCTGCGTTTACGCGTTAAACATTCTTTTAATTCGCTCCATTATCGTTGACACTCAAACAAACGATCGTCGATCAAGGCTGCGTAAAAAGGTGCGCTGACAAAGCTCGAAAAACAAAGACCTCTATAAAACCGACCTAAATAAACCGACATGAAAATGTTGCTTGGTCCCGTAGGCGACGTGCCAAGGTCGGTCCAAGTTTTTTCGCTCGTTTGCCACTTTGGAAATAATATATATCGGGTGTATACCTGTGGTCGACGAGGCCGGAGCTGGGGTTCCGGCTGTGGCAGCGGATGACGGTGTCGTGGCTGAGCCTGCTGCTGGTGGGCTGCTCGGCCGCGGCCTCGTGGCCCTCGGCCTTGTCCGCGGCGGCGTTCGCCGGGCTCTCCGCGTACAGGCCCGTCATCGCGTACATGCTCTCGTTGCGCCGGTGCCCGGAGTGGTAGTTGCTGCCCGACTCGGACCTGTTGGCCGTAGGCGCGAGCATTAGTCCGAGTTCTCATCATCGAAAAATCACAAGTCCGCAAGTCCAGCCGGACTTGTCAATTAAATATCGACTAAATTACAAGTCCAGCTGAACTTATTGTTTAAATATCCATCAAATTACAAATATGGCCAGACTTACAATTTAAATCACAAGTCCGAACATACTGATGATTTAATCCAAGATTAATTAATAAATGAATTTAATTTGTGGACTTATTAAATACTTTAAATATCTGCAAGCCTGCTTTTCGTTTGTCAACGATACAGTGAATATAGTAAATTTGCTATATATATAGAGCATTAAATTAAATAAGAAATTTGTCCAGACTGGTGGTGATTTGGTTGATATTTAAATCATAAGTCCGGCCAGACTTATAATTTCGTCGATATTTAAATAATAAATCTTGCCGGGCTCGTGATTTGGTCGATATTTAAATACCAAGCCCGGCCGGACTGATTAAACGATAAATTAATCAGAGCCGTGGACTCGTTAAAAAAGGACCGGGAGCCGAGCGATGGCTTGTCACCTCTTGTGGCCGAATATGCTGTCGGTCTTGTGGCCGCTCTCGCTGCGCTTGTGGCCAAAGGCACTGGATATGCTCTCGGTCCGCTTGTGGCCGCAGAAGCCGGCGGCGCCCCCGGACTCGCTGCGCTTGTGGCCGCAGAAGATCGCCGAGGAGCTCGAGCCCTGCCGCTTGTGGCCCGGCTGGGCGCCGGCGGCGCTGCCCGCCGTCGACGACATCCCGCTGGCCCAGGCCGCTCCTCCTCCACCTCCTGCCCCGGAAGCTCCTCCACAGCTACAGGCTCCCCTGCCTCATTGCCTCATCTCGCCGGATCTGAAACGGAAAGCAGAGAGAGAGACCGGTCAGTTCCGCGAGCCTGACGTATCGACCACCGCCCACCGTCCTTCCCCTCCCCCCATGAAAAATTGAGCGCGGCCTATAAGCAGTCCGCTTCCTCGCCCCTTTCCAAAAACTTTACACCCAAGCCGCAGCTCGAGCGCACGGGCAATTATTTATAACCGTTTAGAGCGCGCGGCCGCTGTCGCTCGATTTCCAAGGCTGCGGTGTAAGGCCTTCCGAGCTGCGGAATTTCTAGATGCGTCAGAGGCGACGGCGCCTCGCCGGATTCGGAAAGTGCAGCCGATCGGATCGAAGCGTCGCCGTCGTCGTCGCCGCGTTAGGCATCGCTTTGACTTAGCAGCTCGTAATTCCACTTTGGAAAGCTGCCCAGATTTTTGCCCGACCCTCTTCCTCCGTCGGTATAATTGCGTCAGAGCTCCGTCAAACGGCGAGCTCCCCCTTTTCGCCCGATTACTCCGCGCGGCTCGTTAACAAGCGAGAGCTGCCTTTTCGACAATGCCGTTAGAGGAAGAGGACCGTAGTAGCTCCATTCTTTCGCGGAAGAGATAAGAGTCTCGGGAGCGTGCTGTTACGCGCCGTGAGAAGAGCAGCGGCATATCCGCCTCGCAATTAGCCGGAGGGAAAGTTCATTGAAACGCGGCGGTCCGCTCGCAGTGTCAAGGCTGCTGCCTCCTCCTCGATCGCGGCTTCTCTCGAGTCCGCGCTTGCGAGGAGCTTGCGGCGTCTGCGGCAATGCAGCAAGTCTAATGCGGCGCGCTTGGAGGCTCGCTACAGCGCTGCTTAACCTACATAGCGGGCCCGAGACTCGCTCTCTCTCTCTCTCTCACTGCAGAGAGACGTTCTCAGGCGCCTATGTAGCCGTCCACTATAAATACGAGGACCTTGAAAGCTCTCGGCCGCGACGTCACCGCGCCCTCGCGGACTTTAAACTTTCGGCTCTCCGCGAGTCGCCAGCGGCAGACGCTCATTGATTTTCAGGCCTCTCTGGGTAAATAAGAAACGAGGCGCACCGCGACGCGGGGATCGATGCCGAACGGGAGGGAGACGCGTGCACTTTTCAGCCCGTGTGCTTCGTAAAAGCTCTGCCTGCCGACTAATTCAAATAAATCAAGCGAATTCGGGGGAAATAAACAACGCGGCTCTGCAGCGGCAAAAAGTATTGATCAATCCGCTTTGCGGCACCGAACGTATTCCTCGAGGATATTAAAAAGAGCGACTATAGCTCGTAAACAGCTAATGCCAGCTTAGCTTCCGGCTTGCGAAAAAAGAGCGTTTTCCCCGATCTCGCTGCCGTTGTACGCGGTCGAGGAAGAAGCCAGAAGCGAGCGCGCCTAATCTGCGAGCTATCGCCTGCGTCAATTACGAAACGAGCAAACAAGCGTACAGATAAAGACGTGCCGTAAACAGCCGCTCTCTCGCGCGCGGGGACGCGATAAGCTCTCTCTCTCGCGGGCCAGAGAGCACATCGAGACGGAAAAGATGTCAAGTGAAAGAAACGCACGGCGGGGACAGCCTTGAGAGACAGACTCCCCGGCGTTTGCGCGCTTTTTCCTCTCCAGAGCGCTTTTTCAAATATTTGCAGGCTGGCGCGCGCGTCGCTCGTCGTCCCCCTCGCGCCTGCGCTTTTTTCGCTCCGATTTCGCGCGCAATAATATTTTGTCAAAGAGTCGCGCGTGTTTTTTTCCCTCCGCCGAGTCGCGATTTCAGGCAGAGCGGCTCTGGCCTCGTACACCTCTGATTTCGTCGAGTGATATATTTTCGTCGAGCCCTGCCGGTTCTCGGGTCCGCGCGCGCGCGACTAGAGCCGATTCTCGCTGCGTAAACAGCGTCGTTAAAGCAAACGGTACTGCGCGCTACTCCGCGCGCCGCACGGAGCCGGATGTGCGCGACACAGGCCGTCTTCCTGTGCAAAACACGAGCGGTCGCGAGAAAAAGTCTGAGCTGGCGGCTCGCGGCGGATTAATCCGGAAACGCGGCTTTTCCTTGTTCTTTGCGTCCGCCTCGAGGATTAAGTCGTGCGTAGATCGTGGCTTTCGTCATTCGGTCTGCCGGAAGGCAGGAAGTTTGTTTGAAAGCGAGAGAGCCGTCTCCACGTGCTCGCAGCGAACCGAATCACCTCTAGCTTATTATACACTTTGCAGAGGTGCACACGCGGGCTTGTTACCTATATATAATCAATCCTGCCGAGTCAGCCGAGATCTCGCGGTGTTTTATTATTCCTCGCGCTCCAGCGTATCTTCGTCCTTTTCCTCCCTCGCCCTAGCTCCTGTATTCATTTATTAGGCCTATACGAATATTAATAGAACTGCTCGATCGATTTCCCGTCGGTGTACAATCTGAATATTTTAAATATAAATCAAGTAGCTTAGGGATTTCGACATTAAAAGTGTGTATACGTGCTCTCGTTTCTAGTTTACGTAACTGCTTCTTCTTTTTACGTGCAGCGTCCGATTACAAACGATAAGACACGCAGTTTTCGAGTACGAGTGTATGTCAATTTTTGCGATTTTTCTCCCTTGAGAGAGATTTTTATTTTGCCAGGCAAAATTTCTTTCATCACAGAGGCGGGAAGTAAAAAATTTTCAATTATAGAACTGAGTTCACCGCTCGATGACGTGTAAAATCAACTCCGGACTTATTTATAATGCAATTACTCAGGTACGTGCTTAAGGATCTTGCGTTTATTTGATCGTGAATAATAAAGTTGAAGAATTTCGTTAACCTTGAATTGGTCATTCCAAAGTTAAGTGGAATGTCTTGATTATTTGATCAATAAAAGATTAAGTACAGACCTTTCAGCTCGAGAATTACAGAAACATTTTAATGCACACAAAATGCTAAAAGGAAAAAAGAAGTAGCAGAGCACGGTGACCAGAAAAGAATCCGGCGAGGGTAATTTGCGCGCAAAACCAGTTAAAAACTCGTAAAGCTTGACCTACCTCGTATACAAGTATTTATAGCTGAAAAATGAAAAGAGGCAAGTAATTTTTTTTTTTTTTTCGCGAAAGAATAATGCACGACGGGCTTCGGGATGAAGTTGACGAATGACAAAAGAAGGACTCGCGTTTGCGGGGGTCGGTGCACCGAAATTCTTGGATGACATCCAGGAAGTGCGGCACTGACGACTTGTATATATATATAAGCGAGAGGCGGAAAAAAAAAGCGCCGGGAAAAAGCATATCCGCATTGCCGATATTCCGACGCGGCCTAATTATTCGAATTTCGATATTGCAATTAGAGGCGAGTCGTGACTTAAATTTCTGCCTCCTCCGCCGCGGAGGGTTCGATAATCGCGACGTTTATATTATCGAGCTCGCCTGCCATTTTTTCCAATAAAAGCCCCTGCGAACCGCCTCGGCCGCCGCGCGACACGTTATAATACGCGACGACGCGATTTCAATCGGGCGACGTATCCGCGCGATAGACGCGGGCAACTAGATCCGCCTGAGCGATGAATCGAACGAATCGATGCCTCAACCTTAACCTAGTTTTTCGGACGATACGCGAGCCGGCCGCAGGCTGACTTGTGCGTGCGCGCATCATCTCCGCTGATGGTGGGGAAACGAGGAAACGGCCGCTACTTTCTCTCCCGCCTCCCTCGCGCCGATCGCGTAACAAAGCAGCTGTCTCTCTCTCTCTCTCTCTCTCGTTTCTTTGCAGGGGGACTTTGCCTGCGGGGTCGATTGGAAACTGCGAGGAAGGACGCAGCCGAGAGAATTTCGATATTTTAAGCATATAGATGTCGAGAGAGAGCGAGGAAAATGGAAAAGTGCCGAGAGCTCGTAAACATGAAAGCCAAGCAGCCAAGGTCGGCAATCTCCGGAGATTGTTACACACCTTGTTACACGAACGACTAATGGCTCCTGATCGTTTTGACTTTCTCCGTTACCGGTGATAGCGCGATTAAATTATCAGCGGCTGTGAAGTAACGGGACGCCATAATAAGCCTGTTATTTATGTGATGTAAACACACAACATACTTTCCGTTCCAGTCTTCACTTGGATTTGTATGTTTTTTTCGTTTTTTTTTTTAAAATCGACCTCGAATCCGCGCTGTTTAGGAAAGAAATATTTTTATTCGCCAGTCGAGGTATATAATAAGTGAAACGCGCAGTTTGCATAGGAGCGGTGAAATTTTCAGCGTAATTATGTAAAGCCAGGTTGAGAAAGAGCGGCGCTTGCGTAATTAATTATTAAATTTCTGCCGAGGGAGAGAACGAGTGTGCAAGTTATCGCACTTTTAATTTAGCTTTTCCGATAGTGTTTACAGTGCTACTTTAACAA
Source organism: Ormyrus rosae (assembly GCA_035047165.1). NCBI lineage: Eukaryota > Metazoa > Arthropoda > Insecta > Hymenoptera > Ormyridae > Ormyrus > Ormyrus rosae. The sequence continues at coordinate 25,654,820 of JAWWML010000052.1, read as the reverse complement.
TAACAGTCGCTGCAATCGTATACAATTTTAATCGAGCGGCGTTTTTTTTTTATAGTCTCGTCGTAAATCTTGGGCTTTAGTACACGATATTCTCTAATTTATTGTCCGTTGTCAAAAAGTTTCGGGATAATTTTCCAGGCAGCGCTCGCGAATTAAGCCCGATTCCGCAGCGAGCGCTAGAATATTTTTCACTTTTTATCGCGCAATCAGCTTGGATTTGTGGAGTATCGTAAGTTGTAAACTGCAGCAGTCGCGAGGGCAAGTAGTAAAAGGAGAGAGAGAGAGAGAGTGATTATGATTAATTAACCGAAACGAGGTTAACCGGGACACAAAAAAGCCGAAAAGCAGCGCGTCTACTCGACTCGGGGCAAAGTAAAAATCTCTCGACGGACCGAGGAATTGCGTGCGCTCTTTTTATTCCTGAAACTGTCGAACAATAGGCACTTGCTTAGGATGTAAATTCCGCGCGAGTCAAATCCACTCGCGCCTCGTTCCCGATACATAAAACAAGCTCGAGTGGCCTCTCCTCATTGAAAAGAACAAAGGAACGCCATATCGCGAGTGTTTTCGGAATCGACGGAGGGAAAGAATTTAGCTTTTCTTGCGCCGTGTAGTTGCGGGAGTCGCCGATCTCTCCGAGAGACGGTCGACGGCCGCCGCTGCCGGTCAGCGCGCCTATGAATCATCTTTCCTTCTCTCTCTCCCGGCGGTTTTTGACCCGGTTTTATGGTTCCGGGAAGGGACGCGCCGCGGATCGGCCGGTCATGCAGACACAATGCAGGTATATGTGCAGCGCGGCGCACCGGCCGTCCTCGAGCATTTCTATAGACGAGGGCCGAGGAGTTTCAAGGTTCAGCGGAATCGTCGCTCTCCCTCCCGCTATTACCTTTTCAAATTCACGACTTTCGACTTTTAATTTTCAGAGCGTACCATTAATTCCGTATAACCGCTATACGCTCCTCGCAGCCCGCAAAGCGTTTCAGCTCCATTTACAGATGTTCGCTTTGCTTTCGATTGCGCCTTAAAACGTTACGAACGACAAAACCTCGAGAAATCCCATTTCCTGCGATAGGCAAGGCAAACGAGCAAACTTCTGCTATCCACCTTTTTCGAGTTTCCCAGCTCCTTTTTTAGAGAGCCGAGCAGTCCTCGACGAGAACAAAGATGCAGCGGAATGACGCGCGCAAGTCTTTTTCGAATTCTTCTTTTTGTTTCTCGGGCTTATCTTGAATACCGATGTTTATTTCCTTTGTCAGAGATTCCGACTATTATCGTCTTAGTTTACTCTTTGAATAATTTAGTCCTCGTCTTTTTTCTCCTCGTAAAGGCAAAGACAATTTTTTGCCGTAATTTAATTCTAATTACCAGTCGGATTTGAAACTATAACTCTTCATTGCGCGCCAACGTTTACGTAATTGGAGCAGCATTGTAAAGGACTGTAAAATGATAGGCAATTAAATCTATTTGCCAATGAATTATCCCGCAGCCATGGAAGCCTTCATTGAAAACGGATTTTTCTCATGCCAGAGAAAAAATTGCTACAGGTAAATTGTAGATTCGATCTGATTCATCCATTGACGCATGAATTACAATAGATTGTCTGCTCTTACCACTTGACTCGCGCGAGTCTCTCTCTCCCGCCGGAGAGAACAAAAAAAAACGGGCCCCGACTACGAGCCGTTACAATAAAAGTTTAATAAATATATACGCTTGCGCAACGCGACTCGTGTTTTAATTGAAGGATTACGATTACGATTTCGAGCCAGCGGACTTTCTCGCTCGAGCTCTCAATAATTAAAATCGATTATAATAAAAGAAATTAGCGGAGAATCGAGCTCCTCGTTGAGCCGATACATTTTCCGAAGAGAATTAGCGCATCGCTGCCTCTCTCGCGAGAGACGGCGCAACTTATTTTATTATATAATCGGCGGCTCGTCGCTAAACGACGCTGCGCCTCGCTTTCATAAAGTTACATAAAATATAAAATGAGTTGCTTAGCGTGACGACAGCCTCGGAGCACTTGGGCGAGACGTCGGAGTCTGATGTCGGGGGGAGGCGAAAGCAGCGGCGAGAGCCTGGGAAAAAAGCGCGCGTCTCGAGGAGGAGCCGCGTCGGAGGCAGGATGAAGCTGCTGCGGGAGGCCGCGATAAAAAAGACCGGCGCTCTCGAGAGCGGCGTACCTGCTAAAGTGGCGACAGCCGGTTATCAGCTTTCCTCTCGCCCCCCGAACCTGCGAGCTCCCCTCGACACCGCCGGATGTCGGACGACGGATCCGGGTAAAACGAGAGCCGAAAATTCTGCGACGCCTCCTGCTTCCTCCTCCGCGGAAAAGGATAAGTCACCGAGAAGAATAAGCGCTCGAATTTCCAGCGGGGCCGGCGCCCGCCGCGGGACACCCGGAATTTCCTCGCGTCTATAAATAATGCGCGAGCCGCAGGCGGCGTCGAAATAAACCGAGCCTGATGATGATTCACGCGACGATGCAGCTGCAGGAACAGCGGCGGCTCCTGCCCGCGTCTCAGGTGTCGTTCACCTCGTCGTCTGTCGTCTGCCGCTTATCCGAGCGCTTATCGGCCCGCGCAGCAGCCCATCTGCCCCGGAGAGATTGCGGCCCTTATCTCTCTCTCTCGTTGCGAAACAATTCGCGATTGCACGGGGCCCGCTGCTGCAGCAGTGTCGCCTTCTCCAAAAAAGAAAAAAAAACGGGCGGCCCGAAGCCGAATGTCGGTCAGTGTATCCCTCGATATAGCCCGTTTCTCAATCGCCTCCGCTCTCTCGCCGCTGTTATTTCTGCCGCGCGACGCGAGAGCGCCGGCCGAGTGCGGGCGCACCGAGCGAAAATCGATCACGCCGAGCATTGTCATCCCGTTAGCTCAGCCCGTCTCCTTCTCTCGCTAAGAAGGCGCCGATTCGAAAGTTTGCCCGATTGCAAAGTCCTCGAAATACGGCCCACCTTTCTTTTTTTTGCGTCGGAGGCAGGCCGACAAGGCCGCCTCTTTTCGGCCAATAGAGTTATTAAGCAACGCGGAACGCGAGAACGCTATCGATTTCGAGCCCTTATTCGACCTGGCGGCGGTGCATAAGCGATCTTGCGAGTTATTTGAACTCTATTAAAAACGTCGGCCGCATGGAAATCAATGAGCGCGACACGCTCTCTCGGCCTATTGACGCACGATAACGATGGACACAGAGCCATCGGAACGGAATAAAATACACGCGGGGCTCGAACCGATCCGTCGAGCGGTCAGCTTAGCAACGTCTTCGCTATATATACGTGCTTTCGGCTGACCTACAAAGCCGAAGCCTCGGCTTCACGTGACTATTTTTTAATTTCGGTCAAAATATAGGCGGCGTTTGCGTAAGCGAGGCCGCCAATTGGATTAAGGCGGAGGGTACAGGCGGACGGACGAAAGCCGATTTTCCCCGAGGGAGCGAAAATTTTCCGGAACGAAGGATCGCCGATAAGCCGAGCGAGGAATCAAAAAGTGAGTCAGTCGGTTTTTCAAACATTGATAAGGACAAAATCTGAATCGAAGCTTTATTGAGCATTAAGGTGACGCGCGATATTCCAATCGAAACGAAATTCATTCGAACGATGCACAAAGAAAGCGGTTTATCACTTGTATTCCCCGAGTCCTCGGCTCTCTTTTCGTCGCGTCGATCATCAGCCTCAGCTGCGAGCGAGGCGCGGAGGATGACAGGCGGAGGAAGAAAAAATGCCGCCGAGCTCAGCGGTGGTCCCCCGGACGAATATCTCCGAGGGGATGAAGAGAGCGGCGCGCGGCACATCTTGAACAAACAACCTGGAGCTTCCTTCCAGCTCTGCGCGGCGCGGCGGTACACAGATCGATAGTCAATCGTCGCGCCTTTAAAGAACTCTGTGCAACGAGTTTCTTCCCCGGAGAGCCGAGCGCATCGAGCCTCGTTACTCTTAAGCCCATCGACTCTCGTCGCGTCATCGCTCGACTTAATGAAAGCCGGCAAGATTGACCGAGCGATACATATAGCTGCAACGTAATCGCTTTTCTTTTTATTCACCGAGGCGCCGCGTGTGCTTTTACTTTTATTCAATATGAAATTTCAGGAATTACCTAACCTCCGATTCGTTATCTGTTTTTTTTTTTCTTCAGCTGCGCCCGGATTATCATTATCTCGACTAATATGGGCAGGGAAGCACACTTTACGCGTGGCCGGAGAGCGAGGAGAGTGGAATTTTCTTGAGCAACGGCTGCCGAATTAAGAAAGTTAAGAATTTGAAATTAGGATTTCGGCAACTTGGCCGAATTGCCGATATGTCGCTCTGTCCCCTCGACGCTTTCTCAAAACTTCCGAGAGGCGAACGAGCAAACTTTAAAAATTCCGCCCGTTTATTGTTCCGATGCTCTTCCGTAAATATGTTTCTTCGGTAATTTGCTTTCGCAACGCGCAAATTATTAATTTATCGTCCCGCAGGCGAATTCCCGTCTCGACTTTTAAACATTGCTCTCGGGATCCATTAAAAATTTAATCGTGTTCAATTTCTCTGTCTCGTCCCCCTCGTGCCATTATTCAGGTGTGAAATAATTTCTTCGATCGGACGACGGAGAAAAATAATCCGCTCCGTCAAACGAGCTAATTCCGAGGCAAAGCAAAGCAAAGCAAAGTCGAGCGCCTTTGCAGTTTCGGTAAATCGCGACGAGTCGCCAAGTGCGCGCGCAATCGTGCGTGAAAACGGGCAGAGACGGAGAGCGGTGTGCGGCCCGCCGGAAAAGAAGGGAGGCAGAGAAAAACAATGAGAGAGCCGCGAGGCGTCATACGTGGGAAGAGAGGCGCGTGGCAAGGGTCAGTCGGGACGGGTGAGGCTAATTAAAGGCAGTATTTCGAGCGCGTTCGTTCATTGAATCTAATTAGCGAAAGCGCCGGGGCAAAACAATGTTCGCCTCGTTGACGGCGACTTGGACTCTGCGAAGGTCAGCGGGAACTTTCTTTCTTTCTTTCCTTCGTTCGGCAAGCAGCGGAGCGATGCTTTTATCGGCTCCGCTTTTGTTTTTCCTTTTTCCGCCCCGAGGAATGCTCTGCTCGCGCGTACAAAAGCATGCAAACCATTGCTTTCCAAAGAGTGTCGAGGCTCTTTTGAAAAACTATCTCTCCAGCTCGAAAGCGGTATATTAGCCTAATCTGGCTGGTCAACAGACATTATCACCGATTGTCTTAGTACAAATAGATTAAGGCAGCAGTGAGAGGAAATATTTAAAAGACAGGCGCTCTCGAGCGCCTAGTAAAATGTCTAGAAAAATGTTAGTTTTCAATTTAGACGAGACGGTACACGGCGACGTTTTTGGTAAAGAGACAGACAAGAGCGGAGAAGCTGCTCGAGGCTCAGGAGAAAATTGAATTTGCCTTTTCCGAAAGGAGTATGATAAAATAGCCTGAAGAACGATTGCCCCGTCATCGGCTTTGAATTAGCGAGCGCTGCAAACGAGGCGAAAATCGATAGCTCGTTCGAAAGTGTATCAGCCGGAGCCGATTCCGTACGTCGAGATTAGAAGGGCGGCAAAAAAACGCGTAAGATCAATGCCAAAAGCGTAAACACGAGGGAAACACGGGCCGCCCGAGAGCGAAGAGAAAGGTGAGCCCGAGACAAAGAAGCGGAGGGAGAGCACAAGGATTTGCACGAGAGGGAAAGCACCGTTCGTCGAGCGACAAGCGCAAGAAAACGAGCGCGAAGAAGCGAGCGAGCAGCGAGCCTAACTGGAATAGAAGCAGCGATTCGGCGCAAATATCTCTCTCTCTCCCAGCAAAAAAGACGAATCAAACGAAAGGGAAATAGCGCCGCCAAGTGCAAGGCGCGCGGGGGGAAAAGCCAGAGTCGCTCCGCTGACTCGCAACCTGTTGGAGAAAAAAAAGTAGGCCTGTCGCCCGCCCGAGATAAGACGCAGCTCCGCGTAGGTACGTATCGGTCGACGAGCTCGACGAGCAGAAATCCCAGTCGTAATTCGCGGAAGAATCGATCGGCCGACCGCAGGCCAGCGATTCCTGCTACGGAGCTGTCGAAAACAATGGAAAAACAGAGCTCTTTGAACGACGGTGGCCGCGATAAACAAGATGACTGGAGCTACGCAATACGTGCGTGTGCGGGCGCGTAGGTGTGCGCGAGCGAGTTTGAGGTTAGGAGACTTACCCTCGGCTGCTCTGCCTGGCGACAGGGCGATATTCAGGGCTGCCTCGTGGTGTCGTGCTCCGGCGCCGTCTCAGCTCTCCTCGGCCGTATCCGCAGCGTCGCGAGCACAAGCACGGATGGGAAAGGGAGAATAATTGAACAGTAGTTGCGGAGCACACACAGCACTGACACTCGCTCGCGCGGACGTACACTCGTCGACTCGGGCAGTCGAGAGTAAACTCGAGCGGAGCAGCGGTGGCGGCGGCAGCGGCGGCGGCAGCAGCGCCAAATCACATGGCAGATATTGGCCTCTCTCTGTGGCGCTCGACGAGCGGACCAGCTGTGCTCTCCCCCCGCCTCGCTTACTCTTTTTTTCGAGCATGCAGAGAGGAGAGGGCCTTTGTGGGGAGCGAGCGCGGCGACGACGTCCGCTGACGGTCAGGCACCGGATCGTTATTCTTTGTGCGTCGCCCGTCGGGCTGGGAGCAGTGCGGTAGCCGAGCCTCGTTGACCGGCGAGAACCGAGCTCTGACCATAAGCGTCACACTGGGGCAGACATGCGCGCGCGTCCGCCAGCGAGGAATCGCTCTGCCTCCCCCGCCCCCCCTACCTAGATGGTGCACTGTTGCCGAGAGCCTCCCCGCCAGTAAGCCCCGATCGCAGCACGAGACATTTAAACGCGCAGGCAGCCCGAGAGCCAGCTGCTCTCTTTCCTCCGGCTTATTTTCATCCTCTCGAGTTCAGGCTGAATCCCTCGCCCATATGCAAAATGCACTTTTACTTTCTGCTGTAATTTAATAGTTTTCTTTTTTTTACTTCGATCGTATCCGCCAATAAAAGAGTCGAGAAATAAAATCTCCCTTTATTTTTTAAAGACCACCCTTCACTTAGGTGCGTAGCTCCATTATCATCGTCGTCGTCGTCGTCGTCGTCGTGCTCTGAACAGCAAAATTGCGCAAACAACATCCGCGTATGAAATGCACAGCTGTTTACAGCTGTTCAACGTACGATGTACGTATCAGTCGGCGTTGCCAGATTTCTTAATAAATACGCTACCTTTAAATAAGATAAAAACTAATTAACCTTCTCCCAAAGCCACAAAGGTACAAAACATTCGGGTATCAAATAAAAAACAAACTTGTGTTTTGCTGGCTGCAGCTCAACAGTTATTACAAATATAATTGCAGGCACTTGCTGTAACAGAAAGTGAATGTGAGCGAAAAGTTAAAAGCTTCTTGGTATTTAATTCATCAATATTCTTCTTCCGTTAAAACTACGTATTTGGGTTAACAGACTGAATCACTCGGCAATGACAGGTTTTACGATTCTTTATTATCAACGTCTGATGGCCACCGAAGTATAAACTTTCATTGTGATGTAAAATAAATAAAGCTTGCAAGACACATTACGGTCATACTTTGCACTTGAATTTTTATTGAAAGGAAAATTGTAACCTTGTGAGTAAAATATTGCAGCCACTTTGCAAGTGTTGTAAATAAAATCATAATTTAAAAGGATTTTTAAAAAAGCAAAAAACGGGCCCCTCCGGGATTTGAACCCGGGACCTCCTGCACCCAAAGCAGGAATCATACCCCTAGACCAAGAGGCCGCTCGTGTTCGAATTTCGATTTGACGCGCTATCTGATTTTTTTACCAGACCTCGGTAACTAATGAACTATCCACTAATACTGAAAATAAAAAGTACGGTTATTTAAACATTATCAAGCATATTTTCATAATAATTAAAAAATCTTGACAGTAAAAAAGTTTTATAAAGCCAAATATTTGATTGTATGTCCTTTATATAATTATCATTTAAGTATTTAATTTTCAAAATTCAACTTTAATAATCCGATTTATTAATTATGGATTTTAACATTTTTGTAGTGACTATTATTTATGTATGTATATATAAATTAATATAAAAAAATTATGTATATCTTGCATCTAATACCTTCAAAAGATAAAGTAGAAATCCCTTCTTTAACGGGTCTGGCAAGTTACGTAGTAAGTATCATGAGACTTATTTATAATTGATCAATGTATTACTTAAGTCTACATAATTTCTTTCGTAAAAATTAGGTTGTTAGGAATATAACAATTTATTGTATATGTAGTGTAAAATAGTTAAGTAAAGTAGTCTGGAATAGGTCATTTTGAATATACGTTGTAATTTTGATTATTAAAATATTTATGAATGGAAAACTTGACTGTTTTACTTATTTAATTTCATTACTTTTTTAACCTGTGATTTCGTTATAAGATTGTTTATCTAATAACATATTTTCGATATATTTTGCAGTTGCTGTTATTGAAATATTTATAAATTTCAACTATATTTTTACTATGTAATTGACGTCATTGTTAATATGGAATACATTAAACTCGCCTAACTTTTTACTTTGGTTCAAAGTTAATTTTTTTATAGAGATTTTAGTCCTTTTTAGTAATTTATTTAATATTTTGGAATATTTAAGATATATTTTGTAGTTGCTGATATTGAAATATTTATATATTTAAACTATATTTACTATATGATTTCCGTCAATGATAATGCGAAATACATTAAACTCGGCTAACCATTGCTTTGGTTAAAAGTTAATTTTTTTACGGAGATTTTTTAGAAAGATGTTTTTTCAAAGGTTTAAGAAGTTTTAGACTAATTTAAAAAAATATTGATATAGAACCTATTATCGAACTTCCTTTTATGTCTAGTAAATTTTTCATTTAAATTTACAGATATTTCATAAATCATACGTTTTTAAAATTAGCTTTCATTCCAATTTTGCACTTTGATAATGCCAAACATTTTTTAAATAAAATTAAACACTCAAGGAAAACGTAAATTTTGTTGGCATAAGCAAAGAAATTAGTCATTGTGTATCTACATTATAAATAACATACCAAAAATGTAAAAAATTAATCCACTAAATGAAATCTGAAGTCGCATTTTGAAAAATTATTATTTACAAATTTAATTTGGTATACTATACTTTTTTTAACAAAAAGTAGTTTCAGCAAGTGCAATAATTTGCATTACACGGTTGTTGCGCAAAAAATCAAAAGTTGTTCCTGCAGACGATGTCTAGGTGTGCAGGAACACCTTCAGGGTGACGAGACATCGTCTACAAAGCGAACCATCTGGGGACCGCCGATGCGCCGAAAAGCGTAAGGTGTTTCTGTAGGTGACGTCTAGATGTTCAGGAACACCTTCAAGGCGACGAAACATCGTCTAAAAAGTGATCACCCATCTGAGACACCGTCGATGTGTCGAAAATCGTAAGGTGTTCCTGTGGGTGACGTCTAGGTGTCCAGGAACACCTTCCGGGCGACAAGACATCGATTACGAGGTGATTCAATAAAATCGTCTTATAGAAAAAAAAAGAATTTTTCGACGCCCTTTAAGAGATAAAATTCATTTTGGAATGCTACAATGTTTAACGAAATTATTCTTTTAAATAAAGTGATCGGGTATTAATTGCAAAGAAATATTTATTTTTAATAAATCACGATCGATATTTTAATAAATAAATATTTAAATACCGGTGTCTGATTCAAATGCGCGCGAGCAAAGTACAATATTATAAATATCAGGTCTACTGTCTAGCTAACTTCACGGTATGCTGCGAAAGCAATTCTCAACTGTATATTACTATATATATAGCTTATGTGTGGCAAACTTCAGGGTCCTAAAACTTCGGGCTGAAGAAGACGAAGAAGAAGAATAAAACGTGATTTTGAGCATTTTCGAATTACTCACTCGTGTATTTCGAATTGAATAGCTTTTTTGCCGATATTTTTTTTTTAAATCATAGTTTAGCTATAAATATGATGATATGCGAAAAATAGCTTAGGAATAATATTGCTAAGCATTATTTTTTTGATAATGAAAAATGCGAACATGAAACGAGAAGTAAATAGTGGTACGGGTGCCGCGTCGTCTGCTTCTCAAACTCGCCTCCGCGGCACTACCGTGCCACTGGATAGAAATATAAATAAAATTCCAATAATATTAAATAATTACTTTTTCTTTTTTATTTTAATTGCAATTATTTTTTTTTTTTTCAATAAGAAATTAAAAATAATTAGTAGATAATTTTTGCCAATTTTTATTTTATTATATAATATTATATTGTAAGAAGTATTATGAACAGTTTTTATTTGTTTATTTAATACACTTATCTTTGTTAATATTAATCCATGTTTCTTTTGAAAGACCCTCTGTCTCTACAGTTTTAGTTATTTCATCTAAAATTATTTCTTTTAAAATTTTATTAGGATTTAAGGGACTAGTGATAGTAATTGGCACAATATGGCCTCACTTTTATGTGGAGAACCATTAATGAAAAAACTTAAAAAATTAATGAAAAGATAAAACTTCTATTTTTTGAGCCACTTGAATTATTTTCAATAACTCAAATGAGTAGAAAACCTGGAAGTTTGGTCCAAGTGGACATAATATATCTAATTGGTTTTTTAATTCTGTCCCAAGACAAAAATCTGGCTTTAAATTTTGTCAAGACTATTTTATCTACACTCTAAATAAAAATACACTCTAAATAAAAAAATTAACATGGTTTTTTTTATCTAAAACTAATAAAAATTTAAATGCAAAGTATAAATTAGTACTAAATGTAGGCTTAAATGTATACTTTTCACAATAAATGACCATCTTCTTCTAAAAATTCGATTTCGAAATCTTCGTTGTCATCTTGCTGAATTAATTGTTCATTTTCTAAAGATTCGTTCAATAATTGGTGATAATACTCATCATCTTCATCTCTAGCACGTTTTTTATTTCCACCTTGTGTATTATTATCAATTTCATTTTTATTATTTGTTTTTTTATATTGATCAAAATTATTGAAAAATTCTTGCATTATTTCTCTGCATTGAGAAGTAAAACGTTCAAGAAATTTATCTTGATATTTCATCAGAGCGTGTTTGATGTCTTGAGCTACTGTAAATAGCATTTCAGCACTTATATCCTTAGTTTTTGTTGAAGAAATTGATGGATTTGAAATCTGCTTCGATGTTGATGGTCTAGATAATCCATCGATTTTCATAGGTGTAGAAATAGATTGACTGAGGTTTTGTTTCGATGTACATGTAGATGGCTTAGTTAATTCATTTTTTTTCATTGAAGTAGAAATCAAACTCGAGTATTGCTTCGATGTACATGTATGGCTGACTTTTGATTTACCTTGTTCGATAACTATTAAAACGCGTACATGCATTGAGGACATTTTAATTGTGCGCAGACCAGCGTTGAGCATTTGTTGCGGCTGCATTGCTGATTTCACGAGGTCTGTCTGAGGTCGCCCCATGTCTGAAAAAGCAGTAAAAATAAATAAGTTAATAATATAAAAAATCATTAAAACTGAACATAAAAAATGTTTTATAAAACTTTACCTTTATCCAAACTCTCGAGTTTCGCTGATTTCCCATGGCATTAAGCTTCTTTGTTAATTCAAGTAAGAATTCCATTTGGTTGGTTCTTGTGTATCTCATTTTGCTGCTGAAAAAGAAACATAAAATTAAATAAAATGAATAATACAGAACTTAATTACTATCATATGTAACTCGTATTTATTTAAAAATTTCCACAAATACACAATATATTTAAATTAATTGAAGTAAATAATCAGAAAAATATAAATAGAATATAGAAATTATTATAATACTCTTACAAGCTATCCATTGAATCCATTTTTTAATAAAAAATAATTTTTTTATGAAGCTGGCAGCAGCTCTCTTAGAAGTCGTCAAAAAACAAATGAATAGTATGAACTAAGCGCCGCGCATCGTTGAAATTTACTTTTATGGTATAGTAACTGTTTTATTTACCGACATGTGTTAAAGCAAATTGCGTTTTATTGCGGCAATAATTCAAAAAGTTTTGTTTTAATATCCTTAAATTTTAAAAAAATGTTAAATTAAATAAAAAAGATGCCAATACTGCTATCAAAATCTCCAACTATAATTAAAATCTGTTAGATCAAACGTCTCTCAAAGTCTTCAATAAAATATAAATTAACATTTTTTACAAACTTTATTATTAATTGTTATTAATTTTTATAATAAAAATTCTTACCGTTCAAATGAAGCATTAATATTTAGAATTCCAATTTCTGGTAGAATGCTCAACCCGGACCCATATTTTCCATAAATACTTGAGATTTGTTCATCCCAACCACTTAATGTGGAGGGCTGATCGTTGCCAGTTTTGTTGTGAGCACGGATAAACTCTGCACTGAAAAACTTTTAGCGCTGCTGTGACTCTTTGAGTACAGTCCGCGCTCCTAATCACGGTGGCCTGCTCGATTCT
>JAWWML010000052.1:25618814-25640702 GCA_035047165.1 Ormyrus rosae | reverse complement strand
TCTTTTGTTTTTAATAAAAACGTGTTTTTTTTTAAAAAAGCTTATAATTCTTAAATTAAATTATCAACTGCTCTGAAGAAATTTTTGGTAATTAAGAATATATAGAGCTATGATCTGTCAAAATTTCAAGCACTTTTGTGAATTAGTTTTTTAATAAAAAGCTGAAAACTGGAAAAAATGAGTTTTCTGTGTCCAACGATTACAGAAGTAAAAACGCTTTAATTTAATTGTAATTATGGAAGTAGTTAGATCTTCTGTTTGTTCAGAGCTGTATAGTTTTTAACCTTATAAAACTTATTATTTCAAAAGATATGAAGGTTTTTTTTAATTTTTTGATTATTTATCTTATTAAATAATCAGTTTTTTTCGCTCTTTAACTAAATTTTCAAAATTCAAAAGAATTTTTAGAATTCATCTACTAGTTTTTGTTTTATAACGATTTTAAATTATACATATATGGTATTGCAATTATATATATAACATATTACAATCATAGTTTTATTTTTTTAGTTTCAGCAATATAGTTCAAATAAAATAAAAAAAATTACTTTTCTTTGGCTAATAATTGCTAGAGTAAATTCAATTTACTTGAAATTTTATTTAATTTTCTTCAAAACAAAGGTAGTGTGAAAAGGTAATACCAGGTTAAAATCACCTTTTTGTTCTTGTATTGAACATTATTTTTTGATACGATTTGTACAAAGCTTGAGTTGGCGCATGCATTTTTATTCAAGTTTGCGCAAAATCGGGCTTTGCGCATGGAGTTTCCAAAATTCTGTATTTAGGACTTAAATATTCCAATAACAACATTTTTATTTAAATTTTGTTTGCTGCTCACTAAATTCTAAAATAGAGATAAAAAAATAAAATAATAATACAAAAATAAATAAATAATTAAATAAAGAATAGTTTGAAATTATTTTTTTTAAATCAATTGTTTTTAATGAATCTGAGAGATAATATTGGAGCGATATATTCGTTAGGAGGAAGCTAAGTGCCAATGAATTGGCAGCGGTTTTTTTAAACAAATTGCATAATTTTCTTTTTCTAACGTTTAAAAAAATGAAAGTGTTTAAGAAATTTTTAATATGGCAAGGAAATCTTGGTTTATACATTTTTGAACTGTTAAAAATCATCAATTTTCTTTTCATACATTTAATTTTTGCAAAATATGTAGTATGTACTTAAAAAAATTTGTATTTTTAAAAAGTACAAAAAAACGGGCCCCTCCGGGATTTGAACCCGGGACCTCCTGCACCCAAAGCAGGAATCATACCCCTAGACCAAGAGGCCGTATACTCAACATTTTATAATATACATTTATTAAATAAAGCTTATTTAATGTTGCACAATAATCAGTTTTTTTACAATCATTTTTTAATTTTCTCTTAAGATTTTCAATTATCTCACCATCAACATATTTGTAACAGATTTGTTGGTTTTATAACCACAAACATTTTTTTAGCAAATATAATGGTTGGTTTCAGAAATATTTTCATAAATTTAATGTTATTATGACAATAAATTAAACGTTATAGATACATTTTATAATTTATTATTGTAATATTTTTAGATTATTACCGCAAGTTAATAATAAAAATTTCATTTTTGCCTGACGAGGGGCGGGGATGAGTAGCTGATACTATCAGTCGATAAAGTTGGGTTCCCAGTTTCCCCACATATATGTACATTTATATGTATATATTATGATAAAATATAAATCTAATTAATTAATAGTACGATAATGGATTATTATGCCATTTTATCTTTATTAATAATTAAAGATCTTAAGTATGATATATTTTTATATTTTGAAATTCCAATTATTTTAATTATTATAACACAAATAAGTAACACGATAAAAAATAAGAGATAATATTAAATATATACATATTAAAAAATATATATATCTTTTATAATTAATTTGAATTTAATATAAATTAATTTTTTGGTTTTTAATAATAGTAAGGTATGAAAATATTATAGTTCAACTGCAGTTTTATTACAATTTTTTTTCGCAATGGATAATAGCACATCGAAGCGTCAACGGAAAATAACTAACGTTAGCATAGAACTTTCAAATAATTTTATTAAAAGTTTTCTCTTTTCTGGCCGTTTACGGTTCAATAATTAGATAGACAACAATCAAATCATCTAAATATTTTTGGTAAGCAAGTATTAATTACTATAATTAAAGTTTTTGTTTAAACTATCTTATGCATTATTTCGTGCTGTTTGTTTTGGTTGTCGATGGTTCCACTGCTGGAGAGAGTTTCTTCTCCACTCATTATTAATTCTTATAATAATAAATATAAAAACAGCCCTCTTAATTACACAGTAACTTTTCAAACTATCTTTTCAAAAAAAGAAAGTTGTGGTGGAATGAAGATTGTAGCCAAAAAGTTCGTCGCAGAAAGGCCTTATTTAAATCATTAAAGTATAAAAGCAATCTTGAGTCTTACATCATAGAATTTAAAAAAACTTCCGCCCAAACCACAGCTTTTCTCAAAAATGCCAAAAAAGAAGCATTTCATAGTTTTGCGGAGTCCATTAAACTAAGTGACTCTATTTGAAAAATTTGGAATAATATCAAAATATTTAAAAACGGCTGTAGCAAATCTATATCCCCCATAGGCAATGGCATATTCCAGAAAAATGATGAAATTTTATAAGCAGGTTTTATTAGATATTTTCAACGACTTATTTAATCAAGGGAAATTTCCCAATGAATGGAACGATTATTTAATCGCTTTCATTCCTAAACAAAACAGTAGTAAGGCCAATTTCACTAACTTCATGTGTTCTCAAATTTTTTGAAAAAATTGTTAATTTCAGAATTACCTGGTTCGTTGAAAATGAAAATCTAATACCTGATTTCCAATTTGGTTTCAGAAAAAATAAGGTAAATATGGTTAAGTTGTCCTGCATTGACAACTTAACCATATTTACCAATGAGATTCATTCGGCCTTTTATAATAAAGAAAATTTTGCAGCTTTTTTTTGGGACATGAAAGGGGCCTTCGATAATGTCATCCCAGACTTATTGTTGGAAGACCTTTATGAGTTAAAGCTACCTCAGCAATATATTTTGTTCTATAAAAATTTAATCTATAAAAGGAATCTCTTTCCAACAAACATAAAATGTGGCGATAACGATGCATTTAAAGCTGATAAGGGTCTCCCTCAAGGTTGTGGATCTAGTCCAATACTGTTCAATATTTATACCAAATTTTTAGCTAAAGTTATAGAAAAAAGAATTAATCTTAAAATTTTAATATTCGCTGACGACATAGTCATATATTCTAATAATAGCAATTTGCAATAAGCACTGAAAACGCTAGAAGATTGTGTTAAAGAAATGTATTATACAGTTTAGAGAAAATATCTCTTACTTGCCCCGGAAAAATGCCAATTAGTTATTTGTAATAAGAATAATCGCAAAACAAAAAATGTAAGCTTAAAAATAAATCAAACTAAAATACAATCGGTCAAGTGATAGATTTCTAGGCATGACTTTGGACCAAAATCTTTCTTGGATCCCACACATTAAGGACATAAAAAATAGATGCATATTTATTTCCGTTGATGGTTTTGAATTGCTTAAGAGGCGTTTGGTGGGGGCTGATCTCAGTATTTTGTTGATATTATATAATCAGATTAAGGATCGAATATGGTAGTTTTCTTATCTCGTCTAAAGATGATTCAAAACTATACGCTCTTCAAAGGATTCAAAATGCATCAATTAGATCCGCTCTAATTTTTCAATACAGTTACTAAAAGCTAATATTTATTAAAATTTGACCACCAAATGAGCTTAAGTAGCAATATGCGAAGCGGGTAAACCGAACCGTCACAATATATAAATCATTAAATTATTTGTTAGTTTTTCCTCCCGCCATATCTATTAGGTTTTAGTGGGGGACCCTATGTTTTTGAACAATCCAGTTTAACATAAAATTGGTTTTTTTGAAAAGAAAAAATCAATATTTTATCTTATAATGTATAATTTTTATGGATTTGTTACATTTGTATAGTCTGTTGAATTTGGCTACATTGTAACCGCAAGTGCAAATCGGTTCATTAGTCAAAATCTTTCAAATTGGTTCACAAAACCATTAAAATTATCAAAAGTTTTGAATTTATTACTTTCTTCTATTACGGAATAATCGATTCCTATTTGTTTTCTAATTTGCAAATTGCCAGAGTTTGTAATATATTCTTTTTTTTTAATTATATAAATATATTGAAACTATTTTAACCCTTCTTGCAGGAAATACCTCGTATCCGCTGCTGTGCTAAATTTGTTTTAGTCTAATTAATTGCCATAACTGCCATTTATTTTTTAATGGATACTACTGTACTTTAGATGAGCGAATTTTAGTGTCAACAGTATTCGATGTATTCTATTCCACGAGTATTTTTATACATATTTGAATTTGTTGTCCGAAATTGCGAATCGCGGTTCGGTATTGGCTTTTATATTTTTGGGTTGACAAGATTACAAACCCTTTTTACTGCAGGATAGATTAAGGTGCATTAATATTTCGATTTTGTTATTAATTTTTTTTCCTAGGTAAATTAAAAAATATAAAATTCCATAACATATTGACTTTCAAAAATATTCTTCTTTATAAAGAATCGATTGGAAGAGAGGGATGCAGACATATTTTTTTTTCTTTCATGAGCAGGAAATAAATTTATAAAAAATGGCAAAATATTTTTATAAAGTTTGTATATTGATTAAAGTTTGTACATCTAAGATTACAATTTACATCAATATATTTGGTTATTTGTACAAAACTGTTTAAATGTCAATATGTATATCAAACAATTGTTCTATTTAAAGTTTTTTGTAAATATAATATATAAAAGGTTTTTTTTATAAAAAATGTTTTTAATTATAATATATACATGTTAATATCGAATCTAGTCAGCAACCACAAGTTGAATACTTTCTGCTAAAATGTTAATAAAAAACGCTGTGTAAAAATTATACCGATCGAAAATACACCAATACTTACGCTAGAGCAAATTCATTATATATTGTTGTGGCAATAATATTTATTTGTCTATATTTTGTGAGTAATAGTCACAATCAGAAAAATCATGTAACTAATTTTTCAAGAGTATCAAAAAATTTTATGCGTAAATATTAATTTCGGAATATATTTTGAATAAGTATATAAAAATCTAATTGACTGCTTCTTCACTGTACTAAAAGATTTGTAGGTGTACGCGACTTTCAGTTTCATGACTACATCATTTTTCTAAGATTATATTAATATTTTTTTAGAATTTTCCTACTTGTTTATTCTATTAAATTATTATCCTTAGTTTAAAAAACAAGATTCTATTCCAAGGAAATTCTGTTATCAGCAGATAAATTAGCCACTATATATTACATTTTCGCAATAACTAATTTATCAGTCAAAAAACTTTATATTTTTTTTAGTTTAATTTTAATAGTGTTACGTCCTTTAAACTAATACTGATTACAATAATAAATTTATGAAATACTGGAACGTTTTGATGCTATAGTATATAAAATCAATAGTAATAATAATTGTCAAATAAATTATTTAAAATTACTTGAGCTATAATAAATATAAATAAAACGTATTAATGTAGAATCGTTACGACTTTTCAAATATTTCAATAATTGCATTAGAATTTAGAAATAGAAGAAAAAATTGTAAAAAGAAAAAATCGTGTTTCCGTTCTCGAAAGAAGCTAAAAAAAATCAGGCACGATTACGCAGACTTTTCTATAATCGTTTTTTCCTTAAAAATTCTTAACTTAAATTTGGTATGTACAGACGTTTAACTTAAGTTAACAGTTGAAAATGAATATTTACAATTTACAATGAAAAGTATAAGCAGCTTAAAAATTCTGATGTTTTACTTTAAGTAACTGCCGTCGACGCCTGGGACGACGCCTGGGTTGTAAAAACGCTAAAAGTCGATTGATTTTGATGTAGCCGATTAGATTAGTGTCGCCTAGGTCTCGGATGAAGCTCGGGGGTGACTCGCCGACTCCCCGGAGGGACGTAGGTCCACCAAGACAAGAAGAAGAACAGCAGCGACAATGATTTCCCGATAAACGCCAAGCCGAACATGTACCTGTCGATCGAAAGAGAGGTCGGAATTAAACGTATCTGCTCGTACCCGCTCGTCCATCTACGTACCTGCTCATGTAGTAATTGTCGTAGACGAGGCAGGCCCCCTGGCCGTCGCAGGTCTCGTGCCAGAGGATGCAGGTGTCGTCTATGAGGGCGCCGAAGATCATCGGGGCCGGGATCGTCCCGAGCATGCGCACCTTGAGCCACTGGATGCCCAGGGCGAACGAGCGCTGATCCTCGCGAACGACGCGCAGCGTCGCCGAGAGCGCCGGCATCGTGCAGACGAACGTCATGAACATCGTGCAGAACGCCAGGATCATGAAGATCCACAGGTAGCCGCACTTGCTCGGGCAGTTCGTGTTCATGGCCTCGTAGACTGCCTTCGTCCGATTGCTCGGGTTCTCCGGGTCGTAGAGCGTGCGGGCCGCCGCCTCGATGCAGCTGCACTCCGTGTAGATCTAGCGACAGCCTTTTTTTTAAAAAACCGTTTTCGCTCGACTCGAGAATATCCTTTCTTCTTTCTTACCTTTACGTCGGCAAAGGAATTTTCTTGGCTGCATCCCGCGTAGCAGGGCGAATAGTAAGCCACGTCGTCGACGCCGCAAATCGGACTAAAGTTCAGAGTGTTGCAGGTACAGTGGCTGTTGCACTCGCTGTCCAGGCTCAAGCTCTTTCTAGAAACGGCATTTTAAATTAAATTTAAAGAATTTTAGCCGATCGAATCTTACTCACAGCTTGTCCAGCTTGTCCGTGCTGTAAGGAACCGTGAGCCCGGCAAAGTCCAGATTCGGACAGTTGAAGAGGAAGCAGAAGGTGAAGAGCACGCAGAACGCCGTGGCGAACATGCAGTACTTGAGGATCCCCGAGCAGGGCATGTTCCAGCGCTTTATCAAGTAACCCCCGATGAAGGTGCCTCCCCCGCCAGCCGGCACCGTCACCGCACCTGAGACGCCCGAACGATATTAACGCAAATTCGATGATTGGGGGGAGCCGCTGCTTACCGACGAGCAGGGCGGCCAAGCTGGCGCTCACGCTGAATTGATTCTCGATGACCTTCGGCAGGAAGGCGGCAAAGCCGGCCATCAGCAGACCCTCGGTGGCCCCGGCGAGGTTCAGCATGAAGAACGCCGGATTGCCCAGCAGCTCGAGCAGCGCCCGCGGTATCTCGCGGACCTTGGAGAAGTTCTCCGGCGTTGTCGCCGCGCCCGACGACTCGTGCGCCTCCGACACCTTCTCCTTCGCCAGCTCCTTCGATCCTGCAAGCGAGGATTGACAAAGCGCTCGAGTTTTCTTCCGGCAAGTTAATTACCGTAATGAGTCTTGGAATTCACCTGGTAAAACCGGCGGGAAGGCCAAAAGCGGGATCGCAATTACGAAGCAAATTGCGGCGGTCGCAAGGAAGCCGACCCACCAAGCTCCTATCCATACGTTACTGTCGGGTGTTAATCCAATGCTGCAATTTCAAAGGTGGCCCCCTTTTTTCATTGTTATTCAGACAAAACAGTTTAACGTCAGAGGAAATTATGAGGCATATTTTTAGCTAGCCGGCTGTAATTAATGGCCATTCTGCGCCGGAGAATGCAGCCAAACGAAAAGGTCAGTTTTCGTTCAAGCGATCAATTAGGAGGGTAGAGCAGCGTATATATACGGTTTACGAGACGAAAGCTTAATTTTTCCCCAAAGTTCTAGGCCCGCGAAGTTTGCGTCTCTGAAAACATTTCCTCGAGAGGGTGATTGATCGTTCGGAAATAGCTGACTAACCGGGAGCCGAGCCGAACGATCGCCCTGCAGTCTAAGCACGTTTATCGCACGCGCGCGCGAGCGATTCATGCCTCCGCTCGTTTTTCAACGCGACGCGCCTAACTATTACCTTTTTTTCGCACCTCTTCGCCGCGCGCGGAAAGTGCGCCTTCGAAAAAATGTCGTTAATCATTAAGGCCGCGCGCGGCGTTAGTTTTTAATAATGAGAAAACACCTCTTGCGCGCGGAATTTCCTGCGCGGAAGTACGAGAGACAGAGAGAGAGAGAACCGAGCATTATTACATCGACCGGAGGAGCGATAAATCGTTGCAAGAATTTAATAAAGTTTGCGTCTGATGAAATAAATGCTGGCTGAAAATAATAAGGTCCTCTTTTTTTTCACAGAAAAAAAAGAAGCAGCAACGAGGCGCTCGGCGAAATAAAGGAGAGAGAGAGAGAGAGAGAGAGAGAGAGAGAGAGGGGCGGGGCGTCTCCTGTGCATCAGCGTCAAACGTCGGTTAACCGCACGACATTTTCCCCATGGGAGTTTCGGCCGATGCATGGGGTTACGTGCACTATTAATCTCGGCCCATTATGTACTTTAATGGCAGACAGGAGCGATTCGCTCTCGCACACTTGCGCAATCATCTTTACCCCCTGGAATATTTATGTCGCCGCGCTCTCGCTCTCCTTCTCTTTTTCTTCTTTCGCGTCGCGGCTCCCGTTCTTCCCGAAGGCGCGAATATATAGAATCCTCGCCCGGCGAAGAGAGAGCCTTTCAAAGAGAAATCGAAATTGACTCCGGGATCCCGGGCGCGATAACGAAATCGGGAAAGACGCGCGCGGAGGCAAATCAAATTTACGGCGAGGTCGACAAAAAAAGGAAAAAAAAAAAAAAAAGCTGGCGCGAGCGATATATATTCCCCGGGTATTTTGTTCCGAGAGCCTTATTTATGAAAGAGAGCTCTCGCTTTAAGAACGCGAACTTTATGGCCCCGGCGTGTTTATTTTCAAACACGAAAACGCCATTGTGCGCAAATGAATTTATTAACCCGGGCGGGCTGCTTACGGGGCCTGACCGACAATGGAAAGCTCGAAATTTATGGACGAGGGGTATGTCGGAGAAGAGAAGGAAGTGCACCGCGCAGACACTCGAATGACTCGAATGAAAAAAAAAAAAGACAATGAAGCGCTTCCCCATCGGTTTACTTACGTGGCCGAGTCGACTATCATAAAGTCCGTGTAAATCTTGAGCAGCTCGCCGCCGGCGAGGTAGCCGCAGGCCGGTCCGATTATCGCCATTGTGTAGAAAATGCCTGCCAATTTAGAAAGGAACGCTCTTAATCCATCGCTTAACTCGCTCTCGCCTCTTTCATTTCAATTTCGGCTAATCGGATTACGAGGCGTTAGCCCCGATTAATCGTCGAGGAGGATGGGGAAAATTGAATTTCAAGCTTTATAACGCGAGTAATACGTAATATCGGAATCTGAAAAAATGGTAGCCCACCGAGGTAGACGGAGGACATTTTCTTGGAGACGTTCTCATCGAGGTAAGTGACGCCGAGGGTGTAGAACGGCGAGGCACCTGCGCCGTGCAGCAGCTGCGCCGAGAGAAACATCATCAGGTACAGGCCGCTGTACGGCTCGACGTCCGCCGAGTCCTCCTTCGAGCAGCCGTCCTGCAATCGTTACCGGAGCGTAAGTGTCCGCACCCACCCTTTTATTAGCTCCGGCACTCGCTGCACTCACCGAGCTCGTCGCGTTTTCCACGCGACACGTGTTCTCCACTTGATGCGTTCCCCGGTAGGGGCCCGACAGGAAGTGCGGCGAGGCGAACAGCAGATTCCCCAGGCCCATCACCAGGACTCCGATGCCGATGTACCTGCGGTCAATACACCCAAATTCATTGCTAATATCGATTACGTACGGCCGAGAGAGCGCGCGACTAACCTGGGCTTGCTCGAGTTGAAGCGACCGCCAAAGTAGCTGACCGGAACCAGGAGGAGGAAGCTCGCGATGTCGTAGCCGCCGGCTATGAGGCCCGTCTGCGACGATCGAAAGTCGTACCGCCTCTCTATCGTCGTGATGACGACGTTGATGAATCCGTTCACCACCAGGCCTGCAAATATTTTCCCAGATGCGTATTCTCCGGAGAATTATGTGAGAGTTTACTCGATTATTATGCCCGCCGACGAGAGAGATGCGTTCATTAGCATTTCCGCGGCGGCGGCGGCGTTTATTCTGCGGCCCGATTTAAATGAGGCCGCGGGCTGCACGGGAAGCTCGCAAAATAAACAATCTCGAGAAAGAATTTTCAGGATAATAACGCGAGGCGGCAATCCTAAATCCCTTTTAATTCAAAGTTATAGTACTTGTTAGTCTCCTCGTACGTACTAGCATTATTCCGAGAGAGAGAGAGAGAGAGAGCCGATCCATTGTCCGACAATTTGTTTCGTTCAATACGCCGCTCTCGCGCAATAAAGAAAGAACGAGTAGACGCGCGTGCTTGTATAAGTAATTTTTCCCGAATGGCTTCCATTCTCGGCTTTTAATAAGGGGCCGTCCGCGCCGCCTTCTTTCTTCGAATGACCCTTTCAGTTTTCCTTATCTTTTCTTTTCCGCTCCCTTCCGCCTCGGTGCACTGCGCACACACATACCGGCCCGTCTTTTCGTAACTTGTACTCTGTTTTCTCTCCTCCTCCTCCTCCTCCTCCCGCGGCTGCAGTTTACTTTTCCTGCGCGCGCCTCTTGGCCCCCGACGTTGAAAAGCTTTCTAAATTTGAATTTAAATCAGCGCTTTCCTTTAACGAATTTCCGCGCAAACGCCCCGGAGCCGGTGTCTCCATACGGTATATATCGATTGTAATTTATGTTCGTATAATACGGCGCGCAGCTCCCCTCTCGCAGTCGAGTGTTCGATTTCCAATTCGGCGTGTCGGAGCTCCCCATCTTAACGAGAGAACGGCGAATTCGATTGTTTAGCCGGGTTTGCAAATAAAAAATTGAAAAAGGCCAAGGCATGCGAAAGTAGGTGAGAGGGCTTGTACATCGGGTAGCTGGGAATTGATTGCGCCTTCGTCGGAGATTGGACTAAGTTGCCTTGCCTCCCCCTCCCCCCGCCGGGGAACATGACGTTTCGCCCTCCTCGCGGAGTTCCGGGCGGAAAACTCGATTTCCGCTTATCGTCAGTCACTCCCGCGTTTGCCCGCCGTGAAAGCCTCGAAATTGCATTTCAATGCGCGCGGCGCGGCCCGCGTCCTATTAGCGCCGCGCGTCAGGCTAAATAATTATAGTCGACGTCGCTCTCGCTGCGTCACCGATCTCGCGCCACCGAGGCTAAAGTTGCCTCGTCTTCTCACCCCGAACCCGTGGCCTAACTTTTCGTCGTTTAAGCGCCGAGAACGCGGCAATGCAAAAATCAGCCTGCGACCTGAATGCTCATTATTGCTTATTTGTTTTGCGAGGCAGAGTGCAATAAAGAAGATGGGTACAATAAACCTCATATTCTCTCTTATTAGGTTTCTGCATCTGTTTTCACTTATTTCGTTAGTTTTTATAAGTCCTTTGCAGTCGGGCTGGCTAACAAGATTATATACTATCCTCTACTAAATTTTTTCTAAATTTTTTTACTATTTTAATGCTACTGATGAGGACAGACTCATATTTTAATAATTTTTACCACAATTTTAGTATTTTTTGCAGTATATTTCGTATATTTAATAATTTTGAAATAAAAATTATTAAAATATGAGCCCGTCCTCCGAGTACCATTAAAATAGTAATTTAAAAAAAAAATCTGAATTTTTCAGTGTAACAGCGTAAAATAACAAACAAATGAACGAGATAACCTCGATTAAACGAAGGGGTTGCAAAGTTCGATTGAATTGCATTTTCGATCGAATTGCCGCGAAAGCAAGTGCAGGAAATAAAGATTAGCCATTCGCCGGGTCGAAAATTGCCAATCGAGAGGAAGAAAGGCTCGAGGAGGATGCAGGAGAGAAGCCGAGAGCAGGGCGCATTGTATACCTTGCATGGCACCGGCCCAGCAGAGCCAAAAGAGGGCCCACTTGGCCGTGCGGAACCTCTGCAAATAGGCCGGTCGGAAGAAAAGCCAGCCGCACTTGAGCTTTTCCTCGCTGAAGCTCTCCAAGTCCATCGCCATCTCGGCCTTGGCTTCTGCTTTCTGCCCGGCGTCGCTGAATTCTTCCGGCAGGCTCGACAGAGTCTCGTGCCTGTCCGACACGCCCGACTGAAAATTATCATTATTTTAGCTTTTTATATTCGCTTCGATCACAGTACCTTTCTACTTTTCAACAGATTTTTAGTTTTTTTATTTATCATCAAAAACAGTTGAAAGTTTCTCCATTCAACTCGAACCATTACTTGTTTTTCATGCATCTACAATGTTATTTTTTTCTTGCAAGGTATAAATATTATTCAAAGAATTTCTGTAATATATATTTTTGTACCCTTTCTATTGGATTTTACAGCATGTTTGCATCCGTATGTAACATAAATTTCAAAAACTACTTATTAATAAGATTTATTTTAAATTATCTTGGTCATTTTTATTTGTCATTGTGGCTTTTTGGGCAAATTGAAATCTTGATATCAACAACTGTCTTTTGCATTACTTAAATCGTGCTGCTTTTTATTATTCTTTCAAACGAAATCGATTGCTACTTGTTGGTTTACGAAATTTTCTGAATCTATTTTTGGAATTGCTACTAAAAAATAAATGACTGTATTCACACGCGGAAGTTATCGATGTATACAGTTGATTCGAAGCGTCAAAGTTATAGCTCCCGAAAGCATGCATGATAATACTCTTTTGCAAAATAAAACTAATTTTGAAATACAATAACCCAAACAATGATGGTTTAATGCATTTTCAATCAATTTTATTCACCATTTTATTAAATCAATATTGTGATATATAAGAACCTTTTCAAAAGTATTACCTAATATATATTATCAGTTTTAGTAAAATACATTTTTTCAAACATTTCGATTCACTTTGTTGTTTATATTTGATGTGTTTCATATTTGTTTTATCCCGTGCGATCTTCTCTTTGTATTTTTATTTTATACGGAATACGGAATCCTTGTTTGTCAAAAAAATTTTTTCACTAAAAAATTAATATTTGGAAAAACATTCTCAAAAAACTAGCTACCTATACCCTGCTAGAAGCGAAACGATAATATCGCTAGAATATTTGTACATTTTGAAAATTTAACGATAACATAGTGATATTATTGTTACGCTTCTATCCGGGTAAATTTGAATCAACGAATTTACGCATTTAATTAACATTAAAAAAACTTACGCCGAAAGAAAACTTGTCACGCATTATTTATCACCAGTATCTTTCCTTCGAAAAATCCGAAAAAGCCGCTCGACCAATTCCAAAGAGCCGCCAATCAACTTCACTGCAGCCGCATCATCAAAAGACCAGCACTAAAAAGCTCGTCGCTCGGTCGGATATTCGAAATCCCGGTAAAAACCGTCGACTTCCCGCACTACAAACTCGCATCCAACGTAGAAAAGCACAAAAGAGCGAGCGGAGCTGCAACCCCGAGCGCGTGTCGCACGCGACTGATGCTGATCCGCCGCGAGGCCGAAGATCCCGAGTAAACAGGAGAAAGAGGGAGACACCGAGGAAGAGAGAGAGAGAGAGAGACGGCCGAGAGCGCACCGACTTTCCTCCCCATGTTTGAACAGCCTGTATTAGGCAGCCCTTTCTTTACTGGCTTTTTCGCCTCTCCCCTCACTCTGGCCGCAATTCATTAATTGATTCGCAATAACCCGCACCTCTTCCGCCGGATTAATCGAGCGCCGATAATGCAGAGTGATCGGCGGCTTAATTCGCGCGTTAATTTGTCCATTTGTCAGCTGTCGGCTGGGCAGCGCCGGTGCGTCTCTGCGTCTGACACTCGTTTCCCGACGCCCCGCTATCTCGCGTAAGCCGGCTAGCTGTTGCTCCGGCAGGAATTCGGCCGAACCTCACGTCCCTCTCGGCGGCGGTTCCTTTTCATTTGCCCGAAAAGAACCTCCCTCGGTCTTCGCGAGCGGAAAAAACGCAAACGTTACGAATTTTTATTGCCCCCGCCGCCGGAAAATTATTAAGAGAAGACTCGCGGCTCTCTCTCCGGGGCGCGGGAAGCTTTTTCGGAATTTATGGATGCAATAACCGGGAGGCGCGCAAAGTCCCCGGGATTTCGAATGAATCAGCATAATAATGCGGCGCACTGCAGCTGCAGCGGGCCTGTATCGCGCGGTGAGGCATTGCCGAAATTGCGCGCTCTTCTTCATCGCACCGCACATAGATCCTCTTAATTGAGGGAACGCGCGGGCTTTCGACCTTTGATCGAGGACGAAGTGACCGAAAAATTCGAGAAATTCGAGAACGGGGAGGGATGAAAGATTCAGGGTGCATTCACCGCTGGCGGAGGCTCGAACAAGAAGGACGAGGATTCCCGGTGGAAAGCTATTAAAAGCTCCCATTGTCGGTCAATATCCCGGCACGCGGCTCCTTGCACGTGACCATTGCCCCCTTTTCCTTTCGAAAAACCGCCCGCACACGAAAACGGTGCATTTTAAAACCGCCACGTGACGTATGTAAAGCATCGTTTCTGTTTCAGAAACCTTACCAAGCCTTTCGTCACGGAGGTTTTTTTTTCATTTTTAATCAATCAATTTAAATTTTTATTTGCCCTTACCATCTACATATCGGGTAGTAATTATAGCAATAACTGCAGGCAATTATCGAATGTAATTAGAAAAGCAGGACGCAATCGTCCTTGAGCAGCCAGATTCGTTTAAAAATAATCTAGGAACGTGCCCAAATGAAACGAGCAAGACTCTTTCAAGGGAGAGAAAAAATTGCAGCACGCACAATGCTCGCGCGCCACTGTGTGTGCCTTTGTGGCTACTCTTTATGCAAGGGACGGCTTTTGAAGGCACTAATCCGCAACGTGAGCCACAAGTCACACCGCCTTCCACAAGGGATAATATTCTTTCGTTACACGACCAAAAAAAAAGAAGAAAAAAATCAAAACTTTTCCTTCTCCGTCCATGTTGAACAGAAAAGCTTTTAAACTCCTCTTCTCTCCGATGCGCGCGTGTTTTTATTACGTTTTTTAAACCATTAAGCGCACTTAAGCGCGCCTTACACGTTTCTCCATTATCAGATGAGACTCTCTACTGGAAGCTTTGAATATTTTAGCAATTCCGTAACGTCGCGGAACATTGTTTAGAGTGTTCGTACTGTTTTCCGCCAAGTAATCAACGCGTTTTGCACGATCTAAATTCCAACTTCTTACGCGACCACGTGATCAGGCAGTTCGCCTTCGCTCGAGAGTAATATGATAAAGCTAAAAATCAGTTGAGCAAACGTAGAATTTTAGTGGCGCTATCGTTTTATTTTCTCAAAGCATCTCTCATTACTCTGTGGATCTTCCGATATCGGAACGTCCTATTTTTGCAGGATTCAAACGAAAAGCACGCCACTCTTTTTAATTGCAGAAAACCGTCCCAGTGGGTCTCGAGTGCTTTCCGTAGAGAGCCTGATGAATAGCACGAAAATATTTCCTTTTTTTTACTGCCAAAGAATATGTTGACTGGAAAGAGTTGCCAAAATTTACCGACCGGCATTTATCTAATTTACGGAGTTTTTAGTGAAAAGAGGCATTTCCAAAATTTTACAGTTGTAAAAAAATAAAAATTGAATGAAAATACGTTCACCTCCTGTATTTCGTCACTGTCAAAGGCTGCATTCTCGAGGCTGCAAGATTTAATATTCGTATCTGAAAATCGGAAAATGCAGATTAACAAATATACATTTCCCTCGGCCATCGGGCGAATATTATTATACAAGGCATCCGCGCGCGCGCACAAGACAAAAGACGGGAGGTGCGAATGAACCCTAATGGCTCCTGACAGTCGGCGCATAACAGGATAATAGGCGTCGCGAATGCATTATTATATCGTGGCCCTGCCACTGAAATCTCAACAAACGCGTCCCTTCGCCGACCGCCGCCGTCGCCCGAGAGAGTGAGAGAGACCGAGTCTTAATTCGCTTCAAAACAACTCCGGAGCGTATTATAATCCGACCGGCCAATTCGAATCGTTCATTCGACGTTTTTGCCTTGGGAATGAGTGTAATAAACAGCGTTTGTAAAATGTGCAAAAAGTCTATCGCGTATTTTCGGTTTATAGTATAAAAGCTGATAATGTCGAGCATTGGAATTGACAAACTTTCCGATACTGCAGCCCTCGTAAATGATATATAGCTTCGGCTTGGCCCAACGGTAATAATTTCCGATCGTATCGGGCTTTCCTCCACTGACAGTCTATACACACCGCTTCGATCCAAAAACTTTTTTTTTCTTTATTTACTCTTTTTTTAGAAAAAAACAAATCGATGCAGCCTCACGTCCGAAAGAGTAAACGTTTGTTTTTCCGTCCGAATCGAAAAAATTGCTGCGCTTCGAGCGAATATAATGTACGCCTTGACATAAAGCTTGCTCATGTCTCTCGTAACTGGTTATACAACTTTGCAGCCACCTTGCAGACGCAATAAAAAAACTAGTCTTTGTTTAAGTACGTATACAATGAGGTGCAGCGAGAGCTTTTCAAAGATTACTTATCTCGATCTCGGCTCCTTTTTGAAGAGTGTCATTCAAAGCTGCAGCGTGAAAAACCTGCGGGCGTTTTATCTGATAAAGCCGTCAGCCGCGAAGGCCGATTCACACGATTCGCGCATAACTCATTACGTAAACTTGTCATACAAATCGCAAAACGAACGCAGAGACAAAAGTTGCGAGTCGTCGAAAAACCCTTCGCGAATATAACCGCGCCTCTCCTTAAACTCGATCGTTTTTTTAGACCTCCCCAAAGCCGCCTGGAGGTTTAATTATCCTTTGACGAGACTCGCTAATTAATCCATTACCATTGTTCGACTTTTCTTCGGGCTACAGGTAGACACGAGGCAGCCTCGCGGGCAAAGTCCGCTTGGGAGCGACGGTCCGTGAAATTTTTCGTCGCTCGCGACGAGTTGAGAGAGCAGCGGCTTTCCGGGATGTTTGCGCTGTGCGCGCATAGCTGCTTTCCCCCGGGCAATTGGGGAGTCTGCGGCGATGCTCTTTTTCGAGCGCGCTCTCGGATTAAGCGGATAGTACTTTGCGCTGATACGAGGCGCGGATTAAGCGCGGGATGAAATTTTTAAGCCGCGCGAACACGGATAAACTTGGGAATGTTTTGCTAAGTTTTTATGTGAATTTTCTCGATCAACTTGAGCGTCCCGATGCAATTATAGGACAATGTAAACTGTGATTTATATTATCGACCGTCTAACTTACCAGACATTTTGCGGCGGATTACTCGTTGGGTAATCCTGGAGGCGTATTTTGTTCTTGAAATTATATCTGGCGCTGTTCCAAGGAACGTACAAAACTCGGAGCGACAAAAGCGCGTATAGGCGGGAATATTATATTCCAGGCGTTTACCAGCAGATGAGCGAAGATGAATAAATGACTTCCAGTATTTTTCCTGCCATCGAGTATGGAGACATTATTGTCAATAATTTTCTGTCAATATTCGTTGGACGAAATTGATAAGTTGCCAATTGGAAAATGGAGGCGATCCGTCGAGTCGCTACTTATGACTGACTGCCGCTGTTTGCTCTCTCTCTTACCCGTTCCATCGAGTGTTCTGCAATGCCAGAGTGGGGCTTATTTCCTATAGGCGCTGATATAGAATTATACTTTCTTGCGCTTCGCGACGTGCGTCGGGCTATCATCTCATTAAAACTTTTCATTTCGCTCGCTCGCTTTCGTTCGAGGAAAATCAATGTTTGTTTCTCTTTTTTTTTTATGGAATCAGGAAAAGGATTGCACAAGTGTATACAAATATTATTCTTTATTTTCAAGGGCAATTCACAATACACGCTAGATTATTTACTTTTATAATGTAATATTTCGTTGACTTTATTTACACATAACATTTCATTTTGCTTCATTTTTTCTACATCATTTTAACAGTGCTGAAGTTTTAGAAATATTCTTTAATCACATTTAATAATTATTTATTAATTATTTACATTTATACGTATTAAGATATTGGTGACAAATTATCAGGAAAATATCTTTACAAACTATTTTCTAGAAAAGTGATGAAGCTTGTTTATTATACAGCTAGCACATGACATTCTAGGAATGTTTGTTGCATTTGTAGTATATCATTTATCAGTGAACGATTTTTTCAATGGAACGATCGAGAGATTTAAAAAAAAAAAAAAATTCGAATCAAAATTTCTTATTGACTAAAGTTATTTTAAAATTCAAGTTATAATGAAAGGACATTATTCAAATTTCGAGCCATAATTTAGCTCGAGCAGCTTAATCTTATTAATGGATAAGCATCCGGGCGAGAGAGAAAATTTCTTCATGAAAATCGAAGGGTGATTTCCCATAATAGCTCTCCGCTCCCCGAAACTAAATCGATCGATTCATATCTTTGGCATGTGTCTTCTTTCCCGTGGCAGCTCGCATAGCAGGTCTAGAGAAATTCCAGGTAGGAAGCGAACCGCGAGAGAACTTGGACATATATACCTGCCGTTAATCTGTGTACAAGGTGCGCCCTTTTTAGTCGAAGCTCCATAATCCCCGAGTGCGGCTTTCATCATGGGAAAATGGGGAACGCGTCGAATCCCCCATCGACGGTTCGATAAGCGTAAAGAGAAAATCGAGCTCAGCGAAGAACGTAAAAGTAGAGGAGGTAGCCGAGGAAGAGGCCGAGCAGGAGGAGCTAGGAGGCCACCCGGAACCAATCGAGTCACCTCCAGATGAAGCAGGTGCTGTCCTTGCTGGCGGTGACGATCGTGTCGCCGCTGTAGGAGAAGGCGCAGCTGAAGACGTCGTCCTTGTGGCCGGCGAGGCTCTGCAGGCACTCGCCGGACTCGACGGACCAGAGCCGCGCCGTCCTGTCCAGGGAGGCAGTCAGCAGCTGCTCCCCGTTCGGGCTGAAGCACACTGAGCGCGACGAGTCGCGTTAATACGCCCGTTATTCGGCTGGGAAAAAAGAATAAATTGTACCTTTGGAAACCTCCTCCTGGTGCGCCTGCATCTTGGCCAGCTGAGGAAAATCCGGCGACGCGAGGTCCCAGACTCGGGCGGTCGCGTCGCTGCTGGCGCTCGCGAGCTTCCTGCCCTTGCTGTCGAAGGCGATGTCCAGCACCTCGTCCTCGTGGCCGGTGAGGGTCGCCAGGCAGGAGCTGCCCATCCGCCGGTCCCAGACCCTCGCGCTCTTGTCCAGCGAGCAGCTGGCTATCAGCGACTCGTCAAAGTTGTACAGGCAGTTGGAGATCTCCTCCCGGTGACCCACCAAGACGCTCGTTCGCCTGCAAGTTTTTTTTAGTGGATACTCTATTTGGGGCCGATTATTCAATTGACGCCTCCGCGTGAAAGTGTTAATTTATTAAATAAATCGTCGGCGATTCGTTGAAAGTGATTGAGAGCTTGCAAAACAATTGATAGCAATAAATTACCATTATGAATTAGGCCATTATGAATTATTTGTGCGTTGCGGCGTTGAAAGGGAAATGATGCACTTATTCAATTGAATTTCTAAGAAACTCACTGGTACGTTCTCGTGTCCCAGACGCTGACCGTCCTGTCGAAAGAGCCCGTAATTATCTCATTAGCGTCGTTGCTGTAATGCAGGGCTATTACTTCCGCGGTGTGGCCCCTCAACGTGCCCAGCTCTTGACCTGCGCCAAGTACAAGGATTGATCGGCGTTAACGTTAATCGAAAGAAAGTCGCTCCCATCCTTACCGGTCGACACGTGGAAGATCTTGGCGGTGGCGTCCATCGAGCCGGTCGCGATTCTGCTCTGCGTCGGCGAGAAGCGCGCGACGACGATCTCCGCGTCGTGGCCCCACATCGTCGAGAGGCAGTGGCCGGTCCTCGCGCACCAGACCCGGGCCGACTTGTCGAACGATCCGGTCACAATTTTGTCACTGCCAGTCAGCGGGGGAGAGAAAGCTCTGTGAGAGGAGCTCGATAAAAAAAAAAGCAATAGCGCAGCAAACTTACGAGCTCGGCTTGTTGAAGGACACGGCATACACTACGTTCTTGTGGCCCTCGAGAGTAAGAAGCTCCGTTCCACTCTCGATGTCCCAAACTTTACAAGTTCGGTCATAGCTGCCCGTCAGGCATCTGCAAGAGCGGTTTTCGTTTTACGCATTAGTTTTTAAGGCGACGGGACGACATTGGCCGCGGGCAGCTCTTCTCTCCGTCTTTAGGGGGGTAGATAACCGAAAGTACCTTTTACCTAATTTATCGAAAGCTATGTTGGTGATGGGTAAGAGGTGGGTCTTGAGCGACTTGTATTTATAGAATCGCTTCACGTCCTCGCCGCACACTTTTGCCTGAAGCCTTTGTAGCGTTTCAACGAGCTGATCCATAACTCCGTCGGTGATCACAGGCTCCGACGCTTTTATGCTCTCCGCTAAGCTGCGGATGTCGGTGCTAGCAACGATACAGGAATTTCGGAACGACTAATTAATTCATTTTTCTAATGTCGAAATGTTGAATTTCTACATTTTTTAAAATCAAAAACTTATAATGGCTTGTTTAAACTTTTTTTTTTCTATCAAGTGTTGAAGTTTTAGATTTAGAACTTTCAGACGTATAGAATTATGCTGTTAGTCCTTCGGTATGGAAAAAGTTTAGGATATTATGAAATACGGCACCCAGTAGTAGTTCAGAACTAAAAAAGAAAGAACGTAACTTGCGAGACAGAAGTTTCTGATGGGGAATTTTAAAAAACTGAAATATGTTTTGACTGAAAACTTGCAGCTTTTATATTTTATCATAAATATTGACAACGTTATAACAATATGTATAATAAAAAAAAAACATTTATTTTTAACTTGTAAAGAATCCCAAATTACTGTTGCGTGCAAAGATTTCGTGTTACACACGAATCTTTGCTCCTAATATATATTGATTAGCCGCGAGCACCTTTCAAGGTGGTATAAATATTGATAAAAGATTTCATGTATATTTTGAAAAGCTTCAAATTAAGCTTCAACCAATTATTATAAAATTTAAAAACAAAAATTTCTTTTAAGAATATTAATTCTACACAAAATACTTTTTCCGTCGTTGAAATTTCGTAGAATGCATTTAACTGACAGTAGGAAAAGAAAGATAATGATTTAATTTACTTGGCAGACAAATCCAGCAGATCTATCATCTTCGTTTTGACGTCGCCGCCTTGCGTGTATTCCAAAGCAATGCCTGCACAGAAAAGTATATATAAGATAGAAAGCAGCTGCGAGGGAGTCAATTTTCCGGAAGATTAGGGAATCTCGCACACTCACCGGGCGGGAAATAACGCAGCAAAAATTTTAATAGCTTCATTTCTGCGTGTCGGCTAGAAAAGGAATCTGCAAATCTGCACCAGCCGCGACGGTGGGAGCTGTCTGTAGTACTGCGGGCTTATCCCTAGTCGGCTTTCGGAATGAGCTTTTCTCCCTTGTCGTCGCCAGGGAGCTCGCTTGATCAATTTTCTCACTTCTCACATTTGAGACTGCCGCCAAGGTCATTGGAAATGTATGCTTTTTGTGCGCTATGAACAATCCGACGCTAATATAGATTAAATACTTTTTTTAAGCCCAGCAAGCAGAGTCGGATTTAAGCACTAGGCGGAGTAGGCTGCAGCCTACGGGCCCCCACCAGCCTGTATTAAACAAATGATTTTTTTTTAACACTGAACGCCACGCGTTTTCATGTACATATCTAATTTACTGATACGCACTTTTCTATATATTACAGTTTTTATAATTACATTTAATTTAAATAATATTAATAAATTTATTATTTAATAATAAAAATATAATTAATTAATTTACTTATTTTTTTTAATGACTGCATTATAAAGTTAAAAATATTTTTTGCCTAGCGGGCCGAAAGTACTACTTTCCCTCCCGGCGCCGAATCGGGAACGTTGTATTTTCGTCCTCGC
>JAWWML010000052.1:25596651-25618714 GCA_035047165.1 Ormyrus rosae | reverse complement strand
CTTGGCACGCGTGCCTGTAAATTAATAAATTCCCATATTCTACGTAGCCCATAACATGACTTGGACGTCACATAGACACCGATTGTGCACCATGCGCATTATATTTCAGTCATGAACTATACATTCAGGTTGAGATGCTTACGCTCTGAGCTCCCATATGTATGCAACACTGTTTGCATTCACCATATTAATTTTCAGTATTCGGATCCACTTCTTTATTCTTTACGTCTATGCCTGTTTTTTCTTCCGTACGTTCGTTATTCCGATATTATCTGTCAAAGCATTTGCAACGTAGATCTATACTCTTTAAAGTTGTGTTTTTAAAATATTAAGACTTTAAGTAAATTTTTGAAAATGGATAACAGTGAAAAATTCATTAAATCGAATCCATCATTGAAAGCAAATATTTTTAGCAAATTGTTCTTTTGGTAAGATAAACGAAAATATTTTTTATTTAAAGTTTTTCAATTTCTAAGATTTAAATATTCATCACAGAATGTAAATGCATTTTTTTATGAATTTCGATTTTTATTTATTTTAAATAATTTTTTTAAATAAGGATTCAAAATTTTGTAATTACATAATTTAAATGTATTAAACTGATGCCACATTGCATGTAAAATAAAGTCTACAAAAAATAATACATAGTATAGTAATACTTAAATTAAGGGATTCCCCTCTGTTCGTTCCGTGCTTCCCACATTTAAGTTTCTTTTACGTCAACTTATGAGCGGGAAAATCAAAACGCAGAGTTGGTTTCAAAAACGACGTGTTCTACAAAAGTTAAATAATTTTTCATTTAGGTGGCTGAAATCCCTTTTTAGTCCAGAAAAAAGTAAAGGCATTGAAATAAATGACTTGTATAATGTTCTCCCGGAAAATTGCAGCAAATCTCTCGGAGATAAACTGGAAAGGTAATTGCATAAATATTAAGAATTATTGATATTTATTTACTAAAAACTGTGCATTTTTCTTGTTTTAACAGAGCTTGGTTCAACGAATTAAGCCGTTCTAAGGCGATGAAAAAGAATCCTAGTCTTTTCAAAGCAACCTGGCAAACATTTGGAGGGCTTTTTTGTTACTACGGTATTCACGTTTTTATCATATGCGTTATTTTGAGGTATATATTTCTAAATGAAAATTTGTAAAATCTCCATCAAACAATCGATTTAGAAAATTTATTCAAATTTTTTAGAGGCTTACAACCTTACGTTCTAGGACTTTTAATCTGGCAATTCGATCCTCGCGCAGATTTAAAAACCTTGGAGACTTATCTGTACGCCTTCGGTCTTGTTGCCATGATTATTTTACAAGCAATGGTCGGACACCACTCTGTAGTGGGGCGAAAAGAAGTTGGAATGAAAATAGGAATAGCTTATTCGGAACTGATATATCGAAAAGTAAGCGAATTTGTAATTTTAGCTTTATTTTGATAACACAAATGTTTCAAAATTTATATACATTTAGATACTTCGACTTTCTATATCTTCGTCCAATAAATACGATGCTGGAAAGATTATAAATATGTTGTCCAA
Organism: Ormyrus rosae; assembly: GCA_035047165.1. Taxonomy (NCBI): domain Eukaryota; kingdom Metazoa; phylum Arthropoda; class Insecta; order Hymenoptera; family Ormyridae; genus Ormyrus; species Ormyrus rosae. The sequence continues at coordinate 25,617,179 of JAWWML010000052.1, read as the reverse complement.
CGATATTGCGAAATTCGAGGACGTCTCTATGTTTTTGCACTACATTTGGGTTCTGCCAATTCAAGCCGTTCTAATGGCATATTTTATTTGGGACAATGTTGGTGTGGCCTCGTTGGCTGGCATTTTTTTCTTAACCATCCAGACTGTTCCCATACAAGGTAGATTAATAACGTATTTTCAATATTAAATCAGTCTTTAAAATATTTACTTAATAACTTATTTAACGCATGTAATTTAAAAACTCAGGATATTTAGGAAGAGTAACAGCAAAATTGCGGGTAAAAGTTGCGAGTAAAACTGACGAAAGAATGCGACTTGTGAGCGAGATTGTAAATGGTATCCGGGTTATCAAAATGTACACTTGGGAGAAAGCATTTGAAAATTTTGTTTTCCTAGTAAGAAGGTAACGTTTTAAAGCTAAATCATTTCTACGACAACTTGACAATTATTGATTAGGTAATCGTTTAATTTTGTTTCTGTCAAACACGATTCAGGCGAGAAATCAATGCCATAGCTGCGAAATCCTACTTGAGAGGAGTAAGTGCCGCAAGCTCTTCTTTCGCAGAAAGTACAAGCATGTTTTTTGTGATTCTGACTTATGTGTTGCTTGGTAACATCCTGGAGGCGGGAGTGGTCTATTCAGTAATGCAATATTTCGGCATGATTAAGACGATGATGACAGTCTTCTTTCCAAGGGCCATTTCTTTTGCCGCGGAAGCTCGAGTTTCTATACAACGAGTTCAGGTATGCATGCATGTTATGCTTTGTTTTCATTCTTAAAGATAAGATAAAGATTTTTGAAAGTAATAATAATAAATACTCTAAGAGAAGTTGATAAAATGAAGATTTTTTAATGAAACGATAAATATGTCATCTTTAAAATTTTTATACGCACTGTAATTAATTTATACTAAGCAATTCTCGTTTTCTTCAAGAAAGTATACTGGATAGCTCTGTGGGTACAGCTTTTGAATTGCAATATCTTAGAGACATTGATACGTGATACATTGACACTTGCAATTGGTTCTTGGTATAAAGAAGGCTAGAGGATAGGATTAATAATAGTAAAAGAAATTTATAATAAGATAATTCATTCGAGAAATAAATTGTACAGCGCCACGTAATTTCTGGTAAAATAAGTAGCTGTATAAACACGACCTTTTTTTCTCCTAAAAAGATAAGAAACGCCCAACGCGTGACAGACCGGAACAATCGCCCACTTTGAACTCCCAAAAATTTCACGCCATCTCCTATTATTCAAGTCAAGCCGAAGAAAGAAGCCCCGAAAGCAGCGCAGAGATTCGACGGAGCTCCTTACGAACGCAGCTTTCCCATCACCTGCCTAATTATAAATTCGATACGAGCGATACTTCAGTTTGAGACTCGTGAGTCAGCTCGGCTTATCAGCGACTCTCCCGAGTTTGGGGCCGAGCCTCGCACTTGTCGAGATACTCGCAGCTCGCTTTTTGTACTGTCTCGAGTTACGTCGCGGCGTCGCTTTTCGCGCCGTTAACAAGTAAGTAGTCGCTTTACTGGCGTCGGATTTCCATGTCGGGGATATTTCTGTGATTCGCGAGGGAGAAGATGACGGACGAAGTGCGGGTGATCGAGTCTGACTCAGTGTGGGAACGAGTCAAGAAGACGTTCTCGAAGCCAGTTTACATCATCGCCGCGGTGGTCGTTGCGCTCGTGCTTGCAGCTCTTACTGCCGTGATTGTGATTCTGACGAGTAAGTTTATGGTTATCTTTTTTATTTGCACTGAAAGAAATTTGGGAATGATAATTAATCAATGCGTGATGCTCAATGCAGTTTGGAACAAAAATGGAAATTAATGAATTCAAGTATTCTCGATCGGCATAAAGATATTCTAATCCAGCTTTGACCAAATTAAGAATCGTGACATTAATAATTTCAAGTCTTAACAAACGTTAACTTACTTCAAAGTAGTTAATTTTAGATTTAAACTCCAAAGTTGAGTCAATTTTTATCTCCAATAATGTTTATTCTAACTCCAGGAACTACGGTTAATCCCGCTCAAATACCGCGATGAAGTTTTGTGACTTTTAAAGCTGAATTTCCTACAAGCTAGTTTTGAGTTTCTTATTGTAAGATTTGTCCGAGTTTTCTGTATGTAGAATATAGAAACGTTTTAAATCTAGGATCTGGCTTTGAATGAATATATTTCTGAAAATTGGTACAATTTTTGTTCAACTTATTTTTGTTTAGCTACTTTTAAAAGAGTTATTTAGTCGAATCGTTTGACGAGTGAAGTAAAAATTTCATTTAATATAATTTAGGTGTGAACGGTGTTTATTTTATGAGTAGTTTTCTGTGATGATTTCTTAAAAACTGTTATGATTCACCTCTTCAATTTTTATATGCTCATAATCAATGAATGAAAGATAAGATTTCTCGGTTGATACTAAAAAAGCATACTATTGCAATTTAGATTATTTTTTAATGATTTTAGGAAATGTACACAGTGATGTACAGTTTACATTAGATTTTATTAAATTTAATCAATGTCTTATTTAGTACTCAAATTTAAACCTAAAATATTAAAATTTATTAAATTAAATTTTAACTATACATATTAGAATCTATGAAATCTATGATTTTGGAATATCTTGGTTAAAAAAACACCTATTAAAATAAAAAAAAAGCGATTTACAAAAATAGACGAAAGATTTGAAAAACTGTAGAAAACACATTTTAAAAACCTTATTATCCCCTTTAATTCCCTCAGCTGGCAGCAGCGAAACTCCCGAGGAACTCGGCATCGACTACTCGAAAGCTTTGATCGTCAGCGACGAGCGAGACCTCTGGGCCCTGGACCTCAACAGCCAGGAGAAAAGACTCCTGGTAAAAACCTCCAAGGGCATCTCGGCCTTCGACTTCTACAAGAAGAACACTGTTTTCTGGCGCGAATTCGGCTCGAGATGGCTGAACTCTATCTCCCCCAAGTACCAGAACCTCACCCAGGAGAGGGAATGGGAGCCCACCGCCGTCGCCGTCGACTTCGTCACTGCAAAGATTTACCTGCTGGACGGGCTGGCTGGCAAGCTGGACGTGTACGATATATACAGCACTAGTCATGGGATCGCCGTTGGCGATCTTAAGAACCCCGTGGATTTGGCTCTCGATCCTGTCCAGGGAGTGATGTTTATTGCGCAGAAATCTGATTCGGTAGGTTTCGTTGATCAAGAATTTAGCTTAGGAAGTCGGTGCAACTTCAAAAGTAAAGAAAATGAAAAGATTCTACAGACAATAAGATCTTTGACAATTTATCATTATATTTCTAATCTCTCGAAAATAGAAAGGAAATGTTATAGAATCCGCGTAAAAATTGAAAAAATGAGCTGTGTATTGGATATGGCTCTTAGAAATGTATTTGCAATATATATAATTATTAATTTACATTTTTAGGTACTGAAAGGAAGCATGGACGGCACGTCGATTAAAAAAATCATCTCCAGTCCAAGCATATCATCCGTAACCGTGGATTTCATCGCTCGGCGACTCTACTGGTCGGAGGAATCGAAAATCGAAAGTTCCGACTACGAAGGCGGCAATCGACAGGTCGCGGCGTGCATTACCGGCGCGGCTTCGAGCTTAGCCGTGTCGGGTAGCCGACTGTTCTGGACGCTTCCCGGCACGTCAACCTCGAGCTTGCGCAGCCTCTGGAGCTGTACGGCGTCCGCTTCCACCCCCTGCACCGAGGCCGATTCCCAGCGGATACCGTTCGACGATCCCAGATCGATCAAGGTTTACATCGGCGATGCGCTCAGCTTCGACAATCCCTGCGAGACCGACAACGGAGGCTGCAAGCAGCTCTGCTTGCTAACGAGTACAGGAGGTCGTAGCTGCGCCTGCTTCCTGGGCTATCGACTCCTCGGGGACTCCAAGAGCTGCGAGCTGGTCAAGGAGTTCATTCTGTTCGCGCGAGGCGACGTAGTCAGGGGGAGAATTTTGGACGCCGACATGGAGCAGGCCTTCACCGATGCCATTTTACCGGTGAAAATTCAAGCGCAGAAGACGGACGATAAGGAGACGATAGACTTCGATTACAATGTTTACACGGAGACGATTGCGTACAGCGACGATCAAACTATAGGCGTCGCCAATCTCGCGAAGGAGGAGCAGGAGGCTTTCAGTAAAGACAGATGCCTGAAATCCGTCGCCTTCGACTGGGTGACGAACGATATTTATTACATCAGGGACAATTGTCACACGGTGGACAATACGAGCATAATGATAATGAAACCGAGACAGAACGCTTACTTTTGGAAGACCCTGGTCACCTTTCGTCGGGAGCAAGGCCACCCGAGATCTTTGGCGATTCTGCCGAACAGCGACTTTTATTTCTTCACGATACGTCGCAAGGAGACGGCCATCATTTACAAAGTCCGCGGACTGAAAACCACTCCGTTTTCCGACGAACGAATGAGCGTCAACGAGACCGGCCTGGCGATCGATCACGTTGAAAATCGACTCTTCTGGTTTAATCAGAACAAAACGAAGCTGTTCAACGCCAATTTCGACGGAGAGGACATCAGATCGCCCATCGACGTGTCGATGATCGACGATCCGAGGTCCGTCAGCGTCTACGATCGTCACGTCTACGTGGCGAGCTTGACCAGCATCTGGAGGCTGGACAAGGTGACCGGTTCCGGAGCCGTCAAGCTGGTTCCGAGATTGAACGACGACGACGAAGGCGGCAAGATCGCTGGAGTCAAAGTGTACAGCAAGACGGTCCAGCCGATCAGCACCGACAATCCCTGCGCGATTCAGAACGGCGATTGCGAACAGTTTTGCTTCCTTACTCCGAAAATTTTACCCGGCGGTCCGAATAAAGTTAACGTTACCGATCAGCTGGAGAAGAAATGTCTCTGCGAAGATTATAAATCGCCTATAGGCGATGGGAAGACTTGCGCGTAGCGTACGAGTATGATGAAGATAGTTCTGAACGGTTTTGCTTTCTGTGTTTTGTAACAAAATGTACTTAAAAGTTAATTGACTTTATTGAGTATTATATTAATGATTGCTTTAATATATTATTACAAGTATTTTTTAATTTATTGACTAGATATCTCGCGAATATCATCTGTATAATATCAAACAGTTTATCAAAATCTATTTTTATTTAATTGAGTATAATGACCCGAATGATATAGCATAACTACAAGCATTATAATGAAAAGTATTGAAAAGAATAGGGTTTGAAACAACATAACAAATTGCATTTGTACAAAGTAGTTTATAAATAGATTTTGTTACTCTCTCTATATATATTTTTTATATATCGTAAGGTTTGTAAATACAAAAATTAATTAAAATGGCAGCTTTTTAATCAAACGTGTTTTTTATTTGTAAAACCTTAACTCATAATTTATTTTTTTTAAAAATACTTTTAGGCAAATCAATTTAACCAAATGAATTTCTTACAGGATTTTTTGCTTTTGGAAGAAATAAAGCCAATCTCTTATCCGAAGAAAAACAACAAAAGCGAAAGTGTTATTTTAAGAAACATAAACGTCTCCTGGAGCGATAACGCCGCCGAACATGTTCTACGTGACATTAGTATAAACATTCCCGCTGGAAAACTTTACATCATTTCCGGTCCAGTCGGAGCTGGAAAAGTGAGTAAAACACTTTTGTTTTTTTTTTTTTAATAAAACGTTAAACTACAGTCAAGAAACTATTCCTCTTCCAGTCCACGCTTCTAAAAGCCATCCTCGGCGAGCTGGAACCCAGCAGCGGCGAGGTGACGGTAAACGGTGACGTAGCCTACGCTGGCCAAGAAGCCTGGCTGTTCGCAGACACCATACGGAGCAACATTCTGTTCGGCGAAGAATTCGATAAGAGCAGGTATGACAAAGTGGTCGCTGCGTGTGCACTGGTCAGCGACTTCGACAAGCTGCCCAACGGCGACTCGACTTTCGTCGGCGAACGAGGGTCCATTCTTAGCGGCGGTCAGCGCGCGAGGGTTAATTTGGCGAGGTGACAAATCGTTTGAGGGCGAGGCCCATTTTTGGTATTAGACGTGTAATTGTGGGATTGTTGCTTTGTTTTAGAGCCGCTTATAAAGACGCCCAAATTTACTTGATCGACGATGCCCTCGCATCGGTCGATGCTAATGTTGGAGGACACATAATGGATAACTGTGTGAATGGATTTTTGGAGGGAAAGACTAGAATTCTGATAACTGAAAATCCTGATTATTTTGAGAAAGCAGATAAAATTGTAATATTGGATAACGTAAGAAAATGTTGCATTATCGATATACAATTTATGGATATTGTTTTGATTGACAATGTGACAGCTTTTTTCAATCACAATGTAACTTTGTTTGAATACAGGGCCGTATAGATTTTTGTGGATCTTACGAAGAATTAACATTAAGCAATTATCGCCTGACTACTACCCGCGCCTCGATAGTCGAAGAGCCCGCCTTAGTTGTTAAAACTGACGAAAACGCTCTTGAGCTGAAATTTTTCAAAAGCGAACAAGCCAAAGTACAAATCAGTGAAAATCAAGAACTTACAAATGATACTTGTTGCGGAGATTCCGTGATTTGGAAATATTTTAGAGCGGGAGGTTCGACGTTTGTGCTTTTCTCTTTGGTCATGAGCTTTATTTTGGCGCAAGCTTCTGTAAGCGGATCTGCTTATTGGCTGGCCCACTGGTATGCAATCGAAATTTTTTAATATGTTTTCAGCTATTATGATGTAAATTATGAAAGTGAATAATTTTTTATAGGATGAAGGACCAAGAAAGATACTTTAAAGAAACACACTATTCAAATAATAATAGTGACCAACCTTTTGAATTGAAAATAGCACTATACGTGTTTGGCGCATTATTAGCTATTAGTATAATTATGTGGACAACTAGCAGTTTACTTTTTTACAAAATATGCACAAATGCTAGCAAAAACCTCCACAATCAAATGTTTTCGTGTCTTGTAAGGACACCTGTATATTTTTTTGATTTAAATCCTTCAGGTAAATTTAGTAAACTTTTAATTAGCATTTTAGTTATCTATTACTATTATTAATCCTCTAAAGTTATAATTATTTCTTAAAATTTATTTCTAGGGAGAATTTTAAACCGATTTTCAAAAGATACTGGATTAGTAGACGAAACGTTGCCTACTGTAACTTTAGATGCAATACAAGTATTGCTAATGATGGCTGGAGTAGCAATACAGGTTTTAATCATTAATTGGTGGTCAATAATTCCAATGATTGCTATGGGAGTAACTTGCTGGAAATTTAAAAATATATACTTACCGACTGCTCAAATTATTAGACGTTTGGAAAATAAAGGTAGATTTGACAAAATTATAAATTTTTGTAAATGCTGCAAACATAAAATTGTTATTAAAAAATTAATACTAATTAAAATATGAACTTTCCAGCTAAAAGTCCAGTGTTTTCTCACGTCAATTCAACAGTTTCTGGTATAATAACTATTCGTTCAGCAAAAAATGGAGATAAATTTAAAATAGCATTCAGCAACTTGCAAAATGTTCATACTTCCGCTCACCATCTTAATATCGTATCTTCATCCGCTTTTGGTTTTTGGTTGGATATTGTATCTATCGTTCTTTTAGTTTTTATAATATTCTGTTTTACTTTCGTTAGCGATAGCGAAATTTTTGCTGGAATTGTAGGATTGGCTATAACGCAAACTTTGATGCTGTATGGCACAGTTCAATATGGTCTTAGGCAAACTACAGAAATGGTTATGCAGATGACAAGCGTTGAAAGAATTTTTCAGTTTACTAGTTTACAGCAAGAAGGGCCTTTTGAAACAGAAAAATCGTTAAATAATTGGCCGAGTAAAGGAGAAATTGTTATTGAACACTTATTTTTAAAATATTTTAATAATGAAGAACCTATTTTACAAAATATTACATTGAGAATAAAACCAAAAGAAAAGGTAAGGTCATTTCAAAGTTTTTTTTAGTTATGTTTTCATATAATAAGATTGTTAAACATTTTTTTTAGATCGGAGTAGTGGGGCGCACTGGAGCAGGAAAAACATCGTTAATATCTGCTTTACTTCGATTATTAGATTTTGAAGGATCCATTTATATTGATGACGTTGATATAAAAACTGTTGGATTACATGAACTTAGAAAAAAAATTTCTGTCATACCTCAACATCCTATATTGTTTACAACATCAGTGAGGGCAAATCTTGATCCTTTACATCAGTACAGTGATGATGTTTTATGGCAAGCCTTAGAAGATGTAGAATTAAAAACTCAGTTCGACTCTTTGTCTTATAAAATTGAAAATGGGGGTAATAATCTCAGTACTGGACAGAAGCAACTGTTTTGCTTAGCACGAGCAATCATTGCAAAAAACAAAATTTTCATTCTTGATGAAGCTACTGCCAATATTGACTCTGCTATGGAGGAAATTATACAAAGAACAATTAAACAAAAATTTTCAGATTGTACAATTTTAACAATTGCTCATAGATTAAATACAGTCTTGAACAGTGATAAAATTTTATTAATAGATGAAGGCAAAATAGTTGCATTTGATGAACCTTCTGTTTTAATGAAATATAAAAGTATGTAATTATATATATCTTAAAGATTAATACATAAATTTCTAATTTTTCATTTTTGTAATCATGTTTATAATAAATACATAAGCTTTTCTTATAAAACACTTCATTTTTATTATACATTACAAAAAATAAATCCTCAATTAAAAATAGTGTATTGTACTATCTGTATCAGTAAAAAATCTAGTTTATGTATATTATACCACAAAATCAATTTAAAAATAATCTGTATTTAACAATGATCTGATTAAACTATCTTCTAGCGCAATAAACTATTGCATTTTAAAATACAATTATTTTTAAGGCACATAGTTAAAACTACTATTTCATAATATTAACTTACTATGGAAGGAATTTCCTAAATAATTAATCATATCAGTTGGACTTCTCTACTCTTAACTAAATGAGAAATAGCACTGTATTGAATAATGTGTTGTGAATTTTCTTCAAAGTCTGCTATTTCATCGGAGCCTTGAATTAAAATACCTGAAGTAGGTTTGTTCGCTCTTACAAAAACATGTTTATCCATATTTGGTATTGAAGCCATTTTATCTAATTCAAACTCCTTTAGTCGTGGTGGGACATGCTTTAATGCCAAACTAGTAAATAAAGACTCAACACTAGCTATGTATTCTCTTGCAAAGTTTGCTTCAGCAGTTGTCATAAATGCATCTTCTGGAGATCGTTTAGCATCTTCTCTTAATAAATAAATTGCATATTCTTCTATTTTATCAAGTCTTATTCTCAGATAACTTGATAAAATAAATCTTATCCTGCTTATTTCCATATTGTGAATATTTATACGAATATCTCCTTTCTTTAATCTATTCATATAAAAGTATTAAATATTATTAATATATTGTATTTTAATTATTAAATTAAAAATTTTATGTTAAGTAATAATCTCTTACAATTTAACATTTTTTTCCATATGTTGTAATTGAAGTAACATTCCTTCTACAATATCATTTTCATGAGGTAGAAGTTCTGGTGCAAATTTTTCATTTAACCAAGCATTTTCTAAGGCTTGTACAGCCTGAGCAGGTGTTATATCTGCATCATCATCACTTTCTTCTATAGGAGGTCCCGCATTTTGATATTCTTCTGTATTTTCAGTACTTTCAATACTTTCATCTAATTGTGTTATTAATCCATCTATATTGGGTGCAGGTGGTTCAGCATTAGATGTGGATGGTTCTGGATCATCAAATTCCATTTTTGAGCCTTTGCACTAAAAAATATAAATAATGAAAAATATTTTTTAGGTTTTATTGCATTAAACTATTATTATTGTCTTCAATATAGAGATATCTTTAACAAAATAAAATTTCATTAATGATTTTTCGTATTATTTAGTAGAATGTAAGAGGTTAGGATGTTCTAGCTTTAAAAACAGTTTTTATTTATTTTTGCAAGCGGTTTTTACAGATTATATAATTAAGAGTATTTAATTTACCTTAAATCAAAATTATTGACTTTTTCGTCAGTGGCTTTTTAAAGTGGCTCAATTTTATGGATTGCTAAAGAATTCACATTTAATATATTTTTGCAAAACGAAAACATGTTTCATATTCGTGCATTGCAAAGACTGCAGTCAGTAGCTCGTCTGACGTCTGATACCAGTCAATCAGTGGTACCTATATTCTCTGCTAAGTGCTGTGCTGATACTAGCTGATACCTATATGCTACGACACAACGGTCAACCCGACACAACTGTTAAAGTAGTGTGATGGTTGTGTGGTAGTATCAATAATTTATGTATACAAACTGTTTAAACATTGGAAATATTGTTTACATCCTCACTTTGTACAAAGTTTCGCATGTTTACTGTAAGTAATGCAAAATAAATACGTCTTCGAAAACGAAGAATACTTTCACATGATGCGGTATCTTCTAATTCTCGTTCCTGAGCCAAAGCCGGGCGGTAAAAACTCGCGCCACAAGAGGCTCGCATTTCACGTGACAAGGTATGGTAGCGCGAATCTATCTAAATTTAAAACCATTAAAAAACAAAATACCTAAGTTTTTTTTTAAAGTTCTTTATTATAAAGTTTGTTTTAATAACAGCAAATTAGAATTATTGTTTTCAAAGGTATCTAACAGGTTGAGTGCTATACTGATTGTACATCATTTTATTTATTGACATGTAGCAAAATTTTTAAAATCGTCTTAAAGTTAAGTATTTTTTTGCATTAAAGAGAAGTCAAAATAATTCCTATAAGAACTCCAAATAATTAAATAGATAAAACACAATTAAGAAAATTTTATGCATTGAACTTAGTACTCAATCTGTTATACTCAGATTTAATAAAATTATGCAAAATCTCATGCATAGTTTAAAATATGAAGACAATATTAATTAAAAAAGCATAAAATCATTGTGATTAACAATTTTTTTTAAAAATAAATTCTTATTTTATGAACATTTTATTTTACAGTAACTTATTTTGAGTAAAAATAACATTAGAATAAGATGCATCTATCTTAATGTTTTTAGCATGTAAATTAAGATCTTCTAAAATCATCAATTTTATAGATCACTAACTTTTTCAACAATGTAATTGATCGCGGGCTTTTCCTTACAATAATAAAGGTGTAAAAGCGATAATTACATACAATACATAGAATACAAGGTGTGATTCAATTCGAATAAGTACATATTACGCGCTTTAAGTTCATGTTCGTGGCCAAGAAAAATAGAACGGGAAAGCCACATACAATACGCATATTAAATCATAAATTTACATAATTTGATTAAATAAAATGAACTAATGCGAGAGATATGCAGCAGATAGGATAAATAATACTTTTTTAAAATAAACATTTCATACTGCATATTATGCTAAGCATCCTAATTTTATACTATATAATAAGACAAGATACTAGTAAGAATCAAAGAGAAAATTACTTTTTAAGTACTTTGACTAACACATTGTAAGAGATTCAAAAAAGAGTTCTATACTTCTGGATCAGTATAAATTGATTCATAACTAAGTTATTATTGATCTAATTAAATAGTCTTTATAGTTTTTATATTCTCGATGATAATACAATAGTTATCGCTTAAATATTAAAGAAATGCTATAAAAAAGTTGAGTCTTTGATTTTCACTCATATCTTGAAATGGTTTTAAATATTTAACAAAAACAGGCATTTTTATGTTAAAAAAAATACTTTTCTTAAAAGCACTTAGAAAATGCAATTTTACTGCAAATCTCTCTATAACATTTCAAAATTCTTTTCTAGTCTTTTAATAATACACCTCGACATTTCAATTATTGTATTTTTCTAGTTGTTACAGGCATTTTATATATACTTATATATATACATATATACCTTCCGGGGTTTGTTACTTTTCAAATATTAGTATTATAATAACTATTCTCGGCACTATTTTGCATTATTGCGTTTAAAACTTTCGAAAAATGGCTCGATGCTCAAAAAAGAACGTTATTATATAAAGATTTACAAAGTCGTATTCTAATATTTTGTAAATCTTTTCTCTCTTTTTTTAATTTTAGATATAGTTTTTGACTTTTTTTATTCATCAAATTGCGGCTATTGAAGCAAAGCTTAAATATTTTTCTTTGCCTGGCTTACATTAAATGCTTTAACGTAACGTTGACCTTTCTTTTAAACACAAGTAGCCTTCTTTGCAATAATTATCGACGCAAAGCAACCGTACTTGAATCTGTAGATCACATTCCCTTCTCGTGCTTTCCTGAAGAAAAATATTGATACTTCCATTGCATGGCTGACTAGAGTTAATTTTCTTTAATCGTTTTTCTTTTCAACAGTATGGGAAGTGCTGCTAGCTCCGTTTGATGCATCTCCGCCTGTTGTTGTCAGTCTATTTTTTGCCTGCTGACGCAATTGCGCTCTTTTTAGGCTTGTCATTAATTGACTTGATTGATACAACCAGCTTGCCTGCATGCAAATTTTAATTATATATATTTAAAATATCGATTTAAATTATTGGTTCAATTTTTTTAAGTATTCAAAAGTATTTTTATCAATATTATGAAAGGTTATTTAAAGTTTTGCTATAATAATCATATATCAATACTAATTGCATATTGTACAATTTTTCTAAGGAAAATAATGGCTATTTAAAAAAAATTATTGATAATAAATAAAGTATATTTATACAAGTGAGTGGAATTTTGAAAAATTAAAAACTAATATTAAACTAATTGCAAATAATTTATTAATCATAAATTTTAATGTCAGTTGTTAAGAAAAAAAATTTAACTAATTTAATTATTTTATATTAAATTCCATTTTAATTACTATTAGTACTTTAATTTCAATAAAAGAAATAATAAATTATCTACATGTTCGTAGACACTTCAACTTACCACCATTATCATACAGTTCATCAAAATTGGTATCGAAAAAACAATTGATATAAACAATCCTTTTGAGTCAAAATATTGTTGCTTTGAGAAAACCCTAAAAAGAAGAAATTTAGTTTGAAATTGTCAGATTTTACAGTATAATTAGCATTAATCCTGGTGAATTAACTTTCAGTTTTTATACTTACATCCAGTTTGTGGCAGCTACTTCATTGATACTCTCGGAGAAGTACACTAATAACACTGAAAATAAACAGAGATTATAGTACATTGATCTACATTATCTAGAATTATTGGTATATCAAAAAAATACTTACAGAGAACAAGGAATAATAAAATCTGGAAATTTGCATGGTTTCTTGTCATTAATGCTGTCATTGTGACAGCTATGTGAAAAGTTAACAACAATGCAAGCCATGGATCTCTCCAATCAATCTGAAAGTAAATATAAATTATTAATTTCTTTTGTATGAATATCAATACAAATAAGTTTTATTTGTGAAGACCTAAGGATATTAAAATAAAAAAACATTTTGCTGTAATTAGATCTTTAGGACTTAATATTCGTTGAGTCTGAATTTCAATCAATTCTTTTATATTTTTGAATTTTAGTCTCAAGATTATTTTCATTTAGTAATATTAAGAATATAAAAAGTACAATAACTTGCAATCAAGAAAATAGATTTTAAATCTTTGTTTAAAATTGACAGTCCTTGTAAAAAAATATTATTTAGCGCTGAAAGTGAAGAGAAAGTTCTTTTTTTTTTCCTTTATAGAGTTATTGTCGCGGTGCGACCATGTACTCTATAGAAAGTTCTTATATACTATAATATGTAAATTATATACTATAATATGTAAATTACAATAATAAATAAACTCTACAATTTAATTTAACTAAGTCAATTAAAAATTCAAAATAAATAAAATATACTGTGTAAAGAATATCGTAATATATACATTCAAATATTTTTCTGAAAGACAATCTGCATTCATATATTTAATTCAAGGAACTACACATTATAAGGAAATAGAACTGCATAAGCATATCAGCAGTATATCAAGCAACATGAGTATGTTATGCACTGCAATTGATTATGTACACTAGTTTACATAAAGCCACCTCTAAGGCTTCCAAGCTACGCTTCTTCCTTCTGCTGTTAATCAGTAATTTTCAAGCAAACTCTCTCAAAAAAAGTAACAGCAGTTGCTTATCGCAGCCTTTTGTTGCATCATCGCATCAGAACACCAAATAAAAAGGCCTCAAAAAAAACGCCACGCAAGTCCTTAACCTAAAAAATAGTTTGGCACCAAGGACATCCACAAATCACCCTCACGCTAAAGCAACGTACGAAGGTGACGTCCGCTCGAGAAAGCGAATAAAACTCACGCTCTGCAAGAAGGGCCAGATCCCGTCGATGGTGTCGGTCGGGATGACTTGCGGCTCCGACATGACTGGTTACTCGTACATGCACTATCCTTCCTCGGTGGCAAACATTCGTCGGCCCCTCTTATTGTTGTTCTGGCTGCTCTCTCTTTTTTTTTCGTCTGCCGCAGCTGCTTGGCTCGCTATTTCGTTCAGACGTCCGCGCGCAATGCTGCTCGATTGTTGTGGCCCGATGACGGCGACGATGACGGCATAATCGTTTGCGCCGATGCGCCAGTGCACGTGTATGCGGGGCGCACACGTCCAAGGGAGCTTGCCTCGGTGAGACGCCTGTGTAATGAATGAGTTGTGAATTCAAGAGAGTGGGGGATTCTGGAGACCGCCCCTATTGGCCAGTTGACCCGCGCGATTTTTCCGTTTTTAAGAAATTACATATTCGCATAATAAAACTTAAAATAACTGTTCTAAACGTCATGCAATTTGCTCTTAATTACTCCATCTTTTATTAATACACAAATATAAAAGATTAATAGTAAAAATCAGTATTAGTAGAGCTAATGAAAACATCGAAAGCAGATATTTTTATTGAGAGCGATTGTTTCTTTATTAAAAGAATTAAAGAAAACTAAAAAAAAGTCTAGCGGCTGAAAGTAGGTCGATACTCTGGAGTGCCAGCCGACTGCCGTTGATACGATTTCGAATATTAATAGAGGTGAGCAATGTGTGAGTATTGTGTGTCTATTATAATGTTTTCGCGGCGGATTGCGTTGTTTTGGAAGCCAGCCGATATCGCTTTATTTCTATTTTCTGTTCCTCGCAGCAACAATTTCTTGCAGACTGAATAATTAATTTTTTTAATAGCAATGAATCAGCGCAGAAAGATCTTTCTCGAGTGTTGGGTGAAAGTGGAAAAATGCAATTGATTGCCGACGCGAGAAGATGCATTTATTAACAGTACACCGTGTGATTTTATGAGTTTATCAATATAGCGATACGCTTGCTTTTACGATAAAGTAATAAATTATAAAAAAGTGTGTCTTAAGGAGATATTTTTTCTTCGAATGGCGCATGGTTAAAATTATTAAAAAATATCTACGGTCTACAAATTACTCTAATAAAGCTATTACCTTAATTAAAGTTATATTTTTATTTTTTAATTAAATAAGTTTTTCTCTTAAGGGACTTGAGTTATAAATTTTTGTCATTGCTTTTTCTTGACTATCGGTTTGTTACAGTTAGCAAGAAGGAAAATGTTTGGTTTTCCTGTTAAGTTCATATACGTTTATAAATAGAACATTAAGGAAAATTACTACACTATACTAAATTCGACATAATGAGCAAGATTCAGTTTAATAATAAAAGAATAATTCAGCCAATTCTCTTGCTTTACAACATCTGCGACAAAATTTATGCAAAGAATGATGCCAATATATAATAAGTTCGAATTAAAAATATTAATCTTAAAGAAATTATTATTATAATTTATTATTTCTCTGTTTTAATTAGTGTTTTAATTTTAAATGAATTTATTTCAAAATTTCTTGGTGAGAAATTGTATACTAAAATTATAATTGTAAATTTAGTTTTAAAGTGTGCGCCTGAAATTTTAAAAGTAATTATATTAGCGATATTGCTGATATATCTAGTTATAACAGTTAATTATAATTATATACATAATTGTAACTAGCTATTATATTTAAATAAAGATAATACGTTGCGATAATATTACGTTTATTTAGATTATGTATTTATCTTTATTAATAATTTGTAAAATATCAAATTAGCAATACTTATTGCTATCTTTCTTTATTATTTATTTTTGCTATTTATCCTTATTCATAAAGCTATTATTACAATAGCTATTTACGTTTTCATTCATCTGACATTTCATTGAGAGTGACATTCACCGAAACTCTTGATTTTTTTCCGCAAAACCTGACAAAATACTTAATATTCATTGACCTCAACAATTGTAAAATTGGAAATATAAAATTCTTTTCTGATACAGTTTAGCATTTAAAAGAAAAAAAAAGTTTTCAATTTGTCTCTACAAAAATTAAAAAGCATCAAACAATTTATGTATCATAAAATTTTTTAAATTATTGTTATACAAATGTATTGGTTTATTTATACACATACGAATTGTAGACATTTTAATTATATACAATTTAGCAATATATCTATATAGAAATTTTACCAATGTTAAATTGTGCACAATATTTAAGTGTACGATTACTCTTATGTGAATGAATACCAACACAACGGAAAAATATTTATTTAAATATATAATTTATTTTATTTTTCAGAAATTCTTTTCTTTTTTACGACACGTACCTTTTGTTAATTTTAAAAGATTAATGTTAATTAATAATCAATTACGTTTAGTCAATGAATGGCATCACACCAGAATAGCTAAACAAGTATTTTGCGGGCATTTCTTTGCAAAGTGACCCGAATAGGGATAATAAACATATGCAGGACATTCTCGCCTGTACCCCTGAGGAGGAATTTCGATTCAAACCAGTTGACCTGTGTGATATCGTATTAGCGATATCTCAATTCTCAACTCAGACAGTGGGCAAGGATAGCATCCCGCAAAGTGTTATAGATAAAGCTATTCCTACCATTGGACCATTCCTGGTGGGCATATTCAACGCTTCCCTCTTGCATGGTATCTTCCCGAACCTCTGGAGGAGGGCTCACGTGCTCCCCGTTAAAAAGCGAGCATCTCCAACCTCCGCTTCCGATTTTTGTCCGATAGCAATACTGAGCTTTCTTTCAAAGGTCATGGAAAAGATCGTACATCAGAAATTTCCAGAATATCTGGATCAGTACAACATCTTAGATCCACTCCAGACAGGGTTTCGCAAACATAACTCCACATAAATAGCAATACTAAAACTTACGGAAGGCACCCGGCATGCCATGGATCAACGGCAGATCACGCAACTTCTTCTACTTGATTTCAGTATATCTCACGTGAGATCTCATGTATAAAGTTTCTAAAAGTAAAAAAAATATTTAAAACGCTTCGAAACATAGATTTTTGGACTTATCTGGGGGGCGGCACAACTCTGTAAAAATGAATAACTGAAATTAGTCCGTATACACTTATTCTACGTTAATTTCACTTATTGATTTCTGGGGAGAACCTAACAGGCGACTCCCAATGTTGAGAAATTGACTTTTTATTATCTAAGAGATTTTAACAGCTCACGAACCGCAATTGCGCGTGAAATCTCACGTCAGGAATTGTATCTTAAATTCACGTCAGATTTTACGTGATATTTTTCAGCTGGGATCCGTAAACCTCGGTGTATCACAGGGTTCAGTCCTGGGTCCCCTGTTGTTTTGTCTTTACATTAAGCGGGGTAAAAGTAAAATTAGCGGGGCAAAAGTAAACTTTTTCCAAAAATTGTCCAAATTATCAAAATTTTCAAAATTTTTAAAAATCTCAAAATTTTCAAAAATCTCAAAAATTTTTAGAATGTAAAGTTGTTTTGACCCCACTTTTCAGAACAAAAAAGTGGCCTTTACGGTCGAAAGTGGAATAAAATATTATATGCAACATCAGGTAAAAGTAGATTTTTTCCTCGGGTGATTACTGCCCGAGCGAAGCGAGTAAACGCACCCTCGCGAAAAATATTCTTATTCAGGCCGTAAACTCACTCGCGGGAAAAATCTACTTTTGCCCCTTGTTGCATAATGTACTAATTTGGAACGTTGTATTTTCGTCCTCGCTAGGCAAAAAAATAGTATACGCTCCACAGGAGGTAAAATGGCAAGCCCATAGCACGTGTTTGACACCCTCGCCTTCGGTTCGGGTGTCAATTTACACGCGCTATGAGCTTGCCAATACTTTACCTCCCTAGGTGCGTAATATACTAATTCTTGCTCGACGAAAGTTGCCGCTTTTCGGCCGGAGGGCAAAAATAGTATATTACATACCTAGGCCAGTAAAATAAGAAATGTTTCAGATCACACGTAATTGCCGGCCGAGGCGAAGCCGAGGTTGACAAACGTGTGATCTGAGGCTTTCTTTTTTACTGGCCAAGGTGCGTATACTATTTTTCTGCTCGACGTCGCCGGAAAGCGGCAACTTCGTTTCTCGCACCTGATAGCAATTTTTTAAATCAGTTTCAATTATTTTCTAAAAAAGTACTAATTTATTATTATATACAGTCACATGGTAAAATAATATTCTGTAAATCTTTAACTAGCTTTTGAAAAATCTTATTTAAAAAATGAAGACTAAATTAAATTGAACTTGTATTGGACAGTAACTTCAACATGATACTATTAGTTTCTTCTGAATAAAATATTAGCATTTTCAAAGCTAAGCGTGGGTATTTCGAAATAATACACGCTTAGCAGTAAGTTACTATTTTGTAATCTGTTTTCGTATACAACTGTTCTGCCAATGAAGGGGGTTCATTGACGTAAACGTGAAACAGTTTCGTTCAATAACACTTCAAAAGCCATCTTCTTATTAGCAGACTGTAAGTACCGAACATCGAATCAAAGCATATATATCTATAAGCTCCTTACATACTCCAAAACTAACGAATGGAGCCCGAGGGAACGCCTCCCAGGCAACTATTCCAAAAAGCTCCTACGCTCAAACCGGCCGCCTTCCCTCTCGATATAATAGTTTTTCACCCAATCTACAGACGCGGAGGAATGTAAGCGTTCGCGTGCGGTGCCGATATAAGCTGCGGAGCACCGCCAGACGAGAGCCAGTCAAACGGGTTGGCGATAACATGGCCGCTAACGCGTCAGCAACAAGTAACGAGTCTTATAACTTATCAAGAGTAAGTGGGGGCGGCGTCTAATCTCGACCGTCTCGAGAGAACGGATACACCGAGCCGAGCGAGTAGTTAGTGTACTGCCGAAACTCCACGTTGTTTCAGTCCTTTCTCTGACACGAGGCTAGACTAGCAGCTATTATTTATTTATTTATTAAAACCAGAGTAAAGTACAATGAATTAAAAAAAAAAAAGGTATCGCATCCATTGTACATATTTTAAATACATATAACCCAGCAAAGGAAAAGTATTTTCCTGTGTGCCGGTCCGGTAAACTTAAATCTAACTTAATTCTAAACAATCATAATAAAACATAATTATCTTTTACAATTAACAATATTAATACATTATGTGGGTGTACTCCTATTACAATATACTCTATTGTTATAAATCTATTAAAGTTAGCTATCAACTATACAAGTTTTAATATTTATTTCATATAGATACTGATTACATTAATAAATTATGTGTTGTCATTGATAAAACAGTCTAGACGGTAGCACTTTTAATTATTTAAAGACGGTTAACTATGTAATATTTACTAACACTACTTAATTGCAAATGTTGATTAAGTTCAAGAAGCACCGAGATGATTTATTGTTTCATTGTCTAATATTTTTCTTGAAAATTATCGCTATTTTTTGACATATTTTATTTTATTTTATTTATTCAAAACCAGTTACAATTTACACAGAAGTTTTCTATGCGTACATAGGTATCTTACAAAGTAAATTCCTGTCGAGGTAAACAGAGTTACCTGTACATAGGCTGACTGAAAAAAATAAAATAAAAAAATATATATTCATACGCTTTTCTTGTTAGCAATAGTTTTATTGCAATTTGTTTGTTGCATCTACAGTTACGTAAAATTTTAAAGCTATTAATTTTATTAACATTTTTGTTCGTGCATTGCAACAAAGCATTTATGCTGTTAACGAATTTTATCTTTGGAGCGCGTGCAGAATGAAATTGCGTAAGAATTCGCGTGGGGCCGTTTAGACCCAGTTCGTTCGAACCCAGTTCTTGGTTACAGCCAGAACATCAGAATCCTCTCCAACTCTCAAACATTTCCTAACCTCTTACACAATCTCAATCCAATAGTTCAATTTCAACTCTAACTTAACCTCACTCAATTTTAGTTTCAATTTCAACTCTAACATAAACTCATTCAATTTTAGTTCCAATTCCAACTCTAACTTAAACTCATTCAATTTTAGTGTCAATTTTACTCTTAACCTCTAAACTCATTCACCTATAGTTCAATTTCAAACCTAACCTCAATTCCTTCCCTGAATTCCTAACTTGGAAAAAGGTAGCCGGAAAGTATTGTAAAAGTGAGTATTAAATAAATTGTTTAACATAAATTTTATTAGTTGAATACTATTATTTAAGCAAGGTGA
>JAWWML010000052.1:25573197-25589381 GCA_035047165.1 Ormyrus rosae | reverse complement strand
CTCAAAAACATAAGGTATATATGGTCTGGTCCGTGGGTTTTGACATTTTTTTTTTTTTGTGTGGCTGTGTAATTATTATAATTCCCTTGAATGAGAAGCAGACAATTTGTTGACCACCGTTACTGATTGTTGCAGGAACTGTGCTGGGTGACGCGACGATATTACTGTCGATCGACGACTCCGTCTTCGTGGACGGCGTGCTGCTGCAGGACAACATTTTGCTTAACCGCGTCAAATCGCAGCAAGACCTTACGTTAATCGCGTCGGCTCTCGCCGCCTGCAACACGACCATTCATAGCCTCAACACCGCTGGAGCCTGGGTTGTCGTTTAGACCGACAAACCGGTGATAATTAGCGTTGACGGCGTCGAAAGCTGGTGAAAAGTTTGCATTTAGTATTTTACATCTGTTGTTCGTTCAATCATTAAGATAGATGTACATATGTATATATAAGCTTTCAAAGAATCATTGTCATTTTGTTATGAATTCATTTTTTACGTGTATGATAATAAAGTTTAACTATTTTATATACCCAATTTTACCGGTATTTATTATTTTTTTGTGATCCTTAATATTTTAGTAATTCTTTAAATTCATTATATTGATACTTTGATAAATTGGAATAAAAGTTTTTAATTTGTACGGAAATAAAATTTTGTCTAGGAAGCAACATAAAGTAAAGCAAATAAGGTTGAAAAAAAAAATAATTTTTAAAATTATTATAAGCATCAATTTTATTAAATGTAGAGCTTTTTATTATTATAATTTATTTAAATTTCATATTTGAATAAAAGACATATACATCATCATGAGGTAAATGTATATGTATTTAACTAATTTTGATCTCTACATTATTGACAACGTCTTTCTCGAGTTCGTAAATTGAGTGCAGTTTTTATTAAAAATGTATTGTTTATCCTTATAATATTTAAAATACTTTCAACTTACAATTTGATATCAACAAAATTTTTCTCTATTGTTTTAGTGACACATATACAGTCAGAATCTTTATTCCAAACCATATGCGTTCAAAAACATGGATTTAAATATTGCATTTATCCTGAAAATTTATGTTGGCTTTAATTGTTAATTACATTTGAAATTATATATATACAGTTAATAATTTTTTAAGAAATTATGTAAACAATTGACACGAACAAAATTATGTTCAAATTTATTTTCTATTTTTTATTCGCAAGTGGATTATAACATTATGTTCTTATTCAACTGATCAATTAAATTCTTAAACCGCAGGATCTCGAAAATCTTCAAGTGCTGATAAAAATAAATTATTTATGATGTTTTTTCCTGGGCATTTCAATTTTATTTTTAGTACACTAATTTTCTAAGTACGACCTGAAAAAAAATCTGTATAATTATAGTTTCTTTTTAAAATATCTATCAAAAATATAGTATATTTTGATTAAACGGATATAAACTGTACCCTGTAGGCCCATTTGATCCAGAGATATTACTATTTTAAATTTTTTGCTTTGGCGTAAACTCCAGAATGAACTGATAGATGAATTATCATCCAACAGGACTTAAAATCTATGTTTTTAGCTGTCAGGTCCAGCAAGTAAAGAGTAACAGAATGTAGTTCTGTGAAAGCGCAAAGCATTATTGTGTGACCAGAGCGGTAAGAACAATAAAATAAACGTCACTCTGCAACATTATTGTGGACCATATGCTCTTAAGAATGAATAATAAATTACAGTTTTCAAGACAAAATATTTTCTTCATAAATGTATTATTTATTTACACATTATTAATAAAGATATGAAACATATCTTGTATGATGAAGCACAAGTACTTTGCAAGACGAAGTTTTGTAAATTTTAATGTTATTTTTAGAAATAACGCTAATTTTTATAAAAATTTTGTGAATATTTTTATTAATAATTGAAATCCTTTATTTTGATGCATGTATGTATTAATTATAATATATTTTAATATTTTATAGGTTTTAATATTATGTAGTTATCAAGTTTATACAACGCGTAATCAGCATTTACCGTCAGAAGAAGAACCAGCTTTTAGATAAGTATATATTTAATAATTGAAACAAAAATTGTAATTAAAATGTTCGAATTGATTCTTTGTGTTCTGTCTGCTTTTTTCAGGAGTTTAGCAATGAAGGTTTTAATAATAAAAATGTAATTGAAAAACACAAAGCAAAAGTAAGTGGTATGTATTTATTCAATTAATAAAAATATTTTTTAATGCAGAATAATGCTAAAATCAGAATTTTAGCATATTTTTCATGCTCCAAGAAATGTAACATATATATAATACAATATAAATATTGTATTATACATTTGGATTTCAGGAAGCGGATAAGCAAACTTTAAGAGAACTAAAATTACATTTTACAATTACACAGCACCGAAGTAAGTTAAATTTATAATAAATTTTTGTACATTTATTTTTCTTGAATAATCCAAAAGTACGAGACGATATTAATTTGAAATAAGTTGAAACTTTTTAAACATTTGCTTAATTAATTTAATTTATAACGCTTATTTAAATTGAGTTTATGTTATATTACAAACATAAAAGTTCTTTCAATTCTATATTTTTATTCACCACATTAAAAAACCTTTCCAATTTAATAAATCTAAAGCATATTAAATATCATTTTACTTGAATTGGTTAATGTTTTATTCACTGATTAAATTTGTATTAAGTGTATAATTTTGTGCTTAATTACGTAGCAACAGGGTCGATAACATCACGTTATTAATCACGTTATTATTCAAGTAAATAAGCATAGGATTTTTTTCAGTAGGGTTCGCTCTGATATTCGGCTGAAAATCCGCCCTTACATCCTGTTAAAAATCGGCCATGATATCCCGCTGAAAATACACGCTAATCTCCCGCTAAAATTCCGCCTAGATATTCGGCTGAATAACTGCCCCGATATTTCACTAAAAAATCTGTGTGAATAACCCGCTAAACATCCGCCCTGATATACCTCTGAAAATCCTGGTGGATAACTGGCTGAAAATCCACCCTGATATCTAAATTTCGCCAAAATTTCGCCCTGCTATTACCCTGATTTTAGAATGATTTCATGCCCAGATATCCGCGTGAAATCAGACTGATAACCGTTTCGATCAGGGTGACATCAATGTGAAATCCGTTTAAAATCCGGCTGAAATCCGGGCGGATTATCCGTCCTGATAACTAATAAACAATGGTTTGCAACGCCTAGCTCGCACAGGCAATTGATAAGGCAGTCGATTCTTGACAACCACACGAAATTTCAAGCGACTGGGACCATGTGTTTCTGCATGGCAGATATTAGTTTATAAATATTCCAGAAATTTAATTTATTTATTTAATAAATTAAAAATAATTTCTTCCAATGCCTCGCTTTCACTATTAATAGATTTGGCTCTGTATGCCTAAAAACGAAATAATTTTGCAATCGGCTACTATAGATATGAATTAATTAGTCAGAAACAAACTATGTATTCGGATTCATGAGAACCACAGGCCGGGGCTAATCGTGTGGGGGCTAGTTTCAGGCTCATTGTTTTACGACCAATCTAACTAATTACTGATTTGTAAGAATCTTTATTTTATCTCTTAAATTTATTCGCTTACAGTTTTTGGAACTGGTAATAGTTTTCAAATGGAATTTAGTTCATATACTACATTAATTATCGTGCAAAAGACGTTATTTTATTCATTTGTGACATTATTAATCAAAAGTTCAATAATAGTGTGTTTATTGCTTTATTTTTTCAAATCGGAACAATTCTCCGCACTATACAATTTATCAGTGCTTTTGTTGCATTGTTTATAGTTTAGTGAAAAAAATCACTTTTCGTGATATAAAAATGTTATTGGATTTCACTGCCTTATTAAACGTAGATTCTTTGATCAAGGTTTTAAACAAAAATTTTGCTTCCATTGTATACTAAAAAAGTTCCATTGATAGAAGAGTGTCTGGAACACGTGTCGGGTTCTAACATGTGAAATAGCATGATATTTTATAATATTACTTTATATGCTGGTATTGTTATTTTATTAGATCAATCGTTACATCTGTTGAACATTATTATGTATATTGAAGTCGTTTGTTTTGTTTTTCCATAATTTTGATTATACGTTTGCTTTATAAGATATTAATTATTAAAGAGATCAATTGAATCGCAAATACATTAGCGATCCGATTAATCAAAGTGATTTATTACATTTGATTTTTAAAATGAATGAAATTTTTTGTACATTAATGAATCATAGATTTAAAGTTATTCGATCTGACGTCACAATGCAACCAGCTGTTTAAATTTAAGAATTCTCCTGGTTTACTCTTTTGTCTTCTTCCAGTTGGTAACTATAATGTATAAAAATCCATGATGTATAAAAAATTTGTGTAAATAAATAAGATACGTAGATCGTACAAATGTTACGTCACACGTAAATAAATGTTTCATTGTGACGTAAAAATAAACTATGATGATAAAATCGATTGCTTTTTTTCAATTTCCTTTTTATTTGATGAAACGCCGCATGTTCCGCCTTAAAACGTTTTAACTACTGACTTATTACTAGTGTTAGTACTAATGTTGCACGTTTTAGTTGACGAAAATAATGTAATAATGCCGCCAAAATAACAATGATTGAATCATATCCTGGAAAAGCCGAGAGAGCTGAGTAACAAAATAAAATTGTTTGTCACTTTGAACTTGAAGATTTCGTCAAGCGATTAAGTTTCTCCGAGGATTAAAAAAAAATGCATCTCGATAAAAGTTTACAACTGATTAAGTTCCTCTGCAATCACGATATCTAGCCGATAAGTGACCTTATCGGTGCATTGCGAGGTTCGCTCTATTTCTTGGCACATGTCTTTCCCAAGCAGTTGAAGGTTCTTTGTTAGAAAGAAAGGTTCGCTGAATCGTCCGTAGATGCGTGCGATCATTTTCGTATTTGCTGGTCTCTTGGCCTTGGCCGCAGCTTCTACTGACAGTAAGTTTTTCAAAATAGTAGATGGGCAAAGGTCTAATTTTCTTATTTTCAACCCTCGGTACCGACTACCAAGTTCATAAATCTTACTTTAGGTTTGAGGAGGTTGCCTTGTCAAAATTGAGGATTTAGAAAAAAGTTTGCCTCTTTAGGTAATTTAAATCTGACAATTTAAATAGCAACATATGTAAAATGAGAATACTTTATATACAAGAAAAAAGATTAAAAACGTATTTTTTACATTGTAATTCGAAATATTGCTTATGAAAGTAAAAACATGGTTTGAGACAATAACATTTTTTATTTTTTGTCTGATTTCAATATGTCTTTTCTTATTTTGTTCTTTATATATTTACCTAAAAATTTACCGCGGGAAATTGCAAAATAATTTATGACAACAAAGTTTTACTTATTCGTTTATCTGAAAACCCAGCAGCTTTTTTACATAAGCAATTAAGTATAACTTTGTTCTCATAAAGTATTTTGCAATTTCCCACGGTAAATTTATTAGTAAATATATAAAGAACAAAATAAGCTAAGACATAATATTGAACTCAGAAAAAAAATAAAAAATCTTATTGTCTCAAATTACGTTTTTACTTTCATAAGCAATATTTTGAATTACGCTGTAAAAAAAACGTTTTTAATCTTTTTTCTTGTATATAAAGTACTCTCATTTTACATATGTTGCTATTTAAATTGCCAGATGTAAATTATCTAAAGAGGCAAACTTTCTTTTAAATCCTCAATTTTGACAAGACAACCTTTTTAAGTTTGCCTTAATTTACTTTTCCTTACGCGTACAAATGTTTACTCCGTTTAATGTTCCACCAATGCCACCTTTATTCAATTACTAATGACTATAAACGATGAAAACAATCTTGCTCAACCAGAAAAAATCGTGTGCTACTTCGGAAGCTGGTCGGTCTACAGGCCAGGAAATGGCCAGTTCGACATCTCCTACATCGACCCGAGCCTCTGCACCCACTTGATCTACACCTTCGTGGGTCTCACCTGGGGCGGAGAGATTCGCGTCCTCGACGCCTGGCAGGATCTGCCCGACAACTACGGCAAGGACGGCTTCGGCCGCTTCAACAGGCTCCGCGATGTCAGTCCGCAGACGAAGACGCTGGTCGCCATCGGCGGCTGGAACGAGGGCTCCACCACCTACTCCAGCGTCGTCGGCGATCCGATCAGTCGCGCGAAGTTCATCGACAACGCCGTCGAGTTCGTGAGGAAGTACGAGTTCGATGGGTTCGACGTGGACTGGGAGTACCCGAACAGGCGGGGCGGAACCGCCGCCGACAAGAGGAACTTCGTCCTGCTGCTGAAGGAGCTGAGGGAGAGGTTCGACCGCGAGGGTTTGATTCTCAGCGCCGCCGTGTCGGCCGCGGAGGAACCGGCCTCTGAATCTTACAGAGTGGCCGAGGTGGCCGAACACCTGCATTTCGTTAATCTGATGGCTTACGACCTGCACGGAATTTGGGACGGGAAGACTGGTATTATTGCTCCTCTGTACCCTGGATCTTGGGAGACTGGCACTGAGAGAACTCTTAATGTGGTAAGCTAGGATGTTCATTGTTGGGCAGTTTTTCACGAAAAACTGTCGAAAAATTGTTGAGGATTTCAGTTAATCAAGTTTATCTGTATCTATATATGCGAACACTTAAGGTGACGCATAACACTACTTGAGATATGAAATTTTTGTAAGCACTGTTGATTAGTAATCTATCGTATTACGTTGCTTTTGTAGATATTATAATTAACTTTAATTGAATAAGTTCAAGTGTCTTAAATCACTGCAAACTTTCCGTAATGACTCATAAGACTAAGTAAAAATTATACGATTAGATTTAGTAACTAAAAGATTACTACGATAAAAACTTCCATTATGCAGATGTTTTAATGATAGCATAACTTTTGAAATCTCCTGCACACCCCTTCATATACCCTAAAAAAAAAAAACGAATTTCTTCAGAACGCCTCTGTGCACTACTGGCTGGATCAGGGCGCCCCAGCCGAGAAGCTGATCCTTGGCGTTCCCTTCTACGGCAGAGGTTTCACCGTGTCCAATCCTCAGGACAATAGAATCGGCGCCCCGGCCACGCAACCGTCGAACGCAGGTCCCTACACCCAGGAGTCGGGAACTCTGGGCTACAACGAGATCTGCGAGAAATTCAAGAAGGAGGACTGGCAGGTGATTTTTCAGGAGGAGCAGCGAGTACCTTACGCGTTCAGGGGCAATCAGTGGGTCGGCTACGACGACGAGAGGTAAGCTTTTAGAGAGCCTTTTTTGGGCGCAAGATTTGATTTCTTCATAAACTGATTACCATTCGCTTTCTAGATCTCTGACAGAGAAAGCCGAGTTCGTGAAAAATCTCGGCCTCGGCGGCATGATGGTCTGGAGCCTGGAAACCGACGACTTCCGAGGTGTCTGCGGGGAGAAGTACCCCCTGCTGAGGACCGTGAACTCTGTCCTTCGCGACGGCGCTCCACCGTTACCGACGCGACCAACCTCGGCCGCTCCCACCGCGCAACCTACCAGCTCCACCAGCCCGCGGCCCGCTTCGTCGCAGGGAACCGAGGATCCGACGGCCAGCGACGGCTGCAGCGAGGACGGTTACGTCCGGGATCCGGAGGACTGCAGCGTGTATTATTACTGCCAGGCCAGCGGCGGGGAATTCGTCAAGTACAAGATGTCGTGTCCGAAGCCGTTGGTGTACGACGTTGAGAGCGGCCGTTGCGACTATCCGGATGCGGTGAATTGTTGAGCTTCGGGAAGATTTTGGGGTTTTAGATTAATGCTTTCTCCTAATTATTCTTGCCAATTCAATGTATGTTATGCGTGCAATTTTTTGTAACCGAATTTTAAATGTTAGATTTAAAAAATTTATTTATATAGATTTGGTTATAGATTAAAATTTTCAATACGTTAATAAATTTATAGTATTAAATTTAATAATTGTTCTGGTGTAATGTTATTGTAAAAATTTTTAATGTAATAATAATCTTCAACAAAACCGGAATCTTGTGATGTTTTGCCCTACATATTTTTTTCTTATCTACGTTAACTTAGCTCAACGGAAATAAACTTCCATCTCTGGTAAACTTCATTTAGAATTGAATAGTATAATAAGATAAAACGCATGCCGATAGTGAATTGTCAGGGAAGAAGTCGATCACAATCGGCCTTGTTTTATTTGATAAGAGTATAAAAGATACAATGAATGTATGGTTACGTCGTAGAAACTTCAATCAAATAGTTTTTGAATACGTACAATTAAATTTTTACTTATTGAATAATAATACGTCATCGTTTCATACGCCTACTTTAGTAAGTATATAAAGGAATTTAGAGTTTTTTTTCGTTAGACTGTTAAGTGTCTTTATAATTAAAGGTAGGTAGAAGTGTTGTGAAAAAGCACATATAGGATACTTTTTAAACTAATTCGATAAAAATAAATTGTATAAAATTAAAACTAATTGTATAAATACACGTGTATTTATTTTAGATGCGTGCATTACTTTTGGCATTTCTTGGACTTTTAGTTCTGGCTTCGGCATCCAGCGAAAGTAAGTAACAAATCAAACAATATAATTGTTCATATGTACAATCGCTCGCAATTAAAACAATTAAAACGAACCACTCGCAGAAAAGGTAGTTTGCTACTTCGGAAGCTGGGCCGTCTACAGGCAGGGAAATGGCCACTTTGAAATTTCCGACATCGACCCAACTCTCTGCACTCACTTGATCTACACCTTCGTCGGAGTCCAAGAGAGCGGCGACGTAAAAGTCTTGGACCCTTGGCAAGATCTCCCCGACAACTACGGCAAGGATGGCTTCGGCCGCTTCCTCAAGCTGCGCGAGCAGAGCCCCGGCACGAAAATCATGGTCGCGATCGGCGGCTGGGGTGAGAAGTCAGTGCCGTACTCTCGCGTGACCTCCAACCCGGCCACCCGGCGGAGGCTCGTCGACAGCATCGTCGCCTTCGTGAAGAAATATGGCTTCGACGGCTTCGACATCGACTGGGAGTACCCGAATCAGCGCGGCGGTGTCCCCGCCGACAAGGAGAACTACGTGCATCTGTTGAGAGAGCTGAAGGAGAGGTTCAGTCAGGAGGGTTTGCTGCTTAGTGCTGCGGTGGCGGCCGCCGAGAGCTCGGCCAGTCAGTCTTACAATATCAGGGAGATTTCCAAGTACCTCGACTTTATCAACCTGATGGCTTACGATCTGCACGGCGACTGGGAGAAGAAGACCGGCATGAACGCTCCGCTGTACGCGAGATCCGGGGAGAGCGGGGCTGAAGCTACTCTCAATGTCGTGAGTAGAAAAATGGATTAGTCATTTTTTCAGCAGTGAAGTGTCAAATTTAATTTTAAAATTTGTTGCCGCGCAGAATGCTGCCGTTAATTACTGGCTGAGCCAAGGCGCTCCAGCTGAGAAGCTCGTACTGGGTACACCTTTGTACGGTAGAAACTTCATCTTGGACGACCCATCGCAGAACGGAGTCGGCGCTCCAGCAAGCACTGCTGGACCTGCCGGACCCTACACGCAACAGCCAGGCATGCTGGGCTACAATGAGATCTGTGAAAAGCTTAAGAACGAGAACCTGCAAGTTCAGTATCAGGAAGAGCAGCGCGTGCCGTACGCTGTAAACGGCAACGAGTGGATCAGTTTCGATAACGAACGGTAACTTGTATTTTTTACACTTATTCGTTAATTTTAGATTTGAAAAATCTACCTACTATTATCTTACACTTTTTACATTATTTCAGCTCTATAGAGGAGAAGGCCGACTTTGCCAAGAAGCTCGGTCTGGGCGGCATGATGGTCTGGAGCATCGAAACCGACGACTTCAAAGGCGTCTGCGGGGAGAAGTACCCCCTGCTCAAGACCATCAACAGCGCTATGCGCAACGGCGTTCCGACCCAAGCGGACCCGGCACCTCCTCGCTATCAGGAGCCTCAGGCGCCTCAGTACCAGCAGCCACAGGAGCCTCAAGAGCCTCAGTATCAGCAGCCACAGGAGCCTCAGGAGCCTCAGTACCAGCAGCCACAGGAGCCTCAGTATCAGCAGCCACAGGAGCCGGAACAGCCGTCCGGAAGTGTCTGCCAGCAGGAGGGATACGTTCGCGACCTCAAGAACCCGAACGCTTATTATTATTGTCAATATTACAACGGGGAATACATCACTTACCAGTTCGCTTGCCCGCAGAGTTTGGTGTACGACGAGGGCACTGGCCGATGCGATTATCCTTAATAAATTAGATCTTCTGCGAATGTTTTATTTATTTGTTATTTTTAAGTTACATTTTTAATAAATATTGTTTAATATGTTTCTATATTATAAATGTACTAACGTTTTATTTATTTTTGTAAATTTTTTGCTTTTCAAGAAATCATATTTAATAGCCCTGGTAGAATATTAACCATTTGGACTGGTCGAGTGACCAAGAATTAACTAGATCGTTAATCATCTCTTTAGCAACTTTTTATAGTTAAATATGTGAATAGTTTGTCAAGCTGAAACAAAAAACGTAACGCTTTTATCGCTTGCTATGGTCAACAGATGGTGAAGAGAACTTATTAAATAAGTGGTCTTTAGTCAGTTTAGGCCAATAAGACCAATTATTACATTGAAATGTATTCTATATGTACAAAAATTGATCTTTTTTAGTGATTGAACGCTTATTTTTTTTGTCTTTTACTAAATTTTTAAAATTAAAAATAATTCTTAAAATTCATGTACTATTTTTTGTTTTATAACGATTTTAAATTATGCCTAGTATCGTGATTATATATATCACATAGTACTTTTTAAAAATTACTTTTCTTTGGCTAATAATTACTAGAGAAAATTCAATTTATTTAAAATTATTTAATTTTCTTTAAAAGATAGTGTAAAAAAGTAACATCAGGTTAAAATCACCTTTTTGCTCTTGTATTGAACGACATTTTTTTATACGGCTTTTAGAAGCTGTTTATTAAATTCTAAAATGGACATATAAAAATAAAATAATATAAAAATAAATAATTAATTAAATATAGAATAGTTTGAAATTATGTTGTTGAAATCAATTGTTTATGATGAATCTCGGAGATAATATTGGAACGATAAATTAAATGGGAGGAAGCTAAGTCTCGAGCTAAGTGTCAATGAATTGGCAGCGGTTTTTCTGTTTAAATCAACATCCAAGTTTGCTAAAAAAAATCAATCGTGCAATGTTAAACACGTAAAGTATACTTTTAAATTAATAAAACCAAAAAGAAAGAGATCTTTCAGAACGATCACTATGCCGCAAAAATTTAATGCAAGGATTTATTAATAGTTTATTACTATAATATTGCTGTAATTTAATGTTTTTCTTTTTACATTTATCTTATCGAAATAAAAATGTTACACATCGAAAAAACATCGAAAGGTTCGTTTGTTATAACATGCAGGGAAATTCTGTATTTGCAGAGCGAAATTTACGATAGTATTTACCCTATGAAGAATAACTTATATATACTAGTTCGTGCTATTTGGTTTGGGCAAAATATGTTTGATTACACGTCATCGCACAGGCTGTTTAAATTTGAACCAAATACTTTTGGAATGGATACAATAAAATATCTGTGAACAAACAATCGAAGCTGGGTGATATATCAAGTAAGATTTCCTCTATATTCATTGCGCCATTTGAAGAAAGTATTTATATCGGGATTTCGCGATCGTTTATCAGATTGTAGAGTATCGCTGTCTCGCAAGCATTAAAGGTAAGTAACAGTGCAATTGGTGTCTTTTTGAGATCTGCAATTGTTTTATGTATTGTCAAAATAGTGATCTTAAAATAAAGACAAATAAGTGATTAATTAAAGATAAAAAATTGTGTGTTAAAAAATTGTAATCCGCACTTTCAGATGCGAGCCATCGCAATCCTACTAGTAAGCCTTTTGGCTTTCGCTGCAGCTTCAGCCGAAAGTAAGTACAATACTCACAAATACTCATCAAAGCGAAATCGTTAGAAAAAAAAATCATTCCCGAATCCTCCTTCCGCAGAAAAAGTCGTCTGCTACTTCGGAAGCTGGGCAGTGTACCGTCCAGGAAATGGCAAATTTGACATCTCCTACATCGACCCGAGACTCTGCACCCACTTGATCTACACTTTCGTGGGTATCAGCGAGAGCGGAGACGTCCGCGTCCTCGACGGCTGGCAGGATCTACCCGACAACTACGGCAAGGACGGATTCGGCCGGTTCAACAAGCTCCGCGAGCAGAACCCGGGCACGAAAACCATGGTGGCCATCGGCGGCTGGAACGAGGGCTCGGCCAAGTACTCCGCCGTCGTCGCCAACCCCGCGACCCGTCGCACGTTCGTCGAGAACGTCGTCGCCTTCGTGAAGAAGTACGGCTTCGATGGCTTCGACATCGACTGGGAGTACCCGACGCAGCGCGGAGGTTCTCCGGCTGACAAGGAGAACTTCGTGCATCTGGTTAGGGAGCTCAAGGAGAGGTTCAGCCAGGAGGGTTTGATTCTCAGTGCCGCCGTTGGAGCCGCTAAGAATACCGCCAGCCAGGCTTACAATATCAGGGAGATCGCCAAACACTTGGACTTTATCAACTTGATGACCTACGATCTGCACGGCGCCTGGGACAAGAAGACTGGAATCAACGCTCCGCTGTACGCGGGATCCTGGGAGAGCGGCAGCGAGGCTACCCTCAACGTTGTAAGTGGGATGAAGATTTTAGCTTCAATAACTTTTTTGTATTTTTCAATTTTCCTTTTATTTAAAGCACGAGTTTTTATAAAAAAAAATATTGCAATCTGCTGTGGGAAAATTATTATTAACGCAAAAGTTAAAGAATTTTTTTCATTTTAAAATCTTGCTAAATCTCTCTTAGGACTCCGTAATCAACTACTGGTTGAGCCAAGGCGCCCCAGCCGACAAGCTCGTCCTGGGCATCCCTCTGTACGGCAGAAGCTTCACCTTGGATAACCCATCGCAGAGCGGAGTCAACGCTCCAGCCAGCCAGGCTGGAACAGCCGGAGAGTACACCCGCGAAGCTGGCATGCTTGGCTACAACGAGAT
This sequence comes from Ormyrus rosae, assembly GCA_035047165.1. Taxonomy (NCBI): domain Eukaryota; kingdom Metazoa; phylum Arthropoda; class Insecta; order Hymenoptera; family Ormyridae; genus Ormyrus; species Ormyrus rosae. Next base: position 25,576,335 of record JAWWML010000052.1, on the reverse strand, counting down.
CTGCGAGAAGGTCAAGAAGGAGAACTGGCAGGTTGAGTACCAGGAGGAGCAGCGCGTGCCTTTTGCCCACAGTGGAAACCAGTGGGTCGGCTACGACGACGAGCGGTGAGTTTTGCGTAACTCGATAATGCACTTATTTCGAACGAACGCCTGATCGTTTGCATCTCGACTGCAGCTCCATCGCCGAGAAGGCCGACTACGTGAACAAGAACGGCCTCGGCGGCATGATGGTCTGGAGCATCGAGACCGACGACTTCCTCGGCCTCTGCGGCGAGAAATACCCTCTCCTGAAGGCCATAAACGGCGGCCTTCGCGGCGGAGTAGCTCCTCGCCCGGTTCCCCACAGACCTACTCAGGCCCCACAATACAAGGAGCCCGAGCGCGAGAAGCTCAAGCATCAGCAGCCCGAGGAGCCGCAGTACCAGCCACCTCAGCAGCCAGAGGAGCCGCAGTACCAACCACCACAGCAACCCGTGCAGCAGTCGGGTGACGTCTGCCAGCAGGAGGGATACGTCCGCGATCCTCAGATAAAAAGTGTTTACTACTACTGCCAGTACTACAACGGCGCGTACATCGTCCACCAACTCGCTTGTCCAAATCCGTTGGTCTACAGTGAGAGTACCGGCCTCTGCGATTATGAGCAGAATGTTTACTGATTGAGTAATTTGTGATCTTTTAGGTGTATCTGTATCAAAATAGTTGGTTAAGATTTTTAATAAAGTTGATTTTGTTATTTTTTATTAGGCGAATCATTTATTGGTTTTTCTTATTAGAGTTAGTTGAAAAATTGGAACAGTTAATCTAGTTTTTGGTTAGTCAAATTTTTAGAGGTTCTGGCTGATTTCTATTATAATTTATGATGTTCTGGTTTGTTGCTGTATCTGTGATCATAAAGGTTCAATTTTTTTATATAACTTATGCTGACTGATCTTATATTTTCAAATTTACTTATAATTTATAAAAATGACTGTCAATCAGCATCTTGCTCATTATTTATTTTATTTAAAAGTTTTGCAAAATTCATGAATTTATAGAAATCTTATTAATATAAACAAATTTAATGATTATACTTTATCCCCAAATGTCCAGTTTCTATCATACAACAATTTAGTTTTTAAATAAGTTTTGTAATAGTATTAACAATTCTTATCAATTGAAATCTAACATGTTTTTGCAGATGAAACTTAATTAATTAAATTATTAAATTAATTACAATTAACTGTGTTTAAGGAAATTCAAATAATACTGTTAATTCAGACGTCATGTCCCGACTCGCCAAAGACTTGGCCTTAGTTTAGTCTTTTGTGCATAACCCAAACTCACTTTTTAATAGAAAAAATGGGCTTTTTAAATTTTTCAAATCCCGGGCTTCTAAAGGTTAATATTTAATACGTATGCATATACGTATACATACAAAATTTTGTATTTTTAACAAAAGTTTAAAATGACGACTCAATACTACAATAATGGTTTTACCTAGTAAATAATAAAGGTCCTTCTTCTTGGAGGATTTCATCATCAGCTCGTAATAATTCCAGTTCTTGCTTTATAATAAATTGATCCATTGTACTCCCCGGAGATATTCTAATATTTCTAATTATATAATCTGAATCACATATCTGTAAATAAAATGTATTATATTTTTTATATAATATATATTAAAAGTTTTGTTTTCATATATATCAATAACAGTTATAGTTTATGTTTGACAAGTTCATAGTACGCTACTTACAACTTGTACATTCATTGACGTCCCAGCATTATAATTAAAAAATGCTTCCTCGTTTTCAGTAGGCCGCCAAAAAGAGACTTTGAAACAGTCCATGAGACCTATTATACCAGGAATTCTGTTATACCTACGAAAACATCAATAATTAGTTCTAAGAACATAATATTTTATAGATAAACTTATTTTAAAAATAAATTTTAAATTACCTGTTACTTAAATGTTGTCTTTGTTCTCTAGAATTTGGGAAATTTATAAAGAGACGTGCAAGAGCTGCAATAGCATTAATGACTCGTTGTATGCAGCGACTCATAGATGCTTGGCTCATAGGGTGATTGAAATCTGCTGCAACGCCTTTCTGAAAACTTCCTTCACTCAAAAATCGTATAACGCTTAAAACATGCAAATGAACTGGAATTGTAGAATTTCTGTCTTGTTCAATTTCAGTATGGAGTCAATCTGAAAAAAACATTGACGACATTACTCAAATAAAAAACTTCAAAATACTATAAAAAATACGTCTAAGAAATACAAATATAATAAATAAATGAGAGACTCTAAATAAATATGAAGTTGTTTGGCTAATACTCACCGATGTTTTTTGAAATATTCTGGTGTCACTGAAAATGGATCTGATACATCTCCTAGAAACCTTTTAATGATTCGTAGACGATTAACTGCTTCCCTTTGTAATTCTTGTTCATTTTCAATTATTTGAATGCCGGCAACTGCAACAGCACCCATTTTCGAAATTGATTAAAAAAAGCTTTCTCAACAGTGTCGTAGTAATATTTTAAAACACGTTCAAAACTGGTTGCTAAACTATATATATAATGTGGTTAATGAGTGATCAGTCACCTCGTGAATGTCGCAGGTAACGGCGAGAAAAGAAAATCAAATCTCAATTGAATTTTACAGGTAAGTTCGTTCAATTGTAAAATTTTACAAAATGGTAGATGTTTAAAGTTCAAAAAACGGCAACTTAATAGTATTATAATAAAATTATCATAGTAGCACCTATTAATTAACATTCAATAGGGAGACGCGACAGTGTACAAAACTTTCAACGTACCGCCGTTTGAATTTTTCTCCGAGAACCGTAAGGCAGATTGTACACAAGCACTGTGCATACGCGCATTTACTATTTCGGATTCGAAGTGGCAACACCAAGACGGGAAGCTCCACTCATTTTACTTTTTCAAAAAGACTGGATTACAGTATTATGGATACGATTTAAATCTATTCTAATGAGACGCATATATATATATATATATATTTAAATCGTATCCATAATACTGTAATCCAGTCTTTTTGAAAAAGTAAAATGACGAAAAATTATTATATATATATATATATATATACTAGGGGGGGTACCCCCCCTACTCGCTCCGCTCGTCAACCCCCCAAGTTTG
>JAWWML010000052.1:25538956-25573097 GCA_035047165.1 Ormyrus rosae | reverse complement strand
ACTATCTTTATCTGTACGAATTGGGCGCTTGAAATTGTGTGCACAAAAGTTCGATTTTGCGCGTTAATGGGTTAAATGGTACAGGTTGAAAAAAATGTATATCAAGTAGATACATGTTTAGTATGGTAAGACATTTTAGATTCAATGTAATTATACTTATTATCCAACTTGTCTATGTTATTTTTGCGATATCTGACAAAGACTTACGAATTATAAAACTTATAATAGGATTTTTGACTGAAAACTTTTCAACACACGATACCCAAAATTACTTGCAGTAATAAATCTCAGTCGAGCATTATTCAAATTTGTCACTTATATAATCAAGGAAACACGTACTTAAAACTTTCCTCGACAGAAAACACGTGTCCAATCGAAAAGGGGAGGTACACCGAACTACTTAATTAAAATATTACTGGTCCTCCTTGAAACCAAAATTATACAACTGTCAAAATTTCATCCGACTTGCATGTTTATTTTTTCTCGCTATTCCTCTTTACTTTGTCAGCGGAGATTGATAATCAATTCTGTACGTTCGTAATCCAGGCAAGGTGAACGGAAACTTGGATGATATTATTCGCTGTCTTGACTGCCTTTTTTCATGGCGGTTTTGTGACGCCTGCAGGATTCTTTTTTTTTATGATTTTAAAGGCGAGACGCGATGACGTCCGGGGAGTTTTCGGTGAAAACTTGAATCAAGGGGAATTTATTGGTTTGGGCAAAAAATTTAGATGCCAGACATAATAAAGTTTTTATCGTTTTGTCGGAGTTTATGGAAATTTTTATTCATCACCGTGGTTTTTACCTCTTCATTTATGTATTCGTATGGGAGCTATAAAATCTAAATTGATTTTTGGGGTATTGACTTTTTAAATTGATATTGTAAAGCTTATTACGCTTAAGTTGTTTATTTTAAGTATTTATTTTATTTATTTGTTGAGCGGAATTAATTTATTTTAAATAGTACTTTAACATTTATAAGCTTTATTGAATACCCTGTAATCTCTATAACATTTAAAAAAAAAACATTTAAAAATCTTTATTGTAATTGTATAATAAAAACTAAATATTGATTTATTAAATTATTTGCAAAAATAAAAAAATTTGACCAAAAATCGAAAGGTAAAAAAAAAACTTTCAGCCGTTCTCACAAAATGAGGCTTTCCTCGACCGACGCTCCGCGCCAATCCCCTCCCGATTTACGAGAGGCCGGAACGAAAAATCCTTCCAATTAGGCCAGGGTCCTCGCTCGCGAAAGCCTTCGCTCGCTTATTTACGATTTCAGGACGTCTCCTTATTATTTTGCTCTCCCCGCCAGCGATCGGCGAGGAAAAATACCGGTGATCTTTTATGCGCCGCCGTTAGGAATTCTCAGGCTCTGGCGACGGCGCGGCTTCGGAAAAAGGCGAACGTACCGCGGCGGCCGTCGATCGAAGCCGGCTGCATGGCAACCAGATGCGCATCGATGCAGCGCGGGGGAATACGTTTGCCCGCGCTGCCCCTTTTAGCCGAGGGAATAAAGTTTCAAGTGAATTCGCTTTGCATGTTTTCGACTTTATAGTGAGTTCTCGTTCATTGGCCAAAGCGGCCGTAAAGGGGAATTTATATATTTTAGGCTTTTAACGGTTTTTATTAGTTTTATAGATTATAAAAACAGCTGCGCTGAAAATAGGTAATTTTTTAAACTCCACACTTATTTCATGATGATTTATGAATGAAGTTTTTGATGAACTTATCAGCAGCTGGTTATGCTTACTTAAAGAAAGATGTCAAGATGGTTCAATTACATTTCAAATTGCAAGAGCTCGTTTCATTTGAAACAAGATCGAAGTAAGAGCAAAGATTTGCATATAAATAACGTACATAACGTTCAAGTTACGAAGATATACTTTAAATATTAGTTTTAATGAAACTAATTTTTAAATAAATTATTAATTATTTTATTATATTTATTTATTTTTGCATTCTCTAAGCAATACACTGAGAAAACGAGGTTTGTAAAATTTACAAAAATATTTGTAAAAATTACCAACCTAGTTGGTAAAGCGATCACAAACTACGAGGATGAAAATTTTTACAAACTAGACTGGCAAAAATTACAAACCTAGTTGGTAAAAATTTTCATTCTCGTAGTTTGTGATCGCTTTGCCAATTAGATTATTTATTTTTACAAATATTTTTGTAAATTTTACTAACTTTGGCTTCTCAGTGTACTGATATGATATTACCAATACCTTATACGTAACATTTTAAAATTTAGAATTGTACGAAGTAGATTTAATACTAATATAGTAGTATAATCCGAAAATTTTAGATAGAAAGCCTATTCCTTGATGTAGTTATAAAGATATGAAAATTTATAAACTTAATTACTATAAAAAGTACATTACTTTATTTATAATTTACTCAATCTTTGATATTTAGCTGGATTCCTAAATTATATTAATTCACGTGTAATTATTTTAATTTTTGTTTGATTGACACGCTTCATAATGTATGCCAATTTGTAATTGAACCCTATTAATAGAGTGGTTATTACGATTATAGCTGTTCGTTTCGATATGAATATTCTGTTTAATTAAAGCAGCTACAGAATTTTCCAAATAAACCTTACGTATATTATAAACTTTGAATTGGATAAAATATATTTCGAGAAGAAGTTCAACTATTTAAAGTTTATAAATCTCGACGTGTTAAACTGATTTAAAAAGTTATTTTTATCATTCTATCATTAAAAATATAATCCTAACAATCGTTCTCGTACCGTTCATTATAAAGTCTATTAAAAGTTCGAAACTGGATTCAAAGCTATTTTAAATCAATTTTAAAACGGAAGAAACTTTTTCTAACGCACAAAATGCTTATCTTCCGTCGCGAAACTTTCGACGGATCGCGACTAAAACAATCTCCCGCATAAGAACGTCAAATGAAAAATCGCAAACAATCGCCACATCCTCGAGAAAAACGATGAAAATCGCTCGTTAAGGCAGTTTTCCGTGCTGCGCCCCCCCTTTTTAGAAAAAAAGTCGAGCGAGTCATGCGAGTGACATAACAGCCCGGCGTCGACGTATATTACTGGATATTACCGCGGGAGCCTCAGAGCTGCGTGCAATTTGAAAATCGACGGAGACGGAGGAAAGTTCGGTCGAGCCTTATTTTTTTTCTTCTCGCGTCGCCTGATTGCGAAAATAATTACGAAGGAAACGGAAATGGATGATAATTTGTGAACAGGTTTTCTGGAGACAATTTATCTTCGATTATACGTTTATTTTGCGTTGCGGTCGAGTCTTTCAACTTTGTTGACTTTGTTCTTTGGACAGAATACAGTGTTTGGGAGGTCGCAGTAAAGTTTTGCGAAGCGGAAATAATCGTAAAAACTGATCTTTATTCGAAACTGATAATTAATACTGTTTAATTTGGACATCATTCTCGAGTTGAGAAAAAAAAACTTGCGCTCCAGTGCTTTAATTTAAATCAAGATTCTCAAAAAAACTTTACTCTACCATTAAACTTTCTATTGATTAAAAAATTATACGTTGTGTAAGACTAAGCCTGTTGCATTAATAGCTTTGACACTATAAGTGATACTTAAGTCGTAGTAAAGCATTTATAAAAAGCTATAGTTTTTACCTCCAAAAAACGTTCGAATGGTTATTGCATTTTGTCTTGGTATCCGTCGAGTGTAATGATATTATATAAAACAGTTTGCAGCTGCAGCAGTATTCTTTGAATCGAATTTGTGTTAGGAAAATACAGTACTGACTGCAGACCCGTTTAATGTGATTTGAAAATTGCAACTTACTAGAAATTTTCGTTTTCTCCGTTATCAAATGATGTAATCGGTGTACGTACAATATATAAATTAGATAATGTATATAATCAAATTATATTTTGTTTGATGGTGCGATATTAAAAGATCGAGTTTCTTCAAAGACTTACGTAAGTTTGCCTTACGTTCGTATTAAACGCCAGTTTTCGAGCAATGAGGGAAGTGAGCTTTCGCAGTAAAAATGAGAATGAATCTAATCGAAGAAAAACGTGTTTGCCGTAAATTCTTGAAAAATTATAAGGATTAGAGTCACTTCTTGTGCTAAATGTGCAAGTTATAAACTCTGCTTTTTACTCGATCTGCAATGTCCAGCAGACTGAAAGAAAGATTTTCCTCAATAATAAATTCTACTAGTTTAATATTGATCGACCTGCGAAAAGTAACTCACCAATACTGGTGAAAGGACATTTTTAAATTAACGTAATCGAGACCTTTTATTTAAGGTAACTTTCCTTTCGTTCATAAACATTTCCAACCATTGGAACGCTTATCTTGCACGTGAAAAAGAGTTCCTTTAAAAGATCAAGCGAAGGATGAGAAAAACATTGACTGTTTTGCATTACACAATAATTACCGAGTGAAATGTTGTACGGAAATACTTTATTGCATTTGAATTTTTCGCCGGTATGTACAGCTTTGCAAACTGATCCAAAGGTGATCAATCACTTTTTCGATTTTACATCAACTTTCAGGCTGAAAACTAATTATATAGATTTTATCCTCAAACGACGTAAAAAATGTAATACGTAGATAACGAGTGCAATATCAGTAAAACTCTTTTGCTTTTTAGCAAATCTCTTTAGCAAATGTCAACCTCAAGGTTTTGAAAAGGCTGATGACTCATAAACGAGTTTACTGAAAACTCGTTCCTTTTAAGAATCATCTTTCGAGAGCAAACAAGCTCAGATGTCATTTAAACGCAGAACAGGACGGTATATTCAATTTAATAGCAAGAGAAAATTATGATAATACCATAAATTAAACTATACGAACCGCTTCGTATAAACAAGTTTTTTACTCCACTATATTTTTTTCATCCCCGAGAATAAAATATTCCGTTTATCCCTCACCTCTCGATACTCAAGTCACAAAGAAAAGCCAATCCTAACGACCTCGTATACCCGTTAATGCGCATCTTACGTCGAAGCCACCGAGCCCACGCTCCCCTCCCGTAAAAATCCGACTATAATAAAGACGGATTATCGGCGCGAGGCAATTTCTCCCGCAGCCGTAGCGGCAAAAAGCCTAGCCGATTAACCGAACGGTCGAACTCTGCTACACGATCCTGGACATTAAATAATCCCCGCTTTACGTAACGTTACGTTAACCCCGGCGGCAACGGCGCCACGCGTCAAACGTGTGGGGCGTTAAGTAACGCGTGAACTCTCCTCCGAAAAAAAAGGGGCACCGAGTAAAAGCCGCGCGCGCGCGCGCGCATCTCCCCGACGATGACTTGTCTCCGCGCCGACGGCGAGACTCTCACTCTCTCCTTCGCGGAAGTCTGCGCGAGGAAATCGGCAACGATGCATTGCGCAAACAGAAACGAGACCTGAGCTAAGGAGACTGGCTTCACGGAGAGGATAAGGAGAGTGGCGAATGGTTGGAAAGGTGAATGTACGTGTGTGTGTGTGTGTCTTTGCTTGGGTCGCGCTTCCGAGTCGGGAGATGTATTGCTTCGAGAGGTGAAAGAGGCTTGGGATTATTGAGAGGCCAGGAGAGGTTATTAGACGGGCTGTAAAGTTTTAGTGGGAGCGTTGTTCGTTGATATGGAGTCGTTGGTAAAAATGTTGATGGTAAAAATGAGATGGTGCATAATTCATAAGTAGTCGATGAGTTAGACAGGTTTGTACGGTTAAAATATTGCGTATATAGTGAAAGATTTGATTGATATATTGGAAACAATGTTTTACACTTGAGTCTTATGTAGGTGGTAAATCACTTTAGAGCGATTCTTAGGCTTCTGTTTGAATTTATTTTGATTTTTATCGTTGGTGAAAGTGGTGCAAGTAGCTACTTTGGTTCAACAAAATTGGCAGCTTCAAGTTAAACACTTCATTTGCAATGTTTGAATTTTCATTTAATATATTAATGAAGCAATGATTCAAGTCAATCGTCATTTTTACTGTTAAAAGTATTGAAAAATAATGTCATGTTAAATGTAATATCGAGAGTTCAATTTGTAGTTAATTAAACATTCAAAATATCGCTCTGACAAGGGAATTATTATATTAAAACGCACCAAAAGATATTGACTTTCAAAAATAATAAATGACGTGTCTGTATATATGAAAGTATGGCGAAATGCCTTTTTGCCAAAAAAGAAATCATATCGGAAGATTACGCAATTGGACCCACATCACAAATTCATGATGCATTCATTACGATTTGCCAGCTCAGAATATATTTACATTTTAGCACACTGTGACTTTAATCTGCAAACAGCTCAATCCCAAGTTTCAGAGCTTATTGTCAACCTTCTCTCATTTTTTTTTAATACTTGGCCATTTATTAAGAACCGTAAAATCTCTTATCTTTTCAAAAGATGCAGTTGTAAAATTTCCCACAAACTAAAAAGCTTTTAAAGCACAAAGGAATCACTTTTTATTGCGACGTTCACGCTGATGGCGCATGTTTATAGGCTTCAGGAACACGTCGTTTGAGATTTCACTCAGCCTCGCGCATTTGCGATTAGCAGATGCGAGATGCTTTAATGGCTCCAGGGCTGTACCAACTAGCTTGTTTAAGGTGTAACAAGTCCTATAGCTTTATTAGTTAACGTAAGAATTATAAAGAAAATTTCTTCGGGTACAATGGAAAATAATTTATTTTGAGTGGGTGTACTATTAGTTAGAGTTTTTAATTTTAATTATTCCTTTTATAATATTGTCATTCTACTTACTGATACGTATTATAGTTTAGCGCTTCTGAAAAACAAATAAATTTTACAAAAGAACAATAAATCAGTAAAACTGTTACTTTAGCTTCACACATTGTGGAAAGTGAAAGGATGAAGTGTGTCGTTGATTTTTTAAAAATCTCTAAGATACCGCAGGTAGTATAAATTGAAATCGCACTTGGTTGTAATAAATCTCAATTAAAGAGACAATTGAAAGTGTTAGGTTTCAACAAGAGTAGAGTAGAGAAACAAAAAAAAAGAAAGAAAAACAGCCAAGAAATGCAATTTGATACACAGCGGCTTGACCTTGATTTATGATTGAGACGAGAATCTCAGACGTGTGAAAATTGAGAAAAATGAAAGTGAAAATCTTAACTAACTGCGTTACCATTGTTACGGAATCTCAATTTGTTATCTGAAAATGGTCATTTTTAAGAAAAGACGGAAACAGAAACCTATTCTTCTAATTATAGTTGTAATTGTGCTAAAAACTTTCTCTAAAATACTTATTCTTTTATTTCATTTTAGATAAAGCAAAAAGACAATCAATAAATTATCATATACAATGTTTCTAATTTTGCAATCTTTAAACAGAGGAAATAATTAAAACAGCTGTATTGTTTTATTAATGTTTAATTAAAAAACTTCTTAAAATGTATTAATACATTTAAAAAATTTCGAAATGAAGACTCACCGGGAAAGAAATAGCAAGTTTTCCGACAGTCAACGAATTAGAGTGAAAATTCGGCAGTCTCAAACCAACCGCTTATAAATTCCTCTTCGTCATGCAATTCTCGCAAAAGAGCACCCAAAGGAAACACTCCTTTTCCAGTCATTTAATGCAAATAATAAAAATGTGCAGTCGGTTAAAGATGGCTACACATGTAACAGGAAAAGCAGGAGGAAGGAAAGTGAATCTCGCGTAAACTTTTTGAGCGCAAGTTGCGCAAGGCTCGAATGCATAAACATTTTTGGCACTCAGCGGAAAAACAGTAGCGCATTTATTCCTGTAAAGTTGCGAGATGAGCCTTTAGAGATTTGTAATGCCCGGTTATCAGCGTCTTAAACACAGACTTTGGGACGAAGATCTGAGATGGGAAAGGTTCGCCGTGTTATAAAACAGGAAGGAACGATTGCTATTGCTTGCTGTGCACCGCAACAATTAAATAAATCTGCATCTAATTGTTGACTGTTCGTTGACAAAAGTACGTTGACCCTTCTTTTTGCATCGCAGGAAGGGAATTTGCAAAACAATTACCGGAATCGAGTGGTGTTGCATGAGCTGCACTGTTTTTGACATCCACTCAACGCAGTGCAAGATGCTAATGATCGCTAATGATTATTGCTCACCTTTTTGAAAGCAATTGTTCTGGTAATTCGAACGTGGTAAAAGATAATTGAACATGGTAAAAGATAAAAACCATCTGAAATAATACGACACGATTTCCTCAAGAATTTCCAATCCAATGCACGAGCACATCGAAACCTTACTCAAGAAAGTGCACCAAACCTATTTAAAGGTCATCGAGAGCGCGAAAAAAAAGAAAGACGCGCGCACGAGTCTTCGCCTACCAACCGATTTCCACAACTCGCGCTCCCGTCGCACGCATTGACCCAGTGGCACGAAACGGGGAGAATTCGCGAAAAGCAAAGGACAGGCTTCAATGGCATCATTCATCCTCGCTGCTTACCCGGCCATCAAGCTGTGTCTGTTTTTCGAAACCCGCCAGCAGCGGCAGCAGCAGCAGCAGCAGCTCGCCGCTTCACGGCCGCTGGGAATCAGCGAAAGGGAAAGAGAATTTCTTAATCCGTCCCTGCCGATGCGGTAACCTGCAGTCGCTCTCCCGCGCGCGCACACACACACACGTACACTCACACATTCGCGGGAAACCGAAAACAAAAAAAAAAAAAGGAACAGCAGCTCGCAGCCGGCTCCCAGAGAGGTGATTGTACTGGCCGAGTGCGCGCACACAACTTTCTCAGCCACGGGATTACAAACGCGGAAGAACGTGGCCGCGAGCAGCCGGCGAGCTCAGCGCGACTCTCAGTGTTTCTGCACGCGCCAAACCGACAGCATCTCTCTCTCTCTCGGGCCTCGGGGAGTTTTACCTGGACTTGGGCGTCCATCGTGAGCTGGCTGCGCCGTCGAGAAGGATACATAACTGACTGCACGGAGAGCTGAGAGGTGAGTGGCGGCGGCTGCCTCGCGACTCGGGGTTATTTGGCCTTTTTTTTAAATATCGAGGAGGAGGCCTTTGTTTCGCGTTATACCTGGAACTCGAGGGAAGTACCGAGCGACGTTTTCGCGATTCACTTTTAGCAGGAAATTTTTGACGATTGCGGAGCGACCGAGGCCTTTGTTGATGTTTGATGAAGGGGACGACGAAGCGGTTATCTTTATTAATTGCGACTGATTTTTTTTTTTTCAAAGAACAGCTTTGAAAGCAGACTTTTGTTGGGTGGATTTTGAGATTATTTAAGGCTTAGGAGGTAAGAAATCGGCGTTGCCGAGTGGAAGAAAATAATGTAAAATGTTAGACCCTGACATTATTTTGCACATTTAAATACCGAATTTATTAATGCGGGAATTTTCCGTCGACAAGCGGTGTCATTCTATATAATTACAGTAACTATAGAATGTATGCGTGTGCATGTACGTTATGACCGGTAGGAGCGATTGAAAAAGTTTCAAGGAACGTTTTTAGTTAATCTGACGGTCTGCAGCGGATAAATTTATTTATTTGGAACGATTATAAAGTCAAGCGCGTTGTTTCGTTTTAATTCGTTCATTTATTTTTGTTAGAAAGCAAATTTTCTTTGTACGCGGATTTATCAAAAGAGGATGAAATTCGTCGAGAGATTATCAGTTTTCAATGGAAGTATTGACGTTTTGTTTGAAATTAAACATTAATTGATCTAATCTAAAGGGAAAAGCAGTAGAGAAAAGTCAAATGAAATTTTAAAGTATAGTTTTTGCGCTTTAAACTTTGTAAAAATTAAAAAGCTTAAAATAAGCATTAAAAAATTACCCTTTTAAACGTATTTTATTACTTTTATGATAAATTTTAATAGGTGGCAATAATAAGATACCGGTATAAGCTTCCTTTAATTCAATCAGGATGCGTTGATGAATAAAATATAAACAGAGGCTAAAAAGTTTCTTTTCCATGTGAGGATATAATGTAAACCTGATTTATTATTCAATAATAATTGCACTACAAATATTTATAAAGAAATTCGTTATGTAAATTGAAAAATTTCGGTAAATAAATTCGCCGCTCTAATTAACATGAGGATTGCATGCCAGCGAGCCCATATTAATGGCTTATCTCCTTGCGTCATTTCCTCTAAAAATAATTAAACATTTTCCACCGCCGTGGTTTTAATTACTGTTAAGTAAAACCTGCACAATCCGCCTAAACATATATCTTCAAGAGGCAGTTTTTAATTACAACAATGAGAAAATGACTGCAGCGCGAAGTAAGACGTGAGCAGCAGAGTGTCGAGAGAATTCATTTCTTAATTTTTACCGGCAATTTACGTAAAAGGTGGCGAAGATTGCCTGGGGAACGGATCATTTAGCAGACGTAAAACACCTGGAGTGGAACAATGCAAGTCCCGTTTTAGCAGATTGTTCACGAAGAAGTTCTTTATAGTTACTTGATTTTTTTTTGCAATATATTCAACGGCTACAGTGACGAAATTTTATATAATACATAATATATTTTTTTAATACGTAATATGCATTCAATTTATTTGTAAATCATAATAAACGTTCAAACTAATATTATACAACAGCTTCTATATATCAACAGCTACGAAAAAGATTTAAGTATATTAAAATACAAATCACTTACATAATGAGAAAGTTGACAAAGCGGTCACAAAATGTTTGAGAATCGAACAAGTCTAGACATTTATTGAAAAAGAAATTATTGAAGACAAAGCGAGTCTTATTAATCGTTTCTTTATCAAATTTTTACTTTTTTTAAAGTAGAAAAATGGGTAAAAATAATTGCATTTTATTTGAACGTAAACTTTTCATTAGAAGCCATTAGCAGAATGAATGCGTTCATTAATTATTTAGATAAATTGATTTTAGTATCCACGCGAATTTTAAACTTCATGATCACAATTTGCTTTAAAATTGAAAATAAAATGTTTAATTGTAGAAATTTGGTGAAAACTACATATATTACCTATATTTTTACAAATGATCATGATCTAAAATTACACTAAGTTCCTTAATAATTTACGATTATACGACCCAAAGTAAATTTATCCAGATAATAAAATAAGAGCCGCAACATTCAGTGAAAGTTTTATGGTGAATCCTAAACAAAGCTTTTGAAAAAATTCCGCAGTATTGACCATTATTTTGTTCGAACATCGTCTTATTTTCCGCAACGTTTTTAGAAAAAATGAAGCTTAAATTGATCGTTTTACCGCAGACCATTTTTTGATCAAGGAAGAATTCAAAAATATAAGAGCTGCGGTTATTTCCGTTTCAGAGGTTTTGCAAAGAATACTTTGTTTCTCTTCTCTCCTTAATGTGTATCCTGGCACCATTATGTAAGGTGAACGGCCTAAGCGTAAACAGTTATCATAAGTTAATCGTGTCGCCACATAGTTAAGAAATACTGCAGTTAAAGCACCATTAAAAATTTCGCGAAGCAATACTAGCCAAATATTTCATTCCAAATTTCACTTGCAAATAGCGATATTTCTCAAATTTGCCGCCCTTCATTTCGGTGATCTCTGAGAAGCCATCGTATCGCTCGAGCGGTTCATCGACCTCTTTCTCGCTGCCAGAACAGTTCTCATGATCTGTCCCAAACGGTCTCGCGCGTATGGGAAGGATGCTTTTAAGGCGCGCGCTTCTGTTTTCTCCGCATCGTGACCCAGCAACAATGCCTCGGTGCAATTGCGCTGACTAAACAATGGCCGAGGCGAAAAATATATCGCAAGATGGATCGCCACTTTCTTGTATTTGTGGAGTACACTGGGAAAGAAATTGCCTCGTTATGGACGCGCGCTTTACGTTATCGGACTTTGCGAACGTTATAATAACTTTAATGACTCTGTGATTAGAATAAACAAGTTCTTAGAATAAACAATTTCTACTTTCTGAGATTTATATCTTTTGCCAGTGGCAAGTATCTTAATGAACTTTAGCAGAGAAGGTACTGTTTTCCTGCGAGAGATAACTCTTAATTTCGGTATTCTTTTCGTTGGCTTTCCCTGAAAATAAGACAACCAAGACTTTCTTAAAAATCTTATTTTTTACTGTTCTCATAAACGTCATCGGCGCGAACATATACCTTAAAAGCACAAGCTTTTTCGAAAACCCATAAATTTGCAGCCTTCTCAAATCTTTAGAAAGGTCCACAATCAGCAGCTCCTTAAAAAACCATTCACCCCAAAAAAACTGCTCTTAAACAAAAAAAAATTCTATTAAAAAGCATCAGCTCGACGAGAAAAAAAGCAGAAACTTCGAGCTCGCAGCGGCGTTTTCTCCATCCCATCAGCTCGAGAATTCCAGGCTCGTCTCCCTCGTAAACAACGTCGCTCATCCTCCGAGAGCGAATCGCCAAGTCCCGCGAGGCGGAGAGAGAATTTTCACGGCTAATCCGGCCATGCTCATTCCCGCGGCGTATTCCTGCCGAGAGACTCGTCCTCCTCCTCCTCCTCCTCCTCCCTCCTTTGCATCTTTTCGGCTGGCCGACAAGTTCGCTGCCAAGGCGAACGAGAGGGAGACCGGTTTCCGCGTCTGAAAAAACGTTTACTTACACTCCTCTCGTTACTCTTTTTCGCATAGCTTTCCAGTAGGCGCCCGTAACGACAATAGAGGGTCGACGAGGTGGTGGAGAGTCAGTTGGGTCTGAGTTGTTTCCCGGAGCGGTTGGCGGGAAAGAGAGAGGAAGCGGTTGCGGGAAGAGAGGAAAGTGACTTTTTGCGGCTGGACTTTGAGGAAGTTTGGACGCGACGATTGTCGATCGGCGGGACGTTTTTTTGCGCGACGACACGGCGGAGGTTTGAATGATTGATTCGATTTTAATGCGCATAGCTTTTTTCTGTCGTCGAGGTCGCCTGGATAAGCGGATTAACTTTGTTTCTTTCTAATTCTCGTAGTCGTTTTCGGATGTTTTTAGGTTTTTTATGCACTCGAGATAGTGATATCAGTTTTTTTTAAAAAGTATTCGAACTTTGGATATATGTATATAATTAATAAGAAATTGATTATTTGTTGATCTTTTGGTTTGGAATGTGAGATTTTTTTGAAATTATGTACGTCAGTAAAGTTTTTTTAAACAGTTAAAGCTAGAAAAAAATGGTAAAAAACAGTGCCCATTCTGGTGAGGCGGGTAATAATTACATCTTTCCAATATAATGAAAATGCTGGTTTTATAGCTGTTTTCAACTTTGCAAATAACGCGAAAAAAATTTTGCAGTTTGAATACAAATTTTTACGACTCCAGTCGCTTCAAGCTAGAAACTTGAAAACTGCTTTGCGGAAAAACGCTTAATTATTTAAGCTGTGGCCATTTTTTGAATTTTATATTTACTTTCTCTTTTACTATAGATAAGTTCAATGTTAATTTTCACGTAAAATCAATAAAAATTATAAAGCAAATGACTTCTCTTCTAGTTTTATTATAGATAAACTTTGCACAAAAAAATTCATTTTAATTACAACCTCATTAACCTACAAGTGAATGTCTTACTTCATTATAAATTTACGTGTAGCAATATATTCCGGTTTTCAATAAATCTTCTAAAACTGTGAAGCCTAATTAAAGCTTATCCAAGTGTACCCCCGCCGAGAAGCTTTTGCTATTGTTTACATTTCGAAATCTCATTAAAACCAGCAAAATTAGCCATTTTTCCCAAGACGCTCGAAGGTTTCGCAAGTCGAAACGATCCTACGCCACGCAGTAACGAATCACCAGCCAAACAGCCCTTTGAATCGTCCGTAAGAACCTCGAAAAAGCCGCAGTCGCCTAAATCCAGCGACCGCAGAGTGTCGGAACCACAACTCGACCGCCAGGGCCAGACGGAGAAGTCCAAACGCCGAGAAAGTCCTGGCTGCGAAAATGCTGGCTTACATCTCGACGTTCGCTGCTACAGCGGTGAGTCGTCGTTCGCTCATTATGATTGTTAGGGACGGCCGCGGGAATGCCTGTGTTTAGAAGGATATAGCCGCAATTCTGCAGAAGCCGAAGGCTTCGCGGAATGTTTCTTATGTAAAGGACTGGAGGACAAAGTTGGCTCTTGGCTCCCTAGTTTTCTGTTCGCCGCAGATTCATACTTTGTATTTACGAGGATCATTTTCTTCATTTTCTTCGATCGAGCCTGTAAGCTCGCTTTCGAGATCTGGGTTCGACGTTGTATTGAAATTTTTATGAAATCGCGCGTACGATATTAGGAAACGTCTGATTATGCAAAGTGGGAAACTTCTGCCTATTGTCAGTAATATATGAAGTAAACCGCAATGAGTGCCGATTAACATTGCTTGCATGAATATTCGAATATTAGGTTTCGCGCATTCGAATAATTTTACATTTATATGGCGCGAGTGAAAGGAAATGCAATTTTATATGCGTTCGTTTAGTGGGCGAAAATCATTGGCATTAATTGGCTGTAAAACTTGAGCCCAGGTTCAAGGATGCAGATTAATGAGCCTGATTGTAACGCGAACCTGGTCTGGCAGCGGGATCAGAACGGTTAACGAGCCAACGATATCAGGCTCCGATTGAATTGTCAATAAGCGGTGTCCTACGAATGCTTTGCGGCGTCGTAAAGATAATATCTAATACTCTTGCTCCGTCGCTATCGATTAATGCATTGGACCAAGCTTTCTATCCTTAAAAATGCCAACCAACCAACCTGACTTGAATTACAAGCTCGATATTCCGCATCAGATTAAAAATACGCGTCGAACTACACTTTACAGCTTTGGCGTCCGTCCGCCGTGTCCCCGCAAGATATATATGCGCCCGTCCAGCCGCCGAGAGGCTCCCCGGTGCACATCCTCGGTGATTTTCGGGGAAATTTCGGCTGGCGAAAGCACACGTCCGCGCGAATGCAACAGCCGCCGCCAGCCGCAAGCTGACCCTGACCACCTTTCGCAATTGCACAGACGCCGCGCCGGATGCGCTCAGCCGTGCATGCCGCTGAACTTTCGGCTTTTACAGCCGCGAGCGCCGGGAATAACGAAGGCTTCGATCTCCAGAGACCGCGGCTGCCCTTTGGCTTTTTATTGGCGGCGCGGAAGAGTTTTGCACGGTGGGGAAGCGGCGCTTGATTTTTTGAGGGGCGACCGGTTGCGTGTTTTTGTTGGGAGATGAACTGATTTTAGTTTTATTAGGAATATATTACAGTGAGAAAAAAATTTCTTAAAATCAAAGAAAGCTTCATTGCGGGCAATCGGTTAAATATTTCTTTGATTCAAAGAAAACATTCTTTAATTCAAAGAAACCCCTTTTTAATGGGAAGAAAGTTTTTTTAAAAAAAGAACATTTTACTTAAAAAAAGAAAATTTCTTGTCATTAAAAAGGTGTTTCTTTGCATTAAAGAATATTTTCTTTGAATTAAAAAAATATTTAACCGATTGCCCGCAATGAAGTTTTCTTTGATTTCAAGAAATTTTTTTCTCAGCGTAGCAACCCGACAATAATGAAAAATTAAAAAAATTTTAGTATAATTAATTTATGGAAAGAAATGCGTTATATCTTCTTATAACTATTTCGTTCATTTGAAACTAAATACTTCAAATTTATTTGAAATATTTCGCGTTCATTCTTGTTTCCACCTGGCTTCTCCCGGCGAATAAGAGAAAAACAATGCAATCCAAAGTATCGCATTCCAACGTGAGCAGCAACGCATATCCGTGTCGCGCAATCAACCGCGGAGAGAGTAAATTGCTATTCGTGTATTAACAATCGTAATTTTCTACCTTCTCTCCACACATTACAATATAGGCCCCGCAAAAAGTGTCTCAACCCCGAACACAACTTCGCCCCAAAAAAAAAAAAAAACGAAATAGAACACAGACAGAGATAACGAGTGCAACCTTGTCGCCCGGCACATCTGCGATTCTTCCTTTTTTCGCTTTCGCTCTCACGTCACGCCCAGGACGCGTCGCGTGTTGATCGAAGAATGGAGCGGCGGATCCCTCTCTCTCTCTCTCTCTCTCCAGCGGGAGATTCTCCGTTAAGGTGCTTGCACCAGGCTTTTTGCCTTTTTTGCGCCAGCCGGAAAATTGCTTAATAATAGAAGAGCGACGGGGCAGGTCGCGAGCGGAAAGTGGGTCGCGCTTTTTTCCGCTCCGGTTGACCGTCGTCGATGCGGGATTCGCTTTTAATTCATTTGAGATCGCTGTCGTTTTGGATGATTTTCGGGAAGGATTGTTGAACCGCTGGAAATTCGTTCGGTTTTAGCGACGCGTGCTGCTTCTTTTTCTTGCAACTTTTTTGAGGCACTTTTTTTCGGAGTAGATTTTTGCTTGATTTTAGAATATTGGGTCTTTTTGCAAACGCTTATCATTATCGCAACAAGGATAAAACTCGTTATTGCGATAAAACAATTTTTTGTTTTTCCTTCGCGTAATTTTAAAAAATTTGTATAGGTAAAAAATAAACGTGAGGTTTAGGAGGAAACTCAATTCGCTGTGTGGTGTGCGCGCCTCTCGGTGAAATCAAAGTTGCGAATTCGAGACGTCAGATGTAAGATTAATACTTACGAGAGCTATCCTAATGAAGTATATGATGAATGATTTATAAGTGTCTTCTGGTGATATTTTTAACCAAAGTTTTTCCTTCTTTGCAATTGAGGATATATTTTTTGCGTACGAAATATTCACACATTTAAAACTCAGAACCATTTATTTTAATCAATTCGGTTGTAAAACTTTTTTTGCATTTTGAAATCCGAATTCGTTTGATTCGATTTGAAAATAATAAATTATACTTTCAACATTTTACACTTGGATAATATTTAAATAGTTAACTACTAAAATGAAAAAAACTTGAATTTCAAGTCTTCTAAGTGTACTTGAAAAAAACATATAACACGAATGAGTGTCAACAGAACAAAAGCTTTTAAAATCTTGACTATACGATTGAAGTCCGCAAAAAAATTAAAAGGATTCCTCTGTAGGTTCAAGCACTTCGACTGAAATGAAGCATTTCAATAAAAAAATTTATCATCAAAATTAGAAACCACCCAAGCAAACCGAATTCAATGAGTTGCAATGAAAACTTGCCGATCTCAAGCAAGAGGCAATCTACAAAAAGGGTCGCGTCTAGAGCGTCGTGCTGTGTGCCATTGTATGAGAGCTGCGATTGGTTAATTTTGTTTATTTGACCAAGATTTGACCAATCATTAGAATCAGTGGTATAACACACGGCGCACGACGCATTAAAAAAAAAAAGCGAAAGCAACAACCAAAAATAGGTTATATTAGATTGAGAAAAGCACACCAAGCACCAGGAAACAGCCACTTGCCTCGCCGCTTCTCGCTCAAAGCCTCATCCTCCGCATTTCTCGGCAACCTTTCTCTGTCCCGCGAAAAGGGACAGCGATCGGTGTCGGCGCTGCATAATCCCGCCTGACTAACCAACTAGCCTCGACTCAACCACATGCAGCTACAGCGGCAGCAGCAACAACGGCCTCGCAGTTTTCTCTGTCTCTCTCTTTCGCTCACTTAGTCGGTAAGAGGCAGTTTTGCCGCGGCTCTAGCAGTAGCTCGCGCTTGAGATTTCATAGCAGCGGCGCTCAGTTGCATCACTGACTGACTGCCGGCTCGTTCGTTTCTCCGCGAGTGCAATATAATAACACAGGTCGCGGGATCGGGCGTCCTCCTTCCGGCCCGCCATCGGTTGTGCCTAAGAGAATATCGGTGAATTCGCTCTCCCCCCCGCCCGTCGACTCCTTCAACTTCCGGACGGCGATCGTGGAGAGTGAGGTTATATATATGTACAGTGGTGCGAGTCAGCGGAGCGTACATGAGGTTCTTTCTCCCTTTTTATTCCTCGCCGCCGCCGCCGCCGCCGACGCTAACCGTCATAACAATCCCAAAGCTGCTTTGTCCGCCTAACCTATCGAGAGCATATGGGCCGCCAGTTTTTCCGGCCGATTGGGAAAACCGGAGTAACCGAGAGAGAGAGAGAGACGGCGAGCGTGAAAGTGAAGAAATTGACTGTGCCCCGCGCGAATGTCGCTTTAGCGCAATAAATCCCTGACCAATGTCCAAGCTCGAGAACCAAGTTTTTCACGGATCGATCCAGATCCGCTACTGGGTATATATATATATTGAATAACACTCACTTTTCTTCATAATTGGGAAAGAGCGCTGCGGAGCGCAGCCGAGAGCGGCTGATTGCGCTCGGGAACTTTTACTTTCAGCGCCGGTGACGAGATTCAGACGCGCCGCGAGTCGATTTACCTTCCGCTGCCGTCGCCTCGCTTTGCGTTTGAGTAAACTTTTTTTACTCTTAAGTTTTTGAGAAGTTTGAAAGTACGTCGGTTTGTAATGAAGGCAAAGAGAGTGCAGCTTTGTATGCAGTGAATATTGCTTCATTTAAGGACATTTTTTCTGACGGATGCAGCGTTATAAAAATTGGTGCTTTGTCGATTCGCTATCTCGCATTTCGTTGGATTCTTTAAAACGTGTGATGGATCGTTAAATTATTTCAAAGTTGTACAATTCTTAGCTTGTGCGTCATCATTTAACGATTTCGCAATTATAAAATTTGAAAAAAAATTATGATTCATCATTTTTAAAAATTGTTGCTTCGTCGATTTATCTCGCATTCCGTTGTATTTATTTAAAACTGTTGCTGGCTCGTTTATTTTTAATTTATTTTAAAGTCGTAAAATGTCTTAAATTTTACGTCCATAATTTAATAATTTAAAATTTGAAAAAAAAAACTTATGATCGAGTAACCGATTAATGTTTAGATAATGATTTTTTTTATAAATTATTCACTGAATGAAAATTTAAAAACGTTACAATTTAATTTTCTACTTTGCGTTAGGTTTTTGCTGCTTAAAAAATTACTTTGATCTCTAAAAGTACGAAAGTGAAATCCATGTTTTACCGTCTAAAGAATCAATTTTTAAATCTAATTATTTACAATTCAATTAGTACGATAGTTCAGCGATAAAAATTAGCCTTCCTTGTTTCTCTCCATGATTTTGCATCGTAAATACGTTGCTTTTTAGAATGTATATAATGAATTATTAGCAACGTTAAATAATGTTTCCCATTTAAAATTAAGAGTATACTGAAAAAAAATCACATAAAACGACATCGTGCGATTTTTATTATTTTGCACGAAAAAAATTTCACAAAAAAAATGTACTTTATAATTCCACGTATTTCTTATAATGATAAGGATACGCTACGAATAACAGATTTGATATTTACATAATGCCAGTTTTACGAAATGATTACAAGCAAATTTTCTCTCCTCTGAATGTAAATCGGTTTCTTGTCCTCCTCAATTGGCGACGCGACATTTTAAGCTTTGAAAAAATTGCAATAACTTTGTAAAGTAAATTTTATGCCCTCAAAACTCTGCATACCTAATTTTCTGGAAGGCACTCCAGAAGATCCGAAAAACTTTTTCAACTCGAGAAGAAAGTTGAAAAATAAGGTTAAAGTTCGCGAGATAACCTGGATCGACTTTATTTGTCGCAGTCAGGCGATAAATAAGAATAATAACGTGCAAGCATGCTAAACAGGTTATCTCGGCAATATCTTTGGCGTTTTTCTTGACTTTCTTCAACTTAAGGCGGTCAGAGGTTTTTTTAAAATTCACGCCTCGGTGAGTTCTTAACGATGGCGATTCGAATTATCGTTCAAAGGTTAAATTCCAGGCTCACATAGTTTTCCCATTAAATGCATGCGTTTCAGTGATTCCAATGAAACGGTACAGTCGGATGCGCCCGATTCCGTATAACAGAATTATTCATAGATAAGCTTTAAACATCACGAGCAAGGATTATTATTTG
Organism: Ormyrus rosae; assembly: GCA_035047165.1. NCBI lineage: Eukaryota > Metazoa > Arthropoda > Insecta > Hymenoptera > Ormyridae > Ormyrus > Ormyrus rosae. Next base: position 25,553,355 of record JAWWML010000052.1, on the reverse strand, counting down.
ATTTGTTCTTTACTAAATATTCATCGCAACATTCTTAAAATTCTCTAAAATACTAAAAAAAGCATACAACATCAGCATTAACCGATTTGTTATCTCCTACAACTCAGAAAACACATAAAAATAACCCACGCGGATCACGAATCAAGCTTTTACACCGCAGCCCAAAAGCAAACCGCTTACGCCCCCGCGCTCCCACCACCATCAATTCGTCTAACTCCCGTTATTTTTTTCTCCTTCAGCAGGAGAAGTCGCTCGAGGGCAAGGATGCGCCATCGACCAGCGGCCGGCTGATCAGCAACAGCAGCAGCAACAGCAGCAACAGCGCATCGGAGGACAAGGCGGCAGCGGGGGAGGATAAGAAGCAGGACCCGCCGCGGCTCGAGGCCGAAGCCATGCCGGAGCCCAAGGAGCTCGCCGAGCGTCGTTTCGACGACGAGGACCTGACCCTCGACCTCGACCACATACCCGACGAGGTCATGGAGTACGCCAGGAGGGAGCTCGGCGAGAGCGAGGAGGTCAAGTGCCAGACCATCCACGAGCTCCGGGAGATGATTTACGGTGAGCTCTATAATACTCGTCGAACGAACTCTCGATAGTTGTCCGGGGGGGAATGATGAGTGAGAAAGGAGTAAGAAGCGCGTGTGTTTCTTGCGCTGGAGAAGTAGACAGATGTTGGCGTGATACGTTGCTCGACGATTCAATCTTTTATCGGGTTGACGTTTATTTATTTATTTCGTTAATGAAGAAAATATTGTTGGGGAGTTTGAATGAGCTGGAGATATAATATTTAATCTTCTATTGTCATTTTAAAAGTCGGAAATCCAATTGTAGCAGCAGAAAAAATATAAGGACGCGTATAAAAAGCATTTTAAAATACACTTTATTTAAATTTTCAGAAAATAAACTAAATAATTGAAGGTTTCAATTCGATCGAAATATATCATTTAATGTTTGAAAACACGAAGCAAATGTAAATCCATTAAAAGTATAAGAGGATTATAATTTTAATGCATTATACAAACACAATTTTCAACTGGTATTAATGTGATTGAAGTTACGTAATTGAACTCGAGCCATACGAGAAGCAGAAAAAAAAGAAGAATTCCACGATATAAAGGAACTGGGACACTGGCCTGCTATCATAAGTCATTAAAGATTAATTAAAAGTTAATTATAGCCACAGTGTGTCCATACAAGTGAAGCCTATAATTCGCGGACGGAATCTAATCTCTTTTGTTTACCGCCCCCGATATTAGTGAAATAGGAAACAATGGCGCCTAATTGGACAGAGTAAAGATCTAATTTAATTACGTATTCGCGTCTAAAAATAAAAATCAGTTTTTCAATGGATTATAAAAGCTAATATAAAGACTCGTCTATTTATTAGTTTTTATAATCGAAAAAAATATGTTTAATATTCTGATTGATCGAATTATAAATAAATTTCACTGCTTATTGAAGTTTCAAGCTATATTTACCTTGAACATAAAGGGAAAATAAATGCTCTCAAACAAACGTTCCTAATTCATTCTTCCATTTGTTTAAAAGTTACATAAGACCCGTAACGCTGAACAAAACACACAAACACTGTCCAAATCTGATATTTAGTTCCTTAAAATCATAAATCCGCGTAGTCATCGTAAAATTCACGATGCCAGAAGTGATTGCTGCACTGCAACTGACAAGGATTCAGTCGTAATTCAGAATTATATCCAGCAGGATGAAAAATATCTACCACCATAACTTCTTTCAAAGACTACCTTAGCAAACATGAGCTTTGTAGAGCGAGAATAATTCTACGACATTTATGTCGCTTTCAAACCCATCAGACATTCAATTTTCACCGTAAAGCCGTATAAAGAACGTTAACGAAAATAATCGTAGTTTGAAGGTCGTTTACTTTACTGGCTTTCCGATTGCATTTAGACGCGAGTACGAAAGTTCGCAGCTCCGAGAAAAGCGAAATAATCGCAATTACTCGTTTAATTCGATTATAAGAAGAACCGCCGAATGAAAAGCCGGTATCCTTCCATAATCCTCGATCCACATCCTGAAAGCAGAGTGTAAACATAACTCTCAGTACATTTCCAAGCGGCAACCTCGGACGTCATTCCCGTATATCGATTTCGCCTTAATTATAAAGCGAAAAAGAATCGAGTGGAAAAGTTGCCGTTCGTTTTTTCGGGGACACGGCGAAGACGACGACTCCTCTCCTTTTATCTTCTTTTCTGCACCGCCTCCCTCGGCCCGCGTGCTCTTTCTCCTTTTTGAACGAGCAAGGACATTGACACTTCTCGCGCCGCGCCGCGCGGCACACAGACACACACACACACACACACACACGCACGCCGATCGAGCGGCTTAGGAAACCACTTGTTTCGCAATCTGCGCCGCGAGGCTTAACTCGTTTAACTAAAACTGATTGTGCCTTTTTCCTCATCGAGCGCCGAGCAGCCGAGCGCCAATTGAATCATGGAAAAACGCTCGCTCTCCGGGTTTCTGATGCCTTCGATCGCGAGAAAGTGGATGTATGCCGTTTTATTGGCTGGCTGTTCTTCGGGATTTTCTTGGATTTCTGAATCGATTATTGGGTCTTGAATCGGCCTCGTTGATGGGCTCATTTTTTGACTCGAAAACGTTGAAAGAAAAATGCGAATAATTTACGTATAAATGCGGGTATCATTTGAGCTGGTATCGGATCCTAATCATCGACCGGCTCTTCGGCTTCCTTATGGTTTAGATGATTGCATATATATTATACGTTTAAATGTTCCTGCTTATCTTGTTCGCGTTCATCAAAAAACGCTTTTAAGCGGATTTCATTAACAGCTTTAGCGAAATGGTTTTTGAATCTTGATTTTTTCAAGTGGCGGATCGAACATGTTCTGCAATTTAAAAAAAAATTATGAATAAAATGACATAAATCTTAAGACTTTATCGTTTCAGAAATGCCATATTTTATGTTTACTTCTTGTTAAATCATTAAAAAATAGGTTAATGCAAGCCTGAACAGTTTTAAACATTTGAGAGCTTATTTTCATATTAAAAAATATTTTGAAAGCAGCTTTAAATGACAGTGCCACTGTTTCGTCCTTTGAATCCTTGACCCTGACTTTATTTCGCTCTGAATAATTCAATAATTTTCAATTCACTCCCGTCGTTGAAATGAAGTAACCCGCGCGGCTGATCATAAAAGCTCAATCGCTAAAACGAATTTCTTTTTATTGCAGAGCGAGGAGAATGCATGCCGCATCGAATGGACGACGATTACCTCCTGAGATTCCTCCGAGCCCGCAATTTCAATGTCAATCGAGCTCATCGATTGGTAAGGAAATTATGAATCTATCTTTATTATTAAACGCAATTTGCAAAACTTGCAAAAAAGGATAGTGACGAGCACAAGTTTTTTAGACCTGTCCTAGTTGGAATAGAAGGTTATCTACTTGCTTAGTTAAAATTAGAATTGCCAGTTTGTTGAAGCTTGTTCTCTAACGAAACCACGAAAGATTGTTAAAATTAATAAAATTTACTTTATACAAACTTTTTTTTCAAATGAACTTTGAATTGTATAAGTTTTGAAAAGGTAATATTTATAGTTTTGAACTGCTACTCCTTTAACTAGTAGATTGTCTGCGTAAAAATTGTATTTACTTACATAGTATAATTTATAATTAAAGTATGCACATAAATCACCCGTTTTCTACTTCAACAGAATTTGAATTTACGGCGTAAACTCAATTATGCATAATAGTGAAATGAGGTACCGAAACAATATTATGTGAACATGGGAATCGCGTTTGACGCAAAAAAGTAGAACGAGAAATTTAAGAATTTAACCATAAAATTTTTATAATTTATTCAGGTATAAATATACACAGATAAATTAAATTAATTATACCGCTGAACACTTTCGTTGCAAGATTAAATTACGCTCTTCTTCAAGCAAGCTTCATTATACGTTAGAACTTTTTTGTTCCGTTAAGAATATAAAAATTATCACAGCCATTAATTAATTAACTAACTTTAATAAAAAAATTTCAACTGTAATTAACTCTTCAAATTCAGTTCACTGATGTACTAAGCAGTTATAAACCAAAATAAATTACCTGCCAAAAAAAACTTTAAATAGGCCAATCCGTTTCTCGAATCGAATAAAAGAACTACTCAGTCGCCCGAAGCCCGGGAAGGAAACCTGTCCGGCGAACCCGCTAAAATCACGTGTCGCGAGCCTCCTCGGCGCACGCATCGAACGGGGATAAAAAAAAATGCCTGTAAATCAAAGCGCAGACACTCGGCTCGGCTATCGAGTAACCGAGCCGCGAGATCGCAAGAAAAGTCCGCAGTCGCGGCTGCGGCATTGTGTCAAGGTGAGGCACCGGCCGTTCCAGCGACCGCATCGGGAGAGAGAGAGGGAGAGGGACGCGGTAATCCGATCGGCTGCGTATTTCAGCCCCGTGCCGATCGGCAATCCGTCATGCGAGCCTGTCGGCGGCGGCGGCGGCCGGCAGGCTGCGCCGCGGCGCGCGACGATTCATTGCGAGATGATGGGCGCGGGATTTGGGGAGCTGTTTCGTGGGTTGTTTGAGAATTTCGGGGTAGTGGTGGGGCATTACTTAAAATATATTTCATTCTCTAATTAGAACGATAGTTTGTCCTGATATTCAAGGTAAATTTGTACAGCGTGATTAATATTGGTCTTCGTTGTCAATGATTTTATTAAATTGCCGACGTTTCGACAATTTACTAGTCCTTTTCAAGGCAAACATTATTTTGACAATGGTCAATCGTCAAATTACACTAAGATTGCATAAAATAATAATAATATTCTAATGCAGGAAAGTACTATTATTGCATAATCGAATCGTCGACAATTAAATAAAATCATTGACAGTAGGTACCAATACTTCAATTTTCTCAATCTTTTGCGAACTTTCGAAGTTTACAGTAAACTTTCCGACTCGTTATCCTTTAATTTTTAATTCCGACAAATTTCCGTGTTTAAAAAATCCGGCCCTTTAAAATCCAGCCTTTCTCCGTCACCCAGCCTCCGTCATCTCTGCCGCGTCTCTTCCGCTTCCGAGCTGCTCGACATCGCCGACACGGAAGCACGTCAAAGGGCGTTCATTGATCCTGCGGCGAGGGGCGCCGCCGGCGCGTAATTCGCGCGGCGCGCCCTGCGGCGCGACACGCTCCGCCTGAATTAATTAGAATCGCCGACCAATGCGAATGTAATAGCAGGAGCGGGGTGGGAGGGGGTCTGTCTGCTTTTGAGGAGAGGCTGGATCGCTGTCGGTGGAGATGGTCGAGCGGCTCGGAAAATTGAGGGTGTACGGATCGATAAAAATGGGCGCCAGATGATTTTAGTAGAGCTTTAATTAGATTACAATTTGAAGTGGTTTATAATAAAGTTCCCGTGGTGGAAACCTTAAGCAATTTTTGGCTAATAAATTCTTAGCTTGTTTTGTAGTTGAAAATGACAGATTGCTATTATTTGTTGTCATTATCAAATAATTAAATATGTTTGCTCATGAATATTTCAGTGTAATGATATTTTATTTTTTAAAATGATATTCCAATTATACTTATTTAATTTAGGCACCAATTTTAGCTAAAAAAGGTTCCATCTAAAATATACGTTAACCAGCCCAACTAGTTAATTTTCTACCAGGGTGGTTTACGGATTCAATTCAGGAAGTTGATGAGGTCCAACACATTTTATACTCACTTTTAATATAGTACAGAAGGCATTTCGAGGTGTTGGAAACTAAATTGAAATTTACTTTTATCGATTGGGCTCATATAACAATATTCATTCTACCTGTTGACTAGAATTTTGTAAACTACTTTTTCATATGTTCATATCTACAAGATAACAGATCTCCAAAAGAATATTAGATCTCATTTTCAAGGAAATTCCCCTTTTAAAATCTTGCATCCGAGCGAATAAAAGAACTCGTTCGAACCGACAGATGACGAAATGAGCTTTTCATTATCGGGACGACGAATTTCCCAACAATCCAGGTCGCGCGGACAAATGATATCCGATCAGGAAATGTGCACGCATGCGCGATTAGACGAGCGCCGACAAAAGCGTCATTGAGAATCCATCACGCGATACTACGCCGCAACGCGTTATGACACTGTTGATTGGGCAATTAGCGCTCGACGGCGGCGTCTTACTATCCGTGTCTCGGGGATCGGTTGTGGTCCACATGTAGTTTTTTTTTTAAATAATTAAGTATTGGATGATTTCACGTGCAAATGATCCAATTAAACTTTATGCAGTAATGTAAATCTTATTTTTCGAAAATTAGTTATATAATAAGTTGTTGTAAAACTTTATGTATCTTTGATTTTTTCCAAAAATTCTATTTATTTATATACGAACTATATCATTTCTATCAATATTTTTTGAATCTTCTAATGAATCTTGTAATTAAACACATTGCGGCTTAGTCAAAACCATATAAATTAGAACATTATAATCTGTATTCCAGATAAATGGGTTAACCGACAGACCGATACATAACATTATTCGCGCATTATTATCCAAAATTAATCGAGAACCCGATTACACAACGAGCCAAATAATCCATCGCCGGCGTCTCTCGAGCTCGTTAAAGGCGTTCTATTAAACTCGTTTTAGATCCCACTGAAAGCCCTCGAACGCAAATTCGAGTCGAGAGCCGAGCTCGACTCCTGATTTCCAGCTCGAGGCGAGCAGCGAAGCCGATAATTTATTCGTGAAAAGATAGGCGGAGAGACGCACCGAAGGGCCGAGCCCGACCTACTTTCGGACTTGAGTCGGTGTGTTCACGTCTCGGTGTGGGTTCGAATATTGCCTCTGCTTTCGCGTAAACAATCGACCGGCCAGATTGCGAACCTGTGTACTTCTCGGCTCTTAATTTTCTGCTTTCCTGTAGTTCTCGCCGCTGGAACGGGCCGCTCTTTTCTCCCTTCGACGGAGGCCGGAGAGGAGCTTCTATTAAAGCCGAGGTTATAACGCGATGTAAGCCGTTTGCTGGTATTTTGCGAAGATTGGGAAGAGCGTATATTGTGCATAGGAGATTTCTAAATTTAACCCTCGTAATCAATAAAACTTTACAAAGTAGAGCCGAGATTGTTTATTTAGACGAGGATAGTCTTGACGAATGGAGATTTAAAAATGCAGGATGTTAAATAAGAAGGCGAGAGATTTTTATTTTACGAAAATGGAATAGACCGTAAAGGGAAAGTGCTTTAATTTGTAAGGGTGAAAAATGCCCTGAAACTTGTAAAAAATTCAGTAGATTAGGACCTTTCTTATCCGGACTATATAAAACTTGTTCCCTTTAAAAATTACAAGTTTTTATCCCCCCTATAAAAAGATTTAAATTCGATAATTTTTTATAAGGGTCAGCTTATAAATACATAAAATTTATAGCAGCTCCGAATTGAACTAAAAAGTGGATGTAACAAAATCAATAATGTCAGTAAATCGAAAAGTGACAGAACTTTTTAGACTTAGGTCGATTTTGTATAACATAAATTATTCAAGCTTTAATATTATTTTTTAATTTAATTAATACTTTAATTTAATTAATACTGTTTTATTCTACTCAAGATCCATTTTACTTTCTACAGATATACTACTTGTTAAATTTATAATTTTAAAGCTCTACGTTTTACTCTTCTTACTCTCCATTTCTTTTGATGCACTCCAACACCTTTTCGCTTTTACGTAACTAAACCATTTCTAAGGTCTGTCGGTCAGTATTATTTCCCCTGAATCAGCATCAACGTAGAGCCAAAAACAAACTCGACTAACTTAAACCAGAAATAAGCAAATATCCTCTCGTGGGCCAACTAATGCAAACCTGCCGTTTTCCCCCCGTCCAGATCGTGCGTTACTACACGTTTAAGGAGGAGCATCCGGAGATCCACCAGGACGTGAATCCCGTCGAGATGAGGCACATCGGCGACGACGACATAATGACGGTGCCGGCTTACCGGACCCCCTGCGGCCGGCGCATGATGATCTACCGTATGGGCAATTGGGATCCGCGCAAGTACTCCGTCGAGGAGATATTCAAGGCCACCGTCATCATACTCGAGCTCGGCCTGCTGGAGCCGCGGGCCCAGATTCTGGGCGGCATCGTCGTCTTCGATCTCGAGGGGATCACCATGAGTCACGCCTGGACGATAACACCGCAGGTGAGCCCAACAAACGTTTCTAACAAAGCCGTACAGAATTTTTTACCTGTTGGTCGATCTAATCTCCCCTATTTCGTCGTCAATTGAATTAGCCTACACTAATTTCACTTCTTAATTAGCTTTGAATTTTATTCACTGCTCAATATTAACTTTTATTTTGGAATATGTAAAAAATTGATTAATATTTGTTAATTAATGTTTCTAAATTAGATGTTATTAAAATTAAAAAGTTCCTCGGAAGCTAATTAACAGTAAAATCAACCTACTCTTACACGAACTATATCCTGCTCAAGCCCTCAATCTGAAATAAATCTCCAGGTAGCGAGCATGGTCCTGTCCCTGATGGTCTCGGCCTTCCCCATGACGACCCACGAGATCCACATCCTGCACCAGTCCTGGATCTTCGACACGATGTTCGCGGTCTTCAAGCCGCTGATCGACTCGCGGATGAACGCCAAGATCTTCTTCCACGGCTCGGACATGGAGAGCCTCCACAGGCACATCCCCCCGGAGTATCTGCCCAAGAAGTACGGAGGGCTGCGCGAGGAGCTGCCCTATTACAGGTGGATCGAGTCCCTCGGCAAGGCTCCCCGAGTCGTCAAGGAGATGAAGAGCCTCGGATACGTCATCCCGGACGAGGTCTGCAAGCAGGCCGAAGAGGTCAAGGACGAGTGATCGTTTATTATTTTTTTTTGTTCCATGAATTTGTGGCGGGTTTGGAAAGGAGAGGAGACTGCGGAAATAAAAATTGTAGTAGATCAATTTCGGAAGTTTCTTTTCTTATTGCTCGGAGACTTTTTGGGAATGTGATATGATTTTGAGCCTATTTAGGCGCCGATAAAATTGACGTTTTGGTCAAAGGAGATGATTTTTAAAGGTGAATTTCTATATTTTTTATTGAAAAAGAAACCATATTCGATGGGTTGAGATAATGTAAAAATAAATAAAAAATATTTTTGACGGCGCATACAATTTAGTAGTAAGATTTAAACGAGTAAGTGAACAATATTTTTGTAAGAAAATCTGGCCGTACAGCTATGACCGATTACTTACATTTTTAATATTTTTATGCTACTGACAACCTATTTTTGTACTCTTACTAAACCACTACCTTATTAACAAGTTCTAATGAAATTAATTAATCGAAGTTACGTAATAACTTGAAATTCTAGTCTAAAGCTCACAGAAATTAGAAATAAATATTGAGTAACTATTTGAACAATAAATGAATTAACGTTTAATTAATTTCAATTCATTTAACAATATGCTTTTATAATCTTAAGTTGTAAAATTATTACTTATGCATTTCCAAATGCAAAAGTAATTCATGAGTTAGAAAATAAGTCCTCTATTATGTTCACCGGTCATTGAAAATAACTTTTTCTTGCATATTAGTTTATAAATGGAAGCTGTGTTTATAAAAAAATTTGTATATTGACAAGAATAAATCATATAAAATTTGTAGCCTCGAATTTTACTTCAGTACCTAAATTCCAAAGTACCGCACAATCCTTCAAAAAATTCGCACGTATTGCTACATCTTGACATCTCGTAATTTATCGTTATTACAAAACAATAAACAGACCTCTCAGAATAAAAGATTTACGCATTTAATATCCGCATATAAGCTTCACAATAAAAGCACTATGTTATTGCGGATGGCTATCTTTAGTCAATTTATGGACAACCCATGAATCAATAAAACACGACTGTTACGCATCTAAAATTGATCATTTCAGTTGAAATTGGGGTGTGCCTGACGCTTTGTGTCGGGAGCTTCTCCCTCGGATCGCATAATAACAACGTGGAAACGGCAGCGCTCGACCTAAATCTGATTTTTTAGACATATATTAATATATTTTATTGATTTCTTTTTAGAATAGATGTCCGACTTCATTTTCTTTTCTTTTTTTTCATTTTTTTTCTTTGCCACATGAAATGACATAATTTTCTGATAAATCGAAACTTGCGGGTAAAATTTGCATTCGAAATTTTATTTTTTGGGCTTATTTATTTGTGAGCATATATATGTATATTTACATGGTGCTTGAAAAATTTGTTTACCTTGGCATTGTGCAATCAAACTTATTACTGTATTTAAATTAATAAACGGGAGTTTTTAAAGTTAAAAATCATCATTTCTACCTAAAAATTCTAATCACAGACAAACATATAAAACTATTTTTTAAATTGCGATGAGTTGCATAAACACATAATGCGTGTTATTCAGTTTATTATTCGAAGAACTAATTTTGCCTTTATTCTCACTGTTGTACTATACACTATTGAATCTCCTACGTACCACAAAGTATCAGCCAACGAACAGCAGGAACACTTTATTTACGTTATATTCTCCCAACAAAGAAATTTCCAAATAAGCTTCCCACCCTTCGAAAACAAAGGACCCCCAACGCAGAATGCACCCTAAACCAGAGGATAGGAGCGAGTCAGTAGGCTTCGGTGTCTTCTCCGGCCGAAAGAAACGACAAACCAGCCGGAGCAGTTTATCGCGTCCGATAATTGACTATCGGAAAACGTTCTGTCACCAAGTCCAATCGCATCCCCCCTCCCCGGAACTGGCGGTCGATGCGTACACCTCTCGAATACATTTGACGCTTCTCGCGCGTCACGCTGCCAGAGGAATGGCAATAATTGTGTCGAAAATGCGGCTGGAGGTTCCTGCTGATAGGGGAGTGTTGGCGTTGCGATTGTGTAATGCGTCGGTAATGTTTTAGAAATTTCGTTCCGTGGTCAGGTTTGTAAGGAACTTTGTAAAGCAGGTCAACGCCCAGATTGCATGAAAAGTAAACATTACATTGTGTAGATTTAGGCTTTCAATATAAAATAAAGTTTTGTTTCTAAAGCCCGACAAAAGTCATTTACCAAATGATTGAATTACGCGTAAATTACATATATGTGGTTCGGTATTGTTAAACATGTTCAGAATACTCAGCAATACAGTAGCACAAAAGTTCAAAGAGAATCTATACTTTCAAGTGCACCGTTTGTAATGAGAAATGCATCTCACACTTACCGAACTCGATACACATCCCTTTTATCTCTTTTGCAGGTCCTCCCTCTTTCTCGCGGATGCGCAATATTTGTTTTGCGAAATTTTATCGCTCTCGTCGAGAGGCTTTTGTGAGAAAAGTGATAGAATGTCGGCGAAGAATTGGAGAAATTTATTGCGCTATTGAAAATCTATCTACACTTTCGAAAACCTTTTGCCGTTATTCAAATTCTTTCCGCGCAACGAATTTCGCATTTAAATATATTCTCTTTCCGCGTGACGTAAAGCACTTTTTATAATCATTAAAAAGGCTACCGTCTAAATGTTTACGGCATATACTTTCAAGAAACAAAGGAAATTCAGCATTCAATTATAAAGTTGCTAATGAAACAGCAGCGGAGAAAAAAGTATAGCCAAGAGCAAGGACGGGGGCGATATTGTAGCAAAAAAGATTCAAGTTGGGGGTAGTTAGCGTTTAAATCCGTTTTCTCCCCACCGCCGCTCCTGAATGGACGTCGATAACACGAAGTAGCTTAAAGAGGCTCCTTTATGATCAAAGGAAGCAACCAGCTTTTGTACCAAGATTATAATAATGAGATGGAACGAATGAGATCAGTCTTTATTCCAAGATGGTGAGCTCAAAAATTGGAGTAAGAAGTCGCGTTTAATGGAGTTTCGCTGGTAAGCCGGGGTGCATTTTTATACCGCTTTGTCATTTTTACATTGTGCTCAGAGTATATTTGAAATTAAAAGCAAAGAAAATCAGTCAATGTTTATTGAGGCCGACAGCATAATGCTCTTTAAAGCTAAAAATATCTGTTAAAATGTGTAAACATTGGATACATCCATCCTAAGTAAATTTCGCAAATCTCAATGCGATTAGACGATTAGGGGACAATACAAATACTTCCTGGGTGCGGTAAGGCGGAATAAAATGTTTAACAGTGTCACCTTTCTTTGCACAAGGAAAGTATCTTGGCTCCGTTGCTCTCCAGCTTATAATTTGAATAAATTCCGCCTGTCGAGAGTGTATTACAAAGCAGCCAGTCGACACTTATTTGATGCGATGTTTAAAGCTGCGAACTTTAATGAAAATTTTGAAATGCTTATATAAAAAACGTTCGCCTTCAGTTATCAAGAAAAATGCAATTACCAGAGAGTTACCCTGGTAATACTCGGAGAAACAATTCTTTTGAGACAAAAGAATTTTTCTTTATAACAAATCCTTTCAAAGCAGATAGAATTCATGATTGCATTTGAGATGATTTTGCAAAGGAAGAAAGGGTTTTAAATAAACTTTGAACATTATCGTAAGAAAGTTTTCTCAGAATAACTTTGTTCTGCAACAAAAATACATTCTATAATGAAAATTTTTCGTTTGATAAAGAATTTCTTTTTACGTATCATTTCGTCCAAATATAAACGCATATCTCGAACCTCAAAAATATTTGATCAAAACGTCTCTTAACCGAATAATCAAGCAGCAAAAATACAAAGCCGAACAAAGCGAATTGCCGCGCTTTTAAAAAAAAGTTCGCCATCCAAACGTATCAACGCTCCTTTCATTTTCCCCTCCTGCGGCTTCGCAAAGAGAGAAAAACTCGAGAACGCAATTAGCAAACCCTCATCGGCTGGCCGTTTGAAGCTTTAACTTCGATTAAGCAGCGGCTATTTCCTCGTGTAAACAAAACTTGAGGCGAAATTGTTCCTGCACGCTGCGAGCGATCGATTCCCCAGCTGAATTCCACATGCAAACACAACACAACTTCGAGTCGTGCAAGCCAGAAACCGAGGGGTGGGGGAAAAAAGCCCCGTTTGCGTTGATTATCGGAACATATGGCGCGCTTTTTGCAGAAAAAGCGCCGACTGATACGGCGGCTTTATCGCGACAAGAAAGCGGAGACCGGTCTTGAAGGGTTGTCGAGTGATCGAAAACTAGAAAATTTGATTTACTGACAAAGATTGCGCTCGAAAGTTTCATTGGATTATGGGAATAGTTTTAAAGTAAGAATTCTGTGCTTTATCTGCAATTGGATTCTTTTATACTTATGATTTAGGTTACAAGCAAGGTATTTGTTGCTAGCTAGTCCAAAATAAGAAACCACATTTATAATTGCCAAGACTACTCTCTAAATTTAAAGCAGTGAAAAATCACTGATAAGCACATTTGTTCATTTGTTTATTTATTTGTAACGGGCTTTTTAGCCCAATAACATATATTTATATACATAAAATTATAATAAAAAAACACACAGGTGGCGCAAACATTGTTATAAGAAGTAAGGACTGCATGTAATTACAGTCTCCGAATAATAAACACTATCTAGTACGAGCATTAATTAATGACTGACTATTAATACATCCTCAATTGTTCAATTATAGCACCTTATGATTTAACAAATTTAAAGATTTGAACGCAATAACATCAGAATCACTGAATAACGGTTCTCTGAACAAACTCTCTAAATTTAAAACAGTGAAAATATCACTGATTTTGACAGTGACTGCGTTTTTCACTGAAAAATCAATTAATAATCGCTATTTTGTCAGTGAATATATATTAACTGAGAAATACAGTTAAAATAATCACTACTTTTGTAGTGTACATTTACTGCTTGAAAAATCAGTGAATGTACAACTAATTTTATAGTGAGTTTATTTCTCTACAATTTAAGGCAGCGAAAATATCACTGATTTTGACAGTGACTGCGCTTTTCATTGAAAAATCAGTTAATCATCACTGAAAAATCCAGTTAAAATACGACTGTTTATTGACTCAGTGAATATGTAATTAAATTCTCAGTATTTCTTTTCCGCCGAGACCACGTGCCAGCAAGTTTACTTTTTGTGTCCACGTGATTAATTTAATAAAAATGGTAAGTTAATATTGTTGAAATAGTAATATAAAGTAAATTTAAAGCTTATACTATTAAGCTTGTGATTAATAAGAAATTATTTAAATGTTTAAAACGAACATTATGCATGTATACGATTTGAAGGTTATACTATATCTGGTTTTTCTTAAATTATTTATTTAAAATAATACTAAATTTAATAATTAATTTAAATTAATATTTATTTTCAAATGTTTCAGGTATGGAAGAATCTATTTCCCTGATAAAAAGTCGCCAATCAATTTAAAGAACTTTTTCAATTTTTTTTATTTTTTGTTTATAGAATTAGTAACATCTGTACA
>JAWWML010000052.1:25510995-25538856 GCA_035047165.1 Ormyrus rosae | reverse complement strand
CCACCCACTCCCCTTCTGAGCCGGCCGCGGCAACAGCTCCAGCCGCACGTGGGACTCTATTGGGAAAAAAGGGGTCTAATCGGACCCTGACGCGCAAGCGTCTGGCGCCTGGGTAAAATAGAGAAAGAGTCCGATTTCCCCACGTGCGAGCTAAGGGAGCCTTGTAGCGGACGGGCCTTTAGCTCCGGCCAAGCGAGAGGCCTGCACAGCGGCTGCCAAGCCGCCTGCCGTTACAATAGTGTAACCTGTAAATATGAATAAAATAATACAAACAATATTGTATGCATAAAAAAAATATTTATCTTTTATTTCTCTCGTGAAAATTAAAATAAACTTACGCCAAACTTTGACTGCACTCCATTAATAAAATTTTGGATAAATATTAGTAAATTTTGCAGAACTTTATAAGAAAGTTCACCTAAAGCTTTGCCAAACTTTAATTAAGTTTGAGCAAATCTTTCTGAAAAGATTGGATAAAGTTTTTTCAAACTTCAAAAAATTCATATTTATTAAATAAGAAGTTTGGGAAATTCTCATTTACCAAATTTGGCCGAAATGTAAATAAACTTTGATGCAAGAAACTTTGTATAAACTTTGGCCAAAGGTAATTTTTTTTATACGGGTCCTATCGCTCATTCATCAAAGCGTAGCCAGGCACGTAGAGTGTAGAGTTTTTTCGGTTAAAACCATGTAAGCTCAATCGATGTAGAATCGGTCTATGATCAATTTGAAGCCTACATCAAATTTCGATTTGAAATTTTATTTGGGGGAGTCTGAGTGGCGGTGCAATGGATTAAAAATGATGCTCTCACCTAAACAACATATTCACGCACATACACACAAAACAAGAAACACGCAAACACATGTTAGAAAAAAAAATGTAAAGAAAACAAGAACAGAAAACACATACACTCAACAGTTACACCAACAGTCGAACACCAGAAAACATTAGGTTAGGTAATAGAATGTAGATACCGAAATGGTTAAATAAAGATTATTATTATTAGAACCAGTGCCGCTTCCGGTAGGTTATGATACTCATTTGTATGTGTGGGAGGAGAACGTAATAGGATCTATATGGAAGCAACTGGTAAGTATTAAGAAAATACAATTACTATGTATAGGAGTGTTTTTTTTTAATATTTAAATTATGTTTTAAATATTAAAGCCTCATCCTCCGTTGAACATATACGCAGAGCACGATTGGGTATTGGAATACCAGTGCTTTCGAAACAATAGTGCATGCAGGATTCGTGCTTGTCGGTTTAGTAAGGATGGTGCGCTTTCTGACCCTCAAATGGTATCACCATTGACCCACAAGGTCTTTCACACATTAGCGAAGGTTTTACCTGAAGTGAGTTTGTCGGACATTCAAGAAAATAGCATCATTTTGTGTGGATTTCCAGAGGGCTTTTACGTAATCGGATACGCAAGAAAAGATGCCGTTATAGATTACGAGGGGAGGTTTCTTGATGAATGCACAAACGTAGAATATCTTCGACGATACCCAGTACCTTTTATGGTATCAACTTATTGGGGCACGGTGAGTGTGTCCATCCGTTGCTCTGAGGGGTAATCGGCATATCGGCCGACACCAATCATGTCGTACAAAGGAGCGATTGCCCCCCAGAGCAACGGACGCCTTAGAGGTATGTATAATTGCAGTTTCATCATCCATTTGGTGAGTACCACCAAAATCAACCGGTTGTATACCACGCTAGTGACGGAACCAGTATCCCGGACACAGTGGTGGCTGTGGATGACGCTGGCGTCACTATAATAAAGGACAAGGACCCATCATTGCATGTCGTTAAGAACATCTACTCACTCTCTTGTTGGACTCTGAGAATCAAGGACATTATTAATGTTGAAACTAAAACAATGGTATATATTTTTATTTATTTATTTTTAGTTATTTATTTATACTAGGGACATCTTAACGCGCTTCGCGTCATTTTAGAAAAAAAATTGACATAACTCGGTACTTATTTACATACATTGCTGCATAGAGCAATGCACGTTAATAATATGAAAATTATTTTTTTTCAGATTGCATTCCAGATGGTTCTGATCAAACAGGAGAACATCTTTGAAGAGATCATTGACCAGCAAGAAGATAACATCAAGGAAAAGAGCACCGAAATCGAGATTCTGGAAGAATTAGAAATCAACGAGGAAAAACCGCAACCGAAAAAATTCTCGTTTAACCCTTCAACATACGGAGATTGACTGTACGTTCGTTGCGCGTCGCAGCGAAATTAGTGTGTTGAGCTATTTTCACTGCTCGATAAAAATGCGACCGTTACAATGTTTTACATAGACCCATAAAAAATAAAGTGGTCTGTCGCCAGGGTTGCGTTGCGATTGTGCAAAACTGCTCCAAATTGCAAACTTCAGAGTGAAATAAGCGTAGGAAGTATATCTATATATAGTATATACAGATATACTTATAGAGATATATAGTATATTTATATATAGATATACTTTCTATGTTATTTCACTCTGAAGTTTGCAACTTGGAGCAGTTTTGCACAATCGCAACGCAACCCTGTCTGTCGCAGAGACTACAAGGTACCGGTTCTTATCGG
Source organism: Ormyrus rosae (assembly GCA_035047165.1). Taxonomy (NCBI): domain Eukaryota; kingdom Metazoa; phylum Arthropoda; class Insecta; order Hymenoptera; family Ormyridae; genus Ormyrus; species Ormyrus rosae. The sequence continues at coordinate 25,536,268 of JAWWML010000052.1, read as the reverse complement.
TACAGTCCGCTAAAGGAAGATGTCGTACTCGGTGACTTGATCTCTTTTATACCTCTTCAGTTACAACTTGATAGAGTGTTACAAAAAAGAGGGTCGATGCAACCTAGTGCCAGCGCGCGGAACTATCAGGCGCGTATTAGGCTTTTCATTGCTGTATTTCGAAATCATCAAATTATGGAATTTTAAGGTAAGGGGGATCAAGGGCTTTGGAGTTATCGGAGTATGGAGCTATCGGCGTATGAAGCTAATTTCTGAGAATAAGGGTTCAAGACTCGCGTGACAATTTCTTCATTATGGTATTTCACGACTGTGGAACTTTAGCGCCTTTAAAATTATAGAGTTTTGAGGTTTAGGATTTTGAGGTTAAAGTTTTGAGGTATATGAAGTTATAGAGTTTATTTTTTTGTAATTTGGACTTAGATTCGTTTGAAATTTACTGCTCTTCGTTGCTGCTTTTCACAATCATAGGATTAAGGTGTTTTACAATTATGGAGTTTTTCAGTAATAGATGTTAGAAGTTATGGAGTTACGAGGGTATGGAGCTGATAAGTTTTAACTTTTTGTGATTCAAAATAAAAGTCTTGCGAGCAAATTTTTTTTGCTGCACTTTGGAACAATGGATTTATGAGTTGTGGGGTTATTGGGTCATGATGGTATGGAGCTATAGTTTGATGGGATTATAGAGTTAATAATGTTAAATTTAACCTTTCGTTAGCTATTTTTTGAGGTTGGGTGAAAACCCTTACGAAAAAAAATTATAATAAGTGACTATAAGAGAAACTATAGTTAAAATATAATTTATTATAGTAAGATTATAGTTAAACTATAATAGTTTCGCACTTTATTATATACTTATATTATTATAAGTAAGAAATATAAGTAGTAAAAATTTACAATAAAAGTAAGGTAAAATTACATAAGTAAATTTTTTATATTACTTTAATGGTTATTCTTTATTTGACTATACCTTTTGAACAAAAAAAGATTTTTTGATAAATTTTTTTTTAATAAATTCGATAGGTTTTGATCTCACCTTTCGAATGCCAATAATTAAAATACTGTATTGTTAATAGTTGAGAAGTTATATGTAATAAAAAAAAATCGATTTTTCTTAGCTTTTCGCTAAAAGAGCCCATAATCTTTGAAAAATCGAGCGTTAGGCCAAATATCCGGATATGTTCTCAAATGTTAAAATCATATTTTAACATTTGAAAACATATCCCAAAGTTACAGGAAAATCCATTACCCAAATGTCGTACACTCTCCTTGTTTGTGAATAATCGGTCTTTTTTAGTGATCGGCCACTTATTTTTTTCGTCTTTAACGAAACTTTCAAAATTAAAAAGAATTTTTTAAATTCGTCTACTAGTTTTTGTTTTATAACGATATAACATAGTACAGTCATATTTGTATTATTATTATTATTTTATTATGATTGTTTACATTAGTTTCAGCAAAAATTACTTTTTTTGACTAATAATTACTTGAGAAAATTTAATTTTCTTAAAAATTTTATTTAATTTTCTTTAAAATAAAGACAGTGTGGAAAGGTAACACCAGGTTAAAATCACCTTTTCGCTCTTAAATTGAACATTACTTTTTTATGACTTGTAGAAAGCTTGATTTAGCGCATGCATTTTTATTCAAGCTTGCGTGAAATCGTGTTTTTTACGATTTGAAATATTCCAATAACAACATTTTTATTTAAATTTTGTTTGCTGTTCATTAAATTCTAAAATGGACATAGAAAAATAAAATAATAATACAAAAATAAATAATTAATTAAATATAGAATAGCTTATATAAATCGATTGTTTTTAATGAATCCTGAAGGTAAGAGTGGAACGATAAATTAGTTAGGAGGAAGCTAAGTACCAATAAATTGGCAGCGATTATCATAAGGGAAAACTGACGTAATAGAGCAAAAACGGGTTTCAAATTCAGTTTCAGCGTCCCCAAAAACCTCATGCATTTGTTCTGTTCAAAGGAATCTTCCATCAAATTTATTTTGTGTTTCCATGTTATAAAATTTTCCATAAAAGTGCGTTAAAAACAAATTTCAAAACTACAACTTTTACCTTCCGCGAAAAAAACTCACCCTACCAAGCAGCGCGAAATAAAACTCACCGCTAACGCAATTAGTCGACGAGCACGGAGCCCGTAAAACTCGATCCTCGTTGAATGAAATTACGCAAGAACTTAATTATAAAGAAGATAAATACTAATTCTCGACGGCGGTCAGACGAGGACGGAGAGGAGGAAGAGTGTACAGCGGCCGGTGAAAAATGAAGAGGCGTCGGAGCTTATTCTGGGCGAAATAGAAAAGCCCTCGGCGAGGGAGCAAAGAGAGATAGAGGAGTGCGTCGCTCGGATGAAGAAGTCTGACTCGCCTAAGGAGCTTCGCTCTCGGCACGTGCTTCCTCTGCGGGGCACGTATAGTTTTACCGGCGAAAGCTGCATCCGCGCTTTTTTTTACGGGCCCCGTTCAATTTCGAAATCGACAGAGTGCAGCAGAGGGAGAGTATGCTGATTCAAGAGAAGTCGAAGGTAGGCGTGAAACGAGAGGTAGATGGATTCGTGATTATTTGCACAAATAAGTAACAAGTTACGAATTCGAATATTTAGAATAATAGTGATATTAATGACGTTATTACAAAATTAAATGTGAAAAACCTCGTCCAAATTACTTGTCGCTTTGACAATTTCGAATGTTTTATATGATAGAAATGTAAAAGCTGGCCGAAAGAAAATAGAGGGTTTAAAAGCATGACTGATGAACAATAATAACGATCTATCGGTCACTATTCAGGGTGACTTTTTGTCTGCGAGACTATGAATAAACACTCGCTTTATCCGTCAGATTCGGAGGTAAAGCAAATTAGTTTTGAAAAAATCAATAAAAAGCCCGGTGAATACACTGATACTGATTTGATGGAAAGGAAAATGATAAATCAAGATGATATTTTTATCGTTGACAAATATTTGTGCTGTAAGGTGTGTTTTATATTTTACTTAAATATTTAATTTATTTGCAAAATGTGATTCAGAATTAGTTGAAATATTATGTTAACGTATTTACGGTTTTCAATATCGACAATGCATTAAACTTATTGTCATCAATGTAACAAAAAGTTAAACAATGTTGCTTTTGAAATTTCAACCGAAGTTTTCCAATATTTAAAAGCTTGTTCGAATAATAGTAAAAAAATACCGGGCCAAAATTTGTCCACAAAAACGTAAAATGGAATGAAACCTTTTCCAACCGTTATCTAATCCAGCCACCGCTAAATTTATCCTCCAAAGCAACGGAATCCCAGAATACCCGGATTTCCCAAAAATACCCGTGTCACCTATTTAAACCGGCATCGGGCGTTTAAAAAAAGGGCAAGCGACGACGTTTCAAATTCAAAATAAAACGGTCAAAAAACAATCCAATTTAGCGGAAGTCACCCTTCTCCCCCCACGAGCCTCGTTACAACTAGTCGCCGCGCAAGACGCTATATAACTTTTTCCCCTCTGCGCGCGCGCAAGACGAAGGTCGCGAGGCACTCGTAGACACACATACACACACACGCACACGCACACACACGGAGAAGCGTATCCTCGGAAGAGTCGAACGCCGCGGAGGAAGCTTTTCAAGTGGAGGATGACTCGGGATGGCTTTGGCTTGCCTGCCTCTCGGTTATTGGGTCAGAGGCGGACGCGTTAATTGAAGGCGCGGGAGTCGAGGAACATGCCGAGGGGGATGCTTTTTCGAATGGCCCAGTCCAAGTGGCGGTTTCGGTTCGGGCAAACAGTCGAGCTTATGTCAATTGTTTCCAGCCCGCTTTTACGGAACGTTCGCCTGTCGAGAGGATTAAGGGTCAATTACATAATGCATATTTAGCATTAACCTTAAATGGGCGGAATCATGCGGAATGTGCCGGGAAGTTTATTGCTGAAATTCATTTTGGGAAACAATTGACCCAATTCTATTTTTGGAACTGAAAATTAAGAAAATTTTATTCATAAATTCGTATTCAGATTGTCTGCTCCTCTTATTAAAATTATTTTAAATTTGATTGGGGCACTTGGATTTGTTCATTAAGTTTTTTTTATAAAAAAAGCATTTTGTACGTACGGCAACTAAATCTTTTAGTTTTAGGAACTAATTACCAGGCTTGAATAAGCTCTGCGCGTAAAAGTCAAAGTTAGCTTAGTCTTTTAAGGGTGGAAACTAAAACATTAATTTTGCAGCAACGTAAAAGTTAGTTTTAGCGTTTGGAAAATATATATTTTTATCTAAAGGGGTCTCTAGCTGTGTTAGTTTTGAGTGTTTTGGGAAATTCGTTAGTGCTTGTACTCCAACTTGAAAAATTAATGAAAAAGTTTGCTAAACAGAGTACCCTCAAAATAATTGAGTCAAAATTACTCCAATCCGAAAGCGCAACTAACAAAAGCGAGAAACAATAAAAACCACGAAATAAAGCCATAAAAACGAGTCGAAAACGTAAAGCAGCAAAGCAAGCCTCCTCCCAGGAAAGGGCGAAAATGCTATGCACCCCCTCAGCAGGTGCGACAGTCCGGCAGCTGCGAAACTCCTCGGAATAATCGGAAAAAAGTCCGCTCCAGCTTAGATCCGAAATTCCAGCCCCGAAAAGCCTCGCGAAAACCAGAGCCACACGCCGAGCAGGAAGCTCACCGAAAAGCTCGGAAAAAAGGACAGGCCCGCTTGCGCGCGCCTCGCTCTCCTCGGGAGGGGGATTCGCTCGATATCGACCCGGGGAGGGTTCCGCTGCCACCTCCAGCGGCGGCAACGGCGGTGGCGGCGGCGGCGCTTTCTCCACGGCGCAAGCCTGGCTAGCGGAGCGCCCGGCCAGTCCCCCGCGCGCGGGCGGTGTGTGTGTGCGTGCCTGCTGAAAGTGCCTGCTGGCTGGCTGCTGCTGCTGCTGCTGCTGCTGTTCCGAGTCAGTGCCGAGTGCGCGGCTATCTCTGCGGCGAGGGCTGGGGCGCGGAAACCGGAAAGTCGCCGGCTAATTATGAACGATCCCCGAGAGAGAGACTCGATCAGGCAGCTGGACGAATGCGAATCGACTCCGAATGGCTGATGTCAAGGCGCTGGTATCAAGAGTCGCCTGAAGGCCGGAGGACGGAGGTGATTCGGTGATTGACGAGAGACAGAGAGAGATTAAGCCCAGCATCCAGGATGACTCAGCGGCCGGAGACGTCGAACGAGGAGTCGTACCTGAACAGCGGCCGGCCGTCGAACCTCCTGAAGACGAGCTTCTCGTCGAGCAAGCTGGAGAAGCTCTACCGGTCGTCGTCGCTCCAGCAGCGTCGGGGCGGCCTGCAATGCTTCCTGATCTCGGCGGTCCTCTACGACTTCTACACCCTGGCGCAGCCTGACGCGGAGCTGCCGGTCCGCGGATTGATGACCGTATTCCTGGGGCTGAATCTGGGCCTGCTGGCCTGGGCGGAAAGGGGAACGAGAGCGAGAGATGCGCTCTGGTCGGTGGTGCCGCACGTGGCCTGGCAGATATCCATAGCGCAGCTGCTCGCTCAGCTGTTCCTCAAGTCCACCGTGGTCACGCCCCGAGACAACCTCGGCTGGTTGCTGCTGCTGCTCTACCTCCACTTTGCCACCCTGCCGCTCAGGTTCTCGCTGTGCGCACTGCTGGCGGTGGGCACCGCAGCAACCTACCTGGTATCCGTGGTCGGCCTCTCCAAGGCTGAGGTGCCCAGGACCGAGGTGCTCGTGAGTATAGTTGACGATTTTTATGATTCCAATTACGGGGGGGGGGGGGGATATCGATTTTTTGGCCCTTTTATAAACAGCTTTCATTGCCGAGGGATGGAAAGAAAATAATGGGGACAGAAAATTTTACGATAACACTCTTTAAATGTCATTTTCAAATTAAAGCGATAAAAGCCACCGCTTCCTGGGGAATAACGAATCCAATTATCGCATAGACCGGAGGAGAAAGTAATCAAGGAACGCAACAATATTTCAAAGCCACGAGATAAGCTCGCAGACAAGATCAATGCCATCCGAATCGGGCTCTTCTTCTTTTTCTTTTAAAAATCAGCCATAATTTACCCCGCCCAGGCATCAATTACACGGCTTGTTCGACGATTGTAGGTCGAGCGGCGAGTTTTAGGTTGCTCCGTCGGGTCGGACGATTATGCGCCAGGCTTTAATGGCTTTTCGAAACGGTCAGGCGTTCGTCTCTGTTAAAATCGCATTTGCGCCGGACGGTGTTGATCGATTGGCTTGGATGCTTAATGAGTTCTCCCCCAATGACATTGGATCTTGAATGAGTCGGGCCGGTCGATGCCTTGCGATTCATTACGGAAAGTAAATGTATCTGGTGAAAATGGTTATTCCCGCGCCTGGCGCGAGTTTCAAGTCTCGAGTGGCGATAATTCGAGCCGCTGCGTTTTATTTTTGAAATCTTTTACGGGATGATTATTTTCCGAGAGGTTAAAGCACTACTGGCTCTTTATTGGGGAAGTGAAGTAGGTTGTCTGACATTAATCTCTGCTATTAGTACGCGGTTTAGGCCGTTGTCGCTTATCGCGCTCGCGTGTTTTCATTAACGTTTTTGTTTACTGCTTCTGAACTGATTTTTTTCAGATGGTTTGGCTTTTATCAAGGACTGAGCGATAAATTAGTTTAATGCGGACTTAAAAAAGTTTTTAATTTTTTTTCTTACTGTTTAACGTGGTTTTATTGAAAACTGTGTATATTCCGAGGGAGATGTAATATTTAAAGAATTATTTCACTGGAAATAGCTTCTAAACTTAGCATTGATTATTATGTATAACACAATGTCTGGAATTCGTAATCAAAGCATTGTTGTTTTGGCTAACAGAGAAGCAAAGAATTCATAGAAAAATAATTTAATGTCTGTGACTTTCTCATTAATCTATTGCTGTGAAAGTTTTTTTAAAACTATCGGACGAGTAAACTTTTATTATCCTGAAAGAGACAAAAATATTTAAATACTGAAATAAAATACGCACGAAAAAACTACTTAGATTAAAGTTCATTTTATATATTTATTAAAATTCACTAAAAATGTTCAAGCTCTGAGAAGTTCTGTCACTTTCACACTCCGAATAAATAACAAAAAAATATGTACCTTCATCATATATCTACTAATTTTCATTTAATTAATTTTTATACACAGTTTACACACTTTAATCTTAAATTGTCTGATAAAAAAACTTGAATTTAGCTTAACACTATATAACATTTGTTTAGTGTAATTTAATAAATACTTAACAAATATCCAACAAAACAAAAACTTTTCAGATCGTCAAGTTTAAGTGACCGAATTTAATAAGCAGCGCGCAAAAAACCTGCAAAATTCTCACCGTCGCAAAAAAGCTCGAACATTCTTCCGTGTAGGCTTCAGCAGGATAGCTGGAACGAAGGCAGAGCGAAAAGCAGAGGAGAAAGAGGGAGCAGCTGCATTTACATTTACATCAGCTCTACGCGAGGCGATATTTTATAGTCCGCCCCTTATTCAACCCCCGTCGGCTATGCAACGCTCTCTCTCTCTCTCTCTCTCTCTCCCCGGGCGTCCTTGAAACTTGCAATTTGCAGCTTGGCGCGACGATGCGCAACGCCGCGGCGATAAGCCTCTCTCTCTTCCTCTCTTTCTCTCTCGCGTCCTTTTTTGCTGCTGGCGTTAATTTTCAGCCGGAGAGCGGAATACTACTTCTTTTATAGAGACCGAGGAGTTTTTTTTTCACGATAATTATGGAAAAGTTTTGGGTCACGGAAGAGAAGTTTTAAGTGCTGCGCTGCGTTGACGAAATCTTTTTTTTCAAGCGTTATGGTATTGGGTAACTTCGGCAGCGACTAATCAGATCGCGATTCAGCAATTTTCGAGTTTACATTCTTAATACTGAGCATATACATAGAGCTTCGATAAATAAGCTCCAAAGCTTTTAGTGCTATCACATAATGAGGATTTCTAGTATCAGATGTTTACTTATAGTGTTGAATTTTCGGATGCCATGTCGATACTATCACTTCTGTACTTTATGGTGTAAATATTACAAATAATTTTGAGTGTTTAAATTTTTTATTATTATTTTTACGAATAATTAAATTGCGCAGAATACGTTACCTATGTAAATTATTTTACGTTTTATAATAAAATCAGTAAATTTATTTTTTTCTCGGCTTTGCAGATTAAATTTTAATCAATATACTTGAAAGCTGATATCAAAAATAAAAGTTTTTTTTAATCGGTTGCAGTAATTATACTGTTACTAAAACCATAACGTAATACTATCCGCTACGAAAAAAAAAAACAATATTCACGCCGCAAAGCCTACCAGTCACTAATTTAACAGCCCACAACACAGAACAAACAGCGCAATCAAGCCCATCTGCTAAAAGGCTAAAAAGTCAGCTACACCGACATTTTGACTTTCGGGTTTTGACAATGCCGCCGTATGCCAGAATGCCCGCTACTCCGGCATTAGTGACACTCGAGTAGTACTTCGGGGCAGCGGCGTTAGTTCCGAAGCGCGGTGGCTGAAAGCAGAAAGCGAGAAAAAAAGCTCACGCCCACGTGTCTGCAGCCGAGCTTTTCATTCAATTGAGAAGCGCGTCACAGGCTGTTAGGGCGCGGACCTTTTCCTCCTCCTTCGCTTCCTTTTTTTTTTTTAATCGACGACGTCATTGTCTCGTCGGGGGGGCTTTATTTTCGTCTGTTTTCTTGTTTGTTTGATTGATGTTGCAACGCTTGTGCTGGATATATTTGGGCCTGGGAGAAGTACGAGTTTTTAATTGCTTTTCATTCTCTTTTATGCTAGTTTCCGTTATTTATTATTCACTTTGACAAGTTTATCGAATCGTTCTTAATACTGAAAGAGAGAATGAGTTTTTTTAAAATTGATGGAAAATGTAGAAGGTCTATAAAATGAATGCTCTTTTTCAATAATAGAAGCAGTCATTAATTATAAAAATCCTGCTACTTTGAACCTGTGCATTAATGACGTTAGTGAAGAATATTTGAATACTATTTTCTTGATGATTTTGACAACCATACTATGTTAGATCTGTAGAATCGAGTTTATCATTCAATATGATATTTTTCAAATTGAATTTCTTTCAAATTGAACATCATTTTTTTTTAAATACACATTTTTCTAATTAGTTTTTTAAAATTAAATTTAAATAAGTCAGACACAATAGTAGATATATTTACATCTCTTAGAAAAACAATATATTGTACTTATTATCTAACCTTTGATACATTTCTAGGCTTAGAAAAAATTACTAGCAAGCATTTTTCTCTTCCAATGCAGCTTTTAAACACAAAATTAGAAATGTCGAATGTCAGTATCAATAAAGAAATTTCAAGAGTTGACGGACACTACCAATCTAAGCCAGAAATGGAAGTCCTGTCTGTGCTTGTAGATTTATTTACTCGGATCTATTTCTGGTTTCCATGCAAAAGTAAGCATAAGTTGAAAGTGGCTTGAGAAATCGATTTCAAACTTCTCGAGTAAGTTCATACTATTGGACATAATGAATTTGTAAACTAATCCGTGAATAAAATTGTCCTTCCGTGAAAATGTTACCGCTGTCAATTCTATTGATAAATTGCCGTTCTAAAAATATGAAAAAAAAAATTGTTTTAGCAATTAAATCAAAGAGTCAAGTATGTAATACTTCGCTTGACAGATTTTTCAGATGCATGTTTTATGCGACCATTCACGGTACGACAATTTTTTATTTAATTAAGACTTTTACATCAAGTCTTTAAAAAGTAAATTTGATTAATTTTATTAGTATTTAAAAACAAAGTTTATATATAAAGAATTACGAGTAACTTTGCATATAATCATATTTTTATTGACAGAAAGTTGATTTGTGAAAGCTATTCTTTTATGCATAATACTGATCTACAAATTTACAAAAAAGTGTTGTATTTGGGATTTGAAGGTAATTGTTTATTATGCAATTTTTAGCGTAGAACACGAATCTTGCCTTAAAATTATTGTATCACGTCACGATTCTGAGATATTTGTGACCAAATATGCAAAAAATGACCTTTTTGAAATTTTCCTTAACGTCCCTGGTAGAAATGGAAAACATTTCTTATCTAGGAAATAGGTAGCAGAAAATAAGATTAGGTAGCAACGAGCTAAACTTTTTAGAATATAATTTCGTAGTATGAAATGTTTTTTTACACGAATTAAGCATTTAATAGAATAAAATCTTTAACCCACATACAATGTCACACTAGAAGAGAATTTCACTGATTGTCCGTCTACATAAGAAAAACAAATTATATACTATATTTATATTTATTTTAGTTTTATATTAGTTTATTTACGTTTAATGATGTATACTGAAACATAAACAAAGATTTATAATTAAAGTTTTGAAAGCTGACAATTCTATTCTTAGCTATTAAAATCAAATTTTTTGGTAATTTAAAATTCGAAATTTTTTCTTACATACTTACAAGGTAAAACTTATTGTGTTATGTTAGGATATATTTTGTATTACAGCAGTAACTTTCTTAGCTATTTACTAGCCATATCCATTTAGAAACAAAATTATCAGCCCATTTAATAGAGAAATCATGTGAAAAAAAGCGTTTCATCGCGACTTGTTAAATAGCCACAGAACTTATCTATTAACTATTTTCTTGGCCATTTTCAATGCTGGAAATTCTACCAGGTGTATATCCCAAGTACAAGGATCGTTATAGCACATTTACGGGGGATGCACGTTAAAGAACCAATTGTGCTCTTCAAAATCCGATTTTGGATGCCCAGATATCAGTGTTCGTTCCTGAGTTATTTCACAAAACTGCTCAAACGTTCTGTATCACGATTTTTTTGGCTTTGGTTAAGACGAGGAAAACCTATACATTTCAACAAAGTATTATTCGCTGCGGAAAAGTCTATTTTAGCCGCGTTCTACCCCTATTTTGAGATTATGGGAAATTCTGCCCTGTTGGGCTAACCTATTTTGGATATTGATTAAGCAATCTCAAAGACAAGGGTACGTCATGGGTAAAATGGTAGTACAGAAAGTTTGATTAGTTTTGGGCACCTGCAGATTGTCTAAGCTCTATTATAGTGGAATTCGATTCTTCCTAAGATTCAAACGAGTATAGCTCAGGAACCGGTAATGGAATCGGATAAAATAAGATTTTGAAGAGTACAATTGGTACTTTAAATTTCATCTCCTGTGAATACACAATATTGATCCCTCTATTTGGGATACGTTGGTAGAAATTTCAAAAAGTCATTTTTCGCATGTTTGGTTGCAGTTATTTCAGAATTCTGACGTGAATTTTACGGTCAGATTCGAATTCTCTGCTAAATATTACATAAAAAATAATTTTTAAAACCCAAGAACTTGTAAACCTGTGTTATTAATAACTTCTAAATAATGTTAAATTACTGTGAGAAAGAGATTTAAAAAATCGAACTAAAAATCGTATTAAAGAAATTCGTATAATTAAATTAGCGATCAATACAAATTGAATTATTTTACAAGTTACATAATCTAAATTTTGATGGCGAGAGGAATAACAAAAATTAAACATTTATGGTCTTAAAATTACTTTTGTTCCGAATTAATTTTTTCTTAAAATAATATTTGTCAAAAAGCAACGAGTAAAGCCAGTATTTCGAAACTTTACAGAAACATGCACTTTTTTAAATGAAATTGATATGAAAAGAAATTTTTTACGGCTGACCTACTTTTTTATTGTTCCTTTCATTCATTTAAAATCTTCTGCGATAACTATATAGGTTTCTTTTTACAAGTTAAAATAGAATTATGCAAAATCTGGAAACTTTTTTTACTTGATGTAAAATTTCAGTTCTTCCAGAGTATAACAGATACATTTTTGCTTTCTAGAAAATTATCGACTTTCAAAGTGCGATTCACTTTAAATAAAATTTTGAGATATGATAATATAATCTTCTTTAACAATCAGTCTTAAACTGTTAAAGGGGAGTGAAGTACATAAATGTCTTAAAACCCCCTTTAAATCACCTAAAAAATTCAAAATCATAATAATGATTTTTCATTAAACGATGTCAAATAGTAGTCCTTAGTCTGATTAAGATAAAGATATTGAATTTTTAAGGATTTGGCTTTGCCGTAACCTTCAGAATGCACTAATCGATGAATTTTCAATGTTGAAACTTAAAATTGATTTATTTTACGTTATTTAGAACTGAAGCTACATTAATACCTAAATTTTTTTACAAAAGCGTTATAATTTGTAATATTACTTGTGATTTTATGGAGCAACATACATGTTTAACCCCCCTTAAGCAGGATTCCAATATAATCCATTTTAAACATTTCACATCTAAAATTCAAATTTTAATCAAACCGACTCCTCTCTCACCTAATACGTGCACATATATACGCAGCGCCTCTTTATCAAGTCACGAACTTTCGAAAAACGCCTGTAATCTCAAATTCAAATCCGTCATCGCAGCGAGATAAGGGCTACTCGGATGACGCGACTGACGTCAGTCATTCAGCCCCTATTTTTCTCGTCCGCAGATCGACGGAGCGGCGTCAGACATCCAATCCCGCGAGCAATTAGCGAGACTGAACGTGGAAAACGGTCCACGTGGGTGCGCGTCTCTATTTTTACCCGCGCTCGGCTAATTATACCGCCTCGAATACGATAATTATAAGCCTAGAAAAGAGCATATCGCACGAAGCGGAGAGAAAAAAATGCGCCGCGGGGCAATAAAGGCAGCGGCCGATCGATAATCTCCTATCGTCGAGCGTAAAAAGAAGAATCGGCGCGATAAGACCGAGAGAGAGCGAGATTACGAGCGATAAGCCCCCCTCCGTCGGATATTGCAGTCGACTCGCACCCCGAATTACGAGCCGCTTAATTATGCAAGCGATCCCCTCCTCGTTGCTAATTGCTGAAAACGCCGCGGCGCCGTAATTATCCGGCGGCGCGGCTCGTTCTCCTCGGGGTTTACATCGCGAGGAGGAAGTATAAGGAAGTACGTTGTCGCTGCCGCCTAGGAAAATATTGCCTGGCTTTAGTTCTCTCCTCGCGGTGTAATTAATGGGATTAATGCGCGAGTCTCGGAAAGCGGGGCTTGCTTCGGTGTTTCTTGCGAGGGCAATTATTCTGCGAGACCGCCGAAAGGAAAAAGGTAAATAGTGAGAGGGGCAATTAGAGCGCAGATTAATGGGAGAATAATGTTTTTATTTTCGAGATTTCTTTCTTTGAATCAGGATAAATGGATTGGTAATAGAATTTCGGAGAATTAGTAATTGTATTTGATTGCGAATATTCCATTTTGCGGAAATACTGCGGATAATTGATGTACAACCAAGCATAATATTAATCTGAAATATGCAAAATCAGCATCATTGAATAGAATTTGGTACAGTAATATAACTTACTAAAATGTACGGCATTGATATAAAATCGATATCCAACCTTCTCGAAAAAATGCGAAAGATTATAAAAATTAAAATATACTCCTTTTACGAGCCAAACCTTAAACCAGCAATTGAAGAACGTTTTAATTTTTAATAAATTATCCACATAGAGCCTATTGCGTCAACGCTGTATAATTAACTTACTACTCGTTCTTCAAAGCTGAACCTCTGATCCTCCTCTAAACACAAGAAATGCTTGAATCAAACCTCCTTAGCATACGAAAAAAGCTTCCCGCAACAATATCAGTTGAACTAACGATCCCCCTTCTCCCCTGCAGGTCCTGACGGTGTCGCTCTGCCTGTGCGCGGCGTTTCTGGGCGCCTCGAGCTACTCGCTGGCCGAGTTCCAGCAGCGGCGCGCCTTCCTGGAAACGAAGCAGAGCCTCGAGGTGCAGCTGATAATCGAGGAGCAGAGCGCGGAGCAGGAGCGACTGCTGCTAAGCGTCCTGCCGGAGCACGTCGCCGTGAAGATGCGCCAGGACCTCGGGGAGTCGCTCGACACCCAGTTCAAGAAGATCTACATGTCGAGGCACGAGAACGTGTCGATACTCTACGCGGATATCGTCGGCTTCACCGCTATTTCCTCGACGTACTCGGCCAGCGAGCTCGTCAAGATACTTAATGAGCTGTTCGCCAGGTTCGATCAGCTGAGCGAGAGGTGAGTGCTGGGATGATATTTCCTTGGGATATTCGTTTGGGGAACGATTTGGAAAATTCGAGGAGGAAAATTCGAGTTGTATACTTTTTATATACACACTTAAAGGCGTCTCTTATTAAAAAAGAAATTTGATTGGAAAAGAATAGAGAAGATGTTATGAAAGTCAAAGAATAAAAAATTTCGTCGACAGATTATTAAATTTTCATAAAAATAATAACTAAAACTTGATTAATACTAGTTTTAAAAAGTTAATATTGTCCTTTTTCTTATTACGCAATGTATTCAGACACAAATGTGAAAATTGTACACAACTATTGTGAATGTCAAAATTCAAATAATGAAATTATTGATAAATTGCAAAATTTGCTTTATCTGTACAAAGTCGGATAGACTTGAATTAATGCATGCTTAAATTAGATCTAATGCAGTTCCAATATAGGGCATACCCAATATGGGAGTCGAAAGTGTCGAGTTACCGAAATATTGTACTCCGCTTGTACTATTTAACCCCAACTGTGGAAATCTGGGACTTCCAATGTTGCGGTGAGGAAATTTCTCAAAATTTTCAATTGCGAAACTCCAATTTAGTGTTCTCACATTATAATCTTATTACAATCATTATAAAATTTTGAATTATTAAATTCCAATTTAGTGTTCTCACATTTTACGAAATCCTGAATTTCCAAAGTTGGAGTTGAGTATAGCAGAAACTTCGGAGTACAATATTTCGATAGCCCGGGATACTTTCGATTGCCATATTGAAAGAGCATCACATTCAATTTAAGCATGCATTAATTCAAGTTTATCCGACTTTGTGTTTGTGTTATACATTTAATAAAGCAAATCTCATTTCATTTTTACTTGCATTTAGACGTGCACAAGACTTGCGAATCTTCAATTTCCAAATATCTTTCTGCGTTATAAAACATAATACACAAAAATCGCAAAATTATAAAAGCGCGAATAATCCCCTTTGCCATAAACATTCAGAAAAGCCATTCTATTCGGGCAAAAGATTCTGAAGTATCGCTTCGCGAAGTAAACCCGCACGAGAATGGCAGGAATCGCGTCGGTATTTCACTCCCACTTCAGCACAATGCTAAGCACTTTCATAAATAAGTCCCGAGCCGAGAGCGCTGAAAAAAGCTGTGAATGGAACAAAAATATTATTCCGCTTTATCGAGCAATTTAAAGTAACAAGAGAAATTGGGGAGGGGACCTGGTTTAATGGCCAATGTTAAGGGAGGAAGAATTGTGGGCTCGAGTCTTTTGATGGCTCGCGATAAAAGTAATCTATTTTTGGCGCTTTAGGTTAAAAAAGAGTGTGTCTCGTAGTATGATGAATTCCAGTCAACTTAATCTTTTAAATAAGGTCAAGGAAAATCAGGTTTTGGTTTTCATCCGACGGCGAAAGTATATTCCGTATTTTTAATTGCAGCTGCATTGAATCTCTTTTTGTTCGTGTACTTGTTGACGCCTCGTTCAATGAAGCTATTTTTAATTCCATTGATTGTAAAACTTCGATGCTGGAAGATTCTTTTGATTAAAAATTAGGGATGATATAATTTTGTCACTTCTTTTTAAGGAATTATAGCCTCGTATAAATACACGTTTATTGATCAAGTACACGCAAAAATATTTGCTTCACATTTAAATTCGTCTTTTTATATAACCATTTAGTATTAGTAAAATAAAATAAAATAAAATAACAAGGTATACAAAATACAAATACGTAGCAAAAACATTTAAACCAGCTAAAAAATTTTCTGAAACAAACAGAATTTTGCTACTAAATAAAACCTTGAGGTAAAAAATTTACAAACTTCTTAAATCCTCCCCAGAAATTGCTCGGCGTCATTTAGATACGTACACTTTAACTTTTTAAAGTCGAAAATCTCCGTCGACCGTTGCTCCAAGAGCGCCACCCAGCTCATCTTTCTTCTTTGTCGACAAAGAAGGTAAAGAGATCGAATTACTTAGCTTTTCCCTTTCCCAAGTCGTAAAGAGCAACAACTGTTAGGGTGGAGAGTAGAGTTATTTGGTTATTTGATAAAAGGCGAAATTTAAGTATACATTTTCTTTTTTTCCGCTTTTAGCCGAAAGAAACAGTAACCGTTTGGACGTGTAAAGTATTTATAGATATCTGTCAAATACGCAGTTTTATTTAACCAGTAAATCTTATATAAATATGCAAACCCGCTCTAAATTTAAAATGAAAATTTCCTTCTTTCCCAAAAAGTCCCCAACCTTTTTCATTCATTAAGCGAACCTCCACCCATCAACTCGAAAACCGAACCCATCCTAAAGGTCCTGGCCAGCCACCCCGGAAAACCGTCCCCCCCGTCAAACGATCCACTCCTACCGAGCTGGGCGCTCCGCGAAAGTGTCCCCTCGCGGAAAGGTAAATACGTAACCGCGTCGTGTATTTGCGACCCACCGCAAACATCGCCGCACATACGGTTTCGATGCTGTCGTAGGGACGGAGCGAGAGGTATAGACTACCGGCGCCCCCGGTTATGACGCATGAAATGCGCGGCTAAACGATCGATGAACCGCCCCTACCCCCGTCGGAGCATCGCCGAGAATAATGAAGACGCGTTGGGGGGAGGGGAGAGGGCGACGACAGGCGAAAAATGGAGAGCAACGGGCCCCGAATTGATTAGCGGCGGAGTTTCGCCGGATGGGGCACTGATTGCGACGGCTCGAAATGCCGCGCTGAAGGATAAGGTTTCGAAGGCTGCCTGGGAGGTGTTGACGAGGGTTCAGCTTGGGGGTTGGGAATGCTGTGAGTTGTTGTTTCGTTGCCGTTTGTGGGGAGGAAGCGCATTTGAGTGGGAGTAGTTTAAATTATACGTGAATTCTTAATTTATTAATGCTGCACTTTACAGTTGGTTGTGGTCAGATAAGCATTTTTAGTTCTTCAATAAAATTTCTAGCGACCTGATCGAACGATGCTACAGAATGCATTGCTTATTCCACTAGAATATTTTACTACTGGGTATAGAACATCAAGTGCTTAATAATATAAGCTTATCGTGATTGATTACCTCGGCAAAACAGTCGACGCTAAGATACCGTAACGATCTCGCAAAGAGAATAATAAAATCGTCCGCTTACTTTCTCCGAAAAATGTATCTAACACAATACAACTAAAAATAGCTAATTAAATTCAAGCACTAGCAAGCTAAAGCGAACCGGGAAAAAGAGCAAACTTCAACCCCAACTCTGCCTCGTGAAATAGATCCTCAATCAGAACGCAAAGAACCACAATAAACGCAGAGCGGTTCACGAAGACAAGATCCCCAGAGTGGATGGCAATTCGTCCTATTCACCCAACCGCGTCGAGGGCCGATTTTCAAAGGGAAAGAGGAAACGTCTCCGCTTCCAGCTGAATTCTCGCCCAGGGAAAAAGCGAAAGTTTCCTCGTCCCTCGCCTCGAGTTTCCTTCCCGATCGATAACCTACGAGGGGGATGACCAAAGTAGCAGCTTTTCGGCAACAAGTCGTACATCATGTCGCGAGTCTCGTTTATTAAGGCTGCGTTTTTGACTTTCAGGAGGACGCGTCCGGAGTGTTTGATTTATTTTTCTTTTTTTTTTCGATGACACGTGCGACTTTTTTTCCCGGGGGCGAACATTTCCTGAAGTTCTTTAATTAGGCTTTTTAGGAGATAGCGGTAAAAGTATACGGCTAATGACACTGATATGAGAAAGTTATGGTTATTATTTGCAGCGGCCGTGCTGGACTGATAAAATTTAATGCTTCGGAGTAAAAGTAGGGGCCATTGTTTTCTTTACGGGTTTTTCGTGGGATTTTTTTAATTTTGTTTGGACTTTTAATTGAATAGTGAATATGACAAAGTGTTGTAATTTGTAAATAACAGCATGAAAGTCTTTGTCAATATTTCAGATGCATATAAAAGAAGCTTAATAAATGAAAGATTCATTTCTCTTTCAAATTGACAATATCATCTGGTGAATACAATCAATAACGATTGAATAATTCATAACTTTCGTTGAAAGTCTATTGAAAATATCTGCATCTATAAAATATGGATTTTGGCTCGATTTAAAATTTAATTTCCAATTTTGAGCTCGCCTTTTTTTTCTGTTGACGGCGCCTCTTCGTAAAATGTTTGAATACGAAAGCTCGTAAGCCAATAAAAATCCCACTGCAGAAATTGCAAGCAGCGCTGACTCACTGTATTTTCAATCGCTGCAGAGTATATTCGCTCCGAGCCCCTTCATTCTTAATTTCGATTTATTTCGAATTTTTCGCAGTTGCCAGACTAGGCAAATACGCACGATGGATTATTGATCGAAGTTTTATTTTTTCCGTGTTTTTTTAATGATTCGGATTCAATGAGAAATTCTGATGAAAGAGGAAAACGTTGAATATCGGGATTCGGAACATTTTTATTTGAACAGCGTGGAATTATATTGGATGAAAATTTTATTGGAAAATCGTTTTATATATAACTATGGGAAGCAATGTTAATTAAAAGTTCAAATGACCGATTTAAAACTGTCATTAATCTCCAATTCTGAGAGCTGCAATGTCGCATTCGCATATAATATTATGAATATTATATATTACGTTCGATCATAATCGAACAGTAGAAAAAGTCGCACTCGGTTAGGCAATGATCGCATAGGCAGCTCTTGCACACATTAATTTCTAATCGTTTCCCTTCACCCTAAAAGCACCGAGCCGCAGTGAAAAAGCGGCCTAAATCCTACGGCGAACTCTACACGAATGAAAACGAGTTTTTCAGGTACGAGCAGCTGCGCATCAAGATCCTGGGCGACTGCTACTACTGCATAAGCGGCGCGCCGCAGGAGCGGCCGGACCACGCCGTCCTCTGCATCCACATGGGCCTGTCGATGGTCGAGGCGATCAAGTACGTCCAGCAGACGACCAACAGCCCCGTGGACATGCGGGTCGGCATACACACCGGGGCCGTGCTGGCCGGAGTCCTTGGGCAGCGACAGTGGCAGTTCGACGTCTACAGCAAGGACGTCGAGCTCGCCAACAAGATGGAGAGCAGCGGCAGGGCCGGGTGAGTTATTTGGGTCTTTCGTTCCTTTTACTGGGTTAGGCTCTTTGACGGATTTCTTATTGGTATAATAAAATGATAAAAATGCTGCTGCTGCTCTCTGCTATCGAAATGTTTATTTGTTAAACAATTTCTTGTTAATATTTCAATTACTTACTGAGAGTCTATTAGAACTCCGGATGCCGGATTTTATTTTAACGTTGGGATAAGTTTTCTCATATAAAAATATGAAAGAAGCCGCTTCCATTCAGTCTAACGCTGGATTTTTCAAAAGATAATATATACGTTATATACAGTTCATATATAGGGATGAGCATACATAATTTATGTATAATCTATATGATTTTTATCTAAAATTTTTACTTGGGTTTTTCGCTAAAATTTAAGAAAAATCGATTTTTTATAAACACACAACTTTTCCACGATTAATTGTAAAGAATTTTAATACTCTGCATTCGAATGGTAACATCAAATCCTATCGAATTAAAAAAATATCATCCAAAAATATTTATTGGTTCAAAAGTTATAATTAAATAAAGACTCAAGCGAAAAGTACCTAGATTTTTTATGCTACTTTATTGATCATTTTTTGTTCAACTATAACTATTGAACAAATACAAATTTTTTGATGACATTTTTTTTAATCGTTAGGATTTTATTTTACCTTTTGAATGTCGAGTATTAAAATCTACGTTTAACTGTTGAAAAGTTATAATTGATGAAAGAACAATCGATTTTTCTTAAATTTTAGCGAGAAAAAGCATTTAGACTGAATGGACGAGGTTTCTTTCATATTTTTATATGAGAAAACTTATTCCAACGTTAAAATAAAATTTGTAATTCATAGTTCTGATAGATTCCTACTTAGTAATCATCTTCAGGGTTAAATTTCATAGAGTTGTTTAAGAAACAAACATTTTGACAACAGAGACCAGCAGCAGCATTTTTATTATTTTTAAGATTTTTAATTTAAACAAAAACAAACGAGTTTAAAACGGCGTAATTTACATTATTTTGGAGAGCTTTGCAATACACATTCTAACTCCACCTTTGAAGAATGCAGGCGGAAGTCAAGAACCGCCCCACACTTAATCTCCACGAAACCCTTATACGAATCCACGTAGAACCGCGGGTCCATTAATCCAGTCTCAGCATCCAGCTGATAAAGTAGACACAACAACCGCGAGCCTCGCCATAATGAACGTCGCAATATATACGTGTCGGCGCGCTCGGCGACGTGTAAAGTAGCCGAGGACAGAAGTGGACCGAGATAAGGCAGAGAAACGTCGCGTGGAAGTGGGCCGACGTTTTATCTCTGTCCCCCCCGTCGGCGAGCTTTTTTCATTCGAAAATTCCGGCGACCTTCAACTTTATCGCGCTGAGAATCGTTGCGTGCGCGGCAATTACCGAAATGGAAGCGCGGCGTTGTCGAAATTCGGAGAGTGGCGCGGCTACATTTTTTCGCCGAGATACCTTCTTTTTTTACCGCGTCATCGAGATTCGTGGTTTTATGCCGCTTTTTGCGTCGCGGATCGCTGCTCGTGAACTTTGAGTTTTGGATCGATGCTGATGAAATGCCTTTTTTTGCGATTTCGAAGCGATTTTTTTTGCGAACAGGGCATGCAATTTATTGGACAGTTTGGCATCTATCTTTTCGAAGGCAATAAAACGCTCGTTTCACCTTTAAAGAATATACCACCAACGATGCGCTTAGCTGCGAAGCAAGGAAGACCTATTTTTCAAAGCAAGTCGCCGACTAAACTCAGGCTACTTTTCTTGCCGCGAAGTACGATTCCTCGCGGGAGCTCTTGGCCATTTTTCCAGTTTAATTCTCCGTTCAAGTAAACGGTATAAAGGAGGACGCCGAGAGGGCAAAGTGGATAATCCGAAATCAGCGCCTGGATTTCGCGCCGCGAAATTTCCGCCGAAGAAAGGACTCTTTGTCGTCTGTAACACTAAAGTCGGCCTTATTGCTCCCGGCGAACTGCCAAATCCTCTCGTTGGCACACTAATGTACTCAACTTTCTGCGATAGGTGGTAGAGAGCGCCTTTAGTTTTAACTGGTTTGATCGTTCAAGGTATTTCAAAGGTTACTTTTTTGTTGAAGTACAGGCTGCTACTTAATTTTCAGTGTAGAGAAACGTTTTTTGTTCAACCTAAAATACTCTCTTCCAACTGCATTGTCTAAAGTTACGACAGTTTGATGCTCTTACTAAACGTTCAGCGCCGTATTTTTTTCCCAGATTATATCCATTGCAATAAAAGTCCCTTTCAAAACTCGGCAGAATCACCTCGTTCCATCATATACCTTCCGCTTGAAATCCCGCGCGAAAATCTTCAATAATAATTCCGCCGGCAAACTTGTCAGCGGGGCAAAAAGCTCGCCGAAGTCGTAAACGCGAGAAAGAAGGAAGGATATATCTCGCGGCTTATATTACCCTCGCGGCGTTCTCGATTCGGCTCAGCTCGAGAGCTGAAACTTGCTCTATACCGGGCAGAGAAGCCGTCGAATATTATGCTCTCGGCACGTCGTTGGGGGAATATTGCCTGATTTATGCCGCGCAAACTTGGAGTCGAGTTCCGAGCCGACGTTATGCTCTTTATATTTATAGTCGGCTGGGCTTTTCTCTAAGCGACGCTGGATTGGTTATCGGGGGAGGCTGGGAGACGCTATTTATCGTAATTGGCTGCGATGTTTATGGGGATGAGGAGAATGGGGTATTAATGGGGGGTTTGTTTAGGTATATAGTGGTTTATCGAAAAAGGATGTTTATGAAAGGGTAATGGATACTTTTAGGTGGTTAAAATAGATTATGCGATCGTAATTGCGGTTATGGTCGGATTATGCTTAAGCAGGGCAAAAAATAAACTTTTTATCGTAACCGTAGGTCTTTGCACTCAAGTAAATTAATTACGTTTTTATTAACTGGATAAACTTTCCTATCTTTATTTATTATAATTGCGGCAATTTTTTTTTCTTATTAAAAAATTATAAGAAAAAGTAAGCAGAAAAAAAAATTCTGATCAGAGACTGTAGGCATCTTTTAAATTACAATAGTTTCTAGCAGATCCTACAAAGTCTATAATACTGAATTTCCAGCAGAAACTATACTTTTTCCACTTTTACAGTCTACGACCAGCTTACTGTAGCAATGAAGTAAAACCATTCTCCTCTTCACTCTCAGCCTCCAAAACATCTCTCCACAATACAAATCTCTCCCCGAGCATTTGGCCTAACGAAGAAGTTTCCTTCCTTTAGGCGCGTGCACATCTCGAACGTGACGCTGAGCTTCCTGAGCGGCGAGTTCGAGGTCGAGCCGGCTTATGGTGAGCAGCGGGAGGAGACGCTCGCCAAGGCCGGCATCACGACGTACTTCATCGTCAAGGCCCTGAAGCCGTTTAAGCCCGCCACAACGAAAAGCCTGGCGTCGCTGGCCGACGCTGAGTACTCGCAGCGGGCCATCAAGGGAGTCGACGCCGGACAGAACAAGGAGGACTCCGAGGACTTCCGGCAGCGGCTTAGGAAGGAGCTGGATAGCAGAGGTGGGTGCAGCAGCGTCTTTGTCTCTTGCCGGCTATAATTCCGACTTAAATTACTGTTTAAAGACGAATTTCTCACCCAATTGTGCCCCCTTTAGCACACCTTGCACCCTTAATTTTAAGACATTCTATCGATTTTATCCAGCTTCCTCTAAATCTTCGTAAATAAAAACGGCGACTGCTTTCAGTGGGCGGCGGGGCGGAGCTGAAGGGCCACGCGTCCTGGCTGACGCTCAAGTTCAAGGACTCACAGCGCGAGAAGGGCTTCCACAGCGCGGAGGAGGCGTTCTCGCCGCTGTCGCTGCTGGGTGGCCCGCTGGTGATGATCTGCGCGGTGCCGGTCTGGTTCGTCCTGCCCTGGGGCCTCTTCACCTGGGGTGGCGCTGGCTTCGCCACCCTCTATGCCTTCTTCCTCGCGTTCGCCACCTGCCTCGGCAGCGCCGTGCGCGCCAGGTGGCTGCGACGCACCCTCGCCCTACTCATGATCCTCTCGCTCGGCGTCTTTGTCTTGCTGGACATGGTGAGCTTTTTTTTTCATCAATCAGTTATTAATGAAAAATTTCGTTGAGTTTGAACTTATGATCATCACTCTTGTGATTGAAATATCAAGCACGACAATTAAACGAAAGGTCATGAGCTACAACGATTACAGAGGCGCACAATAGAAGTGGCCTGTCCCATAGACTAGACTACTATATTCGTATGTATTCTGATTAAGGATTTTGAGACATCAAAGTCAAAAAAAACCGCTGCCAATTCATTGGCACTTAGCTAATAAAAACAATCGATTTTAACAACATAATTTCAAACTATTCTATATTTAATGAATTATTTATTTTTGTATTATTATTTTATTTTTATATGTCTATTTTATTATTGGAATATTTATAGTCTAAAAAACAGAATTTTTGGAATTCCATGCGCAAAGCTCGATTTGGAGCAAGCTTGGATAAAAATGCATGGGCTAAATCAAGCTACAAGTCGTATAATAAAATAATGTTCAACACAATAGCAAAAAGGTGATTTTAACCTGGTGTTACCTTTTTACTTTATCTTCGTTTTGAAGAAAATTAAATAAAAATTTCAATTACATTGAATTTTTTCTGGTAATTATTAGTTAAAGAAAAGTTTTTTTTTATATTTGATTTGAACTATATTGCTGAAACTAATGTAAAAAATCATAATAAAATCGCTCAGTCTCGGCAAAAAACGCGTCCACCAAAATATACGAGACCGTGTGCATCAGCCTTCGACTGAGATACCACCTGCTGGTGATGTAATTGCTGGTACCACCTGATGGTGTGTGGCAAAGACGGGGCTCTGTCCAAAAACTGCCCTTGCAAACACCAGGGAAACGCTAACGGGGCCAGGTCCCACCTAAGATAGGTCAGCCTGTCTACATTCCAATCTCCCGGCAATCGTCCCCCCTCTATTCAACGTTTGCTCAGTAGAGGTACCCGAGGGACTATCGCACCTAAGTACATCCGAGAAACGTCGATTAGAGGCCCTCGTATCAGCGGTAATGCAGAAGAGCACCCATGTCAAAGGTGCCACCCCTCTGTTGTAACATCAGATACGGCTCGAGGACCTCCGGCCGCGCAATCCGACAATGCAAAGCATCATTGACGCCGAGATGGAGAAAAAATTAAAGGAAGGGGTGATTCAGCGCTCGGACCACCCGTGGAGTTCCCCAGTAGTCATTGTTAAGAAGAAGGATAGCAATCCACGGTTCTGTGTTGATTTCCGCCGATTGAATAAAGTGACTAAAAGGGATACGTACCTGCTCCCACAGATAAATGCGACTGTTGATTAACTACGCGGAACGCATTATCTTTCAACCGTCGACCTAAAGAACGATTATTGGCAGGTTGTTCTCACTCAATACAGCCTCCCTCTCACGGCATTTACCATAGCCGGGCAAGAGTTCTCGGTAATATATCGAATTCGTTTACCTTATTATTTAATAATTAATAAATTTAATTCTTTTCCTTTCTTTCAAATTCATGATTTTAAAATTATGAATTATTAAATATTTTTATTCTTAATTGTATCAATTATATTTGGGGGAATATTAAATTGGTTAATTTTTATGTATTTTATTATTTATGGGAAATTAAGAATTTTAATTTTATGTTTAAGCTTTGTGAAAGTAATTTTTGGAGTTGTTCCAAAAATCTGTTATAATTGTATATTAAGATTTCAGAACCAAGAATAAATGGTTTTTGAAAAATGTCTGTATGGATTTCCGCTTTTTTTTTTATTACGAGGGAGTATGGGAAATCTTCATCAATCCACGCGGTCATAGAAGGCGCCAGTCGGCTGACGATTCCTGTCGCCAACTATCTATGCAAAGCTTAATTTCAGATGATATTAATATTTTAACTTCGTTGCCTAATTTTCCTCGGGCAATCCTATCGGATTATTCCAATCTAATTTCGAATAATATTATACTAGCAGGAATTCCTCCCTCGCTAATGCTCGGTCGGTTGTTTAACGTCTTTTAAATGATGGTTCATTTTTTTTAAATAGAATTTTTTTAAAAGTAAGTAAATGTTTTTTAAAGTTAT
>JAWWML010000052.1:25493051-25510895 GCA_035047165.1 Ormyrus rosae | reverse complement strand
ATAGAATTTTTTTAAAAGTAAGTAAATGTTTTTTAAAGTTATATTCATTGTTTTAATCTTTTAACTGATTTGATCGAAAAATTCTTTTATGTTCGAGATTTTGTTTTTTATTGACGCACTTATTAAATACAGTTTGTAAGTACGCTTTAGGAGTACTGTCAGCAGTCGATGTTTTGGCGAGGATTTGTTTCGTTTATTGGTGTGGATCTTGCTGTATTTGCTGCTATGACTCAATTGAAAATATCAAATTATAAATCATTTACCAATTTGCAATTATTGCCCTCTAGATGGAGATATAGAAATACCCGTGCCGCACACTTATTTGAACCGCAACTGTTTGGACAGTTTCTAGTTCTTTTATTCCGTATTCCACAGTTCCACCAAAAGCTTTTTCAAATGATATTGAGACATCGTAGGGATGCTATGAAAAATGTGGGTAACCACCGAGTTTTCTGCGAAGAATGTCGGTGTTTCGTTTGAAAATATTTAAACGGAGTAAGACTTGAATTTTAGACGAGTTGGATATTTTACTTTTTTAATTTTGATGATGATGATGATGATGATGATGATGACTTGGTGGCGCGCCCCGTATTTTTCGAGATCTATGTGCCGATTTAGCTTGGGGACGTTGTCTGAAGGCACTTGCTCGCCGATGACGATGACCCGGTGGCGCGCCCCGTAGTTTTCGGCCTCTAAGTGTAGATTTACCTTGACTTGATTATCTCCAAGTACCAGGTCGCCGATGATGATGTACAGGTGATGCACTCAGTAGCTTTCGGGGTCTGTTCAAGCAGCCTGTTCTCTTTACATCTCCCGCTTCTAAATTCGAGGCTCTTGAACCATCGCTTTTTTTTCTTGGTTCAACTTCAGATTATTTATATTGATCATAAGTTTGTTTGGTTAAATTCTTCTTAAATAAATTTTGTGACTAAATGGCTGAAAATCGAAATGAAAAAGTCCGCCAGTGGACTCAGATGCTGGCGTGTATTCACCGGACGCAAGAGGGCAATGTATTTCGCATTACACATGCCAGAAATTTATAAGCGGAGCAGCATCCGGGAGAGTACATCCCTGTTATTTACTCAGCTGTTTTTCAGCTGGTAAGCACCATTATAAATGTGGATAAAGTTATCGTCGTCATGACTGACTTCGAGGCGGGGTTGAGGAAGGCGTGCAGAAGCACCTTCCTCAATGCCCGCCAAGCCTTCATGAGGTAAATTTTACGTTATAATTTTAACGTTTACTGCGCTCTAGGCTAAAAAACATTAAAAAGAAAATAAGATAATATTGTAGA
The DNA here is from genome assembly GCA_035047165.1 of Ormyrus rosae. Classification (NCBI taxonomy): domain Eukaryota; kingdom Metazoa; phylum Arthropoda; class Insecta; order Hymenoptera; family Ormyridae; genus Ormyrus; species Ormyrus rosae. The sequence continues at coordinate 25,509,601 of JAWWML010000052.1, read as the reverse complement.
GTCTACCGAATCAGAAGAATTGAAATCTTTACAAGGAACCGATTTAATCGATCAAAATTTTATAAAGAAGTGGAGCTAAACTGCGGTACCAGAAAGGGTCGAATTTTATAAGAAATCAGCTATAAAATAGATATTTGAAAAATTTCTAAATTTATGCCATCCGCTTGGTTACACTTTGTTAAGTTATTATTTTATTATTCATTAATAACTTAAATCTGCAAAAAAGGGGTTTTGATTGTTGTTGGTCGGTTGAGGACTATTTGTAAAGTAATTATCGTAGAATCCGAATCCAAGCTCAGAATTTGATCATCACGTCAAGATTTTGCTCTTGTATTGAACATTATCTTTTGATCTGACTTGTACAAAGCTTAATTTAGTGAATGCATTTTTATTCAAGCTTGCGCAAAATCGAGCTTTGCGCATGCAGTTTCAAAAATTCTATTTTTTAGGACTTTCAATATTCCAATAACAAAATATTTATTAAATTTTGTGTGCCTTTTTTTATTAAATTCTAAAATGGACATAGAAAAATAAAATAATATAAAAATAAATAATTAAATATAGAATAGTTTGAAATTATGTTGAAATTTTTGTTTTTAATGAATCTCGGGGATAATATTGGAACGATAAATTAATTAAGAACTAATTAATAAAAAACTAAGTGCCAATGATTTGGCAGCAATTTTTTCAGTAGGATCAACAATGCTAAATAATATATTAAATCTTAAATATTTACCTTAAAAAAGAATATAATCAACTTTTTCAATGGTACTGTTACGTGATAACAAAAAATTTAATATTATTAATTGCACGAAGTTATTAATATTATTAATCAAAGAAAATGAAATTTGAAATTGATATTTCTAATTTAGAACAATCATTGAACAGGGTCGGACAAAATGTGACAAAACATATAGTGAAGGACAGAAGGACATTTGTATACAAATAATTTGTAAGCAAATTATCTGTCTACTAAGATATTTTAAATTTATTATGTAATCGAACTTAATCGAGTGGAAATTAAAAATTTTTAAATATATTGTAAATATTTTCCAACTTATTAATTACTTTTGTAATAATTTAGTTTGGTTGTAATAATTTGTAATAATTTAGGTGGAAATACTTACGAAATCAACTTAAGTAACAGTTAAATAATCTAATCTTGCCTATTTAGACGATATCGTCTTCGTCTTTAAGACTTTTGATGAGCCTGTTCATCATTCAAATACCTATATTGTAAGAAAACATGGTCTGAGTACTGATTCCAATTTGATCAATGCGGTAAAATCTTTGCAGGCATCACCACGAAATGCAAAAGAATTGATATCGCCGATTCCTGTGCGATATATCCAGCGTAGCGGCAACTCGCGTATTTATGTTTCTCTCGCGTTAGTTTACTTGCGAGAGCGGGCAGCCCATCATGCACGAAAACGCGGGGCTATACTCCTGTTACAAATTATGTAGAAAGAAAATATTTGAATTGACAAAGTTCAAAATATAATTCATAGGTCATTTATAGGTACTACACAATGTTGTGGAACAACATACAATAAAAATGGTTATGCGACCTTGAAAATAAGCATCATCTTAACATTTTTTAAAATCAAGATATCTCAAAATTTTGACGTGATGGACCAAACGAAGATCATATTCGGGTTCAGCAGATCAAAATACATGCATACGAATATGGTAGTCTAGCCTATGGAATAGACAACTTTTTATTTTTTGTGTGACTGTGTTTTCTCGATGGCTCTAATCAGTTTAATAAGCGAGCTTTGTTCAATTCGAATTCGTCGAATGATCATAATTTTCACTAATTGTCTTAGGCAAACTGCGCAATAATCGACGACGTTGAGATGCAAGCGAAAAAGTGTCCCTACCCCTCGTACTACTCGTACATCGGCGTTCTGGCCTTGGTGGTGATCTCCATGCCGGCGTACATCTGCTACCTGGGCAAGGCCTTCCTCATGTTCCTGCTGGCCGGCGCACAGTGCACCATCAACATCGTCTTCCTCGGCAACGTCCTCGACGCCGAGGACTCCGACCTGGGCTCCCTCGGGCAGAGCGTCTTCCACCTCAAGTTCTCGCTCTCGGCGATGCTCCTGACCATAGCCGTTGCGCTCGTTATCGTCGCTCGATACGTGAGTAGTCTCTTCTTTAAGGAATCGTCAAGCGTGTCAAGGTCGTGGCTGTCTTACTTTGAGTCACGTTTTTGTAGTATAGCTCCACTATTAGTACCCATTAAACGAAGCTCTGTTATAGCATCAGACTTGATGAAATGATGTAATTTAGGCCTGTTTATTATTTTCTATTTCCTATAAAAAGAAAAAAGTTATGTGCGTCATGAAAACTCCCTATATTTAAGTTCCTCCTTACCGGGAGACTATTATTATTAGATAACCGTATAAAAAATATACAACATGCATAAAATAATAGAATCCAGCTGAAACAATGCTGTACAACACACTGCCGGTGTCTCTTCAGGAAAAAACATAAATATTGAAAATGTATTATTTCGCGCAAGTGACTCTTTGCGATATAAATAAGCCGGCTATTTACGACTTTCCTGTACTTTTAATATCTTTTACGCTTACACTTCTGGCGTCAGGTGACCGTCACTGGGCCGTTTACCTTAAACTCGTTAATCTTTCTTGCTATTCTCGAAATACAGAGGCGCTTCCTACGATTTAAATAATGATAACGCGAAATATACATATATAGTCTTCGCAAAGCAATCAAAAGACTTTTAAGAAGGTTCTTTTTAACGGTATCGATCGAGACACTAATTACCCAAGTTTTGTAAGCTAAACTTTGTTTAATTGTACTTTTATCAAGTATACAGTGGCGCTGAATTGTGTACGAAAGTTAACACGAGAGGCCGTGAATTTTCTAAAATCGATATCATAGTCGAGTGTAATCATAGTAAGAGTTTTTATTTGCACAAAATTAACTTCCTTTCCAACCTTCATTCCACTTCAATTAACTTAAAACCGTGGACGTGACGTATCACCTTAAAAAATCTGCCGCATACAAAAGCCCTTTTAAAACTCGTGCAGCTACTCGTTCCACGAAAAACTAATTCGTGCTCCGTGCGGCCCGTCAATCCTTTGCAGAATTAGCGCTGCTCCTTTTGCTGCGTGAGATAAGCGGCTCCTTCCTCCTGACTTGCGAGAAATACTCCGCGAATCAGCGCCCTCGCCGCAGGCGTGGTTAAGTCGTGCGTATGACTTCCGCGATAATGCACACTTGAAACGAATTATCATAATAGGCTTTATTGTTTTCGTGCGCCAAGTCTTACTCGTTTAAGCCTTGATAATTTCAAGACAAGATTCTTTAACAGCCTGAAAAAGAAAAAAGAAATTTTAATCATCCGCAGGTCTCGTCAAAATGAATTCGCAAAGCCTCCCCTTTAATACGATAAGTAGCGTCTCGTCGCGAAACGGGCACAAAAAAGGTCGAGAAAAAAAAAGCTCGACTCTACAAATCGAACGGCGTCGACTCGATCCCATCCACGGCGACCCAATTCGAAACGTTACCCGAAGAAAGAGCCGGAACGCGTCGAGCGAGGCAGAAAACCTCTCCGAGATTGGGTCCTGATTAATTTAACTGCCAGCAGCCGTTCCTCTCCGAAAGTGTAGGCGTGTCGTCTCGGGGCGCAAACGAGTCATTTCCGTGCGTAATCCCGTTCGAGTGCGAGATACGGCGAGAAGCCGGCGGAGAGCAGCCTGGAGCGCGCGAACCAATTAAGGGGAGGCTCCGGCTTTAGTCGGGGATTCGACGCGCGGATTTCGAAAGGTGGGGTTACGCCTGGATTCGAGGTTTTATGAAACGTGTCAATTAAGTCGTTTCATTATTTTTGTTCTGCGAAAGCTCTTTGTAAAAGCTTTTGGAGAGCTTTTCATTTTTTTATGAAAGTTTAGAATTAAAAATTCTTGAATAATTACTTTGCGAGTGAACACAAAGTTTAACTATGATTACTAATTACGTAAAGATTTTTGAAACTGCTTTATATTAAGAATTAAAATAAATTTTTCGAATTTAAAATGGACTAACTTTTCGAGTCCTCAATGACCTACATTTTTTTAAAGTGGGTTTGAGCTTCTGATAGTCTTTATAAAATATACCTTGAGTTTCCGTTGTACTCTCGGGAGAAAGTAAAAAAAGTAATTTGCTATATAACGTAAAGTTTTAAAATTACAGTAAACTTTAAATCCAGATCTCATAATTTATATCGCTAATAAACTTCGTACAATTACACGTTGAAGCGAAATATCCGCCTAGAAATTCTTCTTTTATGCAGATAAATAAAAACCTATGAAACACAGTAATGAAACTATCCCAACATAGCATCAAAAATTCCCTACCGAATAGCACTCGTCCAGCTAGCTTGCCCCAGCAGCCAGTCGATACTCCTTAGCATAAACGGCCGTTCTTATAAATCCTGCAGACGGAGAAGGCTCGTCGGGTGTTGTACCTGCGCGGCTGCGAGGTGGAGGCGCAGCGGGAACGCGCCGCGGACATGAAGCAGCGCAACGGCGTCCTGATCTACAACATCCTGCCGCCGCACGTGGCGGTCTACTTCCTCTCGAACACGCGCCACCACGACGACCTCTACAGCCAGAGCTACGAGAAGGTCGGCGTACTGTTCGCGAGCATGCCCAACTTCGCCGACTTTTACAGCGAGGAGAGCATCAACAACCAGGGACTCGAGTGCCTCAGGTTCCTCAACGAGGTCATCTCCGACTTTGACGCCGTGAGTTAGCCGACTCTTTAATTTGGATTTTGGCCCCAGGAGGTTTATTTCGCTTTTTATGACTGAGAAATCAAACTCAACTTCAATTCAGTTTTTGATAATAACAATAAAAAGTGATTTAATGGTTATTTCCAATTTAAAACCATCAACGGCTTACTAGCTACTTCTTTTTGTTGTCTTTAATCGCATCGTCAATCACCCCCGAGAAGCTTTCCGTCTCCCATTTTTTGCCGAGCAGCTTGCCATTATTTTCGCTCAAAGCCAAGGTCCTAACTTTGCTCATCCCCACCCGACAGATCCTGGACCAGGACAAGTACAAGGACATCATAAAAATCAAGACGATAGGCTCGACTTACATGGCGGCCTCGGGCATCACCGAGTCGAACGACAACGCGAACGAGCAGCCCTGGCAGCACCTGTCCACCCTGGTCGAGTTCTCCCTGGAGATGAAGAAGGCCCTGTCCAATATCAACGAGCAGAGCTTCAACCACTTCGTCCTGAAGATGGGCATCAACCACGGGCCCGTCACCGCGGGCGTCATCGGGGCCCGCAAGCCTCATTACGACATCTGGGGCAACACCGTCAACGTCGCCTCGAGGATGGAGAGCACCGGGAAGGTCGGCTGCTTGCAGGTGCGGATATTTTGCTTTCTGAGCTTAATTCCTGATAATTTCTCGGAGGTTACACGGTCTAATTACAGTGTTTGTTACATTCGAAGCAATTCTTTTGTTACGTAAATGCAGGTGTATAAAGAGTTTTATTAAGCAACCTTCCACTTTGCGATATTTTCTTTCTCCCCAATTTGACAAGGTTGTACAAAAAAAAAAAAAAAAAAAAAAATGTTGGCATCTTTCTTTAGAAAAATTAAGATATCGATTTCAGCTGAATGTCATTTTAAGAGCCTACCGGATGAGTGTTCTGAACAAGTTTTATCGACGTAAATTGTTCCAACCCTTTTGTTACAGTTTTTTCAAGCAGTGATGAGATACTAAGAAAACACTCTTTGACACAAATTTAAAAATATATTTTACGATCTTGTAACAGTTTTTAGTCAATATCTTCTACTTTTATTGTTCTTATTTAAAAATACACGTTAATAACCCAAAAAATGTATTTATAAATGTATTAAAAAAAAAACACTTTGATCCGACATCGTAGGTAACCGACGAGACGCGGCAAATCCTGGAACCATTCGGCTACGGATTCGAGCAGCGGGGCTTGGTGTTCGTCAAGGGCAAAGGTCAACTACTCACGCATTACCTAATCATGAAAGACGGCGTTCATCTGAACCTCGACAGCGACCTGCCGGTCGAGCCGGCCCACCCGATCATCTACCAGTAAAGAGCTCCTCTCCTCGGCGGAGAGAAAGCACAGACAAAGCACAAAGAGACAAAGAAAGAGGGAAACAGGCGCTAAAGGGGAGTTGAAAATATTAAAAAATCTCAGGAGCGAGACAAAGCCGTCGTGATTAAAGTCTTGGCGGCGCGTCTCTTCTTTAAAATGAGAAAAAAAGGAACTCGGCGCACACTCCGATGTAAATACAGACACACACACACACAAGCACGCACACACATACACGCGCGGAGAACGGCTGGTGATGAACTTAAAAAAAGGAGCTTCGATCGCGCGGCAACCACATTGTCGTCTAAAAATAACAAAGCCGGCCGCTTTCCGCACACGTACATATATACACACAAAGCTGCGAGGAGAGTTTTCCTCCTTCGAGAAAACTGCTGCAGTCTAAAAAAGCAAAGGCGAGCGCGGAGGGGATTCGAGAAAGAAGTCTGTCTTTCTTGTGTCGCGCGTCTCGAAGGGCTCTCTGACACCTCGTGTGTGGGTGCTATTTATGTCCGTCGATGGAAGGAATATTAGGAAATCGAGGGGAGGGACACGATGTAACTGGAGGCTATTAAAACATATATATATAATATATATATATATATATAGATATACGTGTGTACAAATAATAAATACAGAGTAAGGATTTAAAAACAAAGTTAAGGACTCTACTATTGTCGTAGAAATGTTCGTCGATACTTTGATGCTACTATCCTTTGGGCTGCGGAATTCTTGTGTATAATTTTTTTCCAAAACTCGTAGTAATTCGGTTATTCTCATGCTGAAGAGTAAATTACAGAACAAGGATCTGACAATCAATCTTAACTTCGTGTAGAAAAAGTTAGTTGTAAAAGTGGGTATAGAGTCAGTTGATGGGCTTTTGGAAATGCGATGATTCACCTCGCCAATCCAATGTCTTTCGAATACTTAAAAGTATATGTGACTAAAGAGTTGTAAAAGTAGATAATTCATTAATCTTAAGTCTGCGTTAAAAGCTCAATGACATCTTGTAGATAAAACTGGAGTACTTTCGTGAATGATGGCATGTCCGGAAGCCAATCGACGATAATGATATATAAATCTTCCTTAAATGTGAAGTAAATATGAAGTAATAAAAAGCAGTGATAGACGAGAAAATATATGAAAATAAAGTAACATAAAAAATATAAGCGCAGGTAAATGATACGACTTTGTTCCGCAGCCCAAAATGTCGCTGTCGATTATTGTGTTCACTTGCGATTAAACTTGGCAACTTTGTCAAAGATATTTGCTTTAAATGACAAAACAGCATATTCAAATTCCCAGACATGGTGTAACATCAATCACGAGACATTTCTTAAGTCTGTGATAACTTCGTTGCGATGAGTAGCGCATTAAATAATGATGTCGATGTACACTCAGCATTAAAAAATTTCATTCTAAACAAATGTAGTCAGGAATTTCATTTAAAAATTGACTTTTAACATGATTCTTTATTATTTAATATATCGCAGTGCTTTTTTACTTTGCAATACATACAAAAATTAAAGAGATGCAGATTATTTAAAAATATCTTGTGGCATTATAAGACATCATAAGTTTTGTTGAAAAAGAAAAAACACGATGTAAGCATTATTGTCGTTAAAAATTAAATTTTTATTACGTTAAAAGTCAATGTCATGTTGCTGAAAATTTGTTAATTAAAATCTGGTTCTATTTAGGTATACGGCGTTTATTGCGGATTAGGCTTAGAAAAAAATGCGTATTGGTTTGAAAATATTAAGTAGATTTGAATGATGACATAGTTCAAAGGAAAATACGAATTATGCAAGTAGTATGAATTAAAAAAAATATTTCGGAATTTAAAAATTTCGATTATCTAAAATTAAAGTTTTTAGAAAGTAAAAAATATCAAAAAGCTATACGTAAAACGAAACACATGTCGGTTCAGCATCTCAGAAAGTGATTAAAATAATTGCTGAAATTTAATATTTGTGATGAATGAAAAACTCATTGTACTTACAGCTATAACAAACTATACGAAAGTCAAATTGCACCAGAGTAACACGTATAATCAAGTTTTTCAATCGACGAGAAAATTAGTTCAATTATTTGTACTTACACTGTTTTAATTTGCAACAATTATTTCGCGTTAAACTACTTCGAGCAAATTTGCTTTTAATCGTAAATCGACTAACTTTTATAGTCTGTACAAATCAACTGCTGGATGTAAACAGAGTAGACTCGTGATTCTTTTGCAACCTCAAAAGTGAAATAAATATCAAGAAAGTGAACTGTTACATTTCTAAAAATGTTAGAACATTGCGAAAATAATCTATACACTAATTGTGCACAAATCACATAACACGACGAGCTGAATGAAAATCGTATCTCGAAATGAAAATCCAAGAGACGATGAGGCTGAAGCAGCGTACTTAAATTAAAGTTAAGTGCACAAAGTAGGAAGAGAAAGAGAGAGAGAAAAAGAGACAAAGTGTGAATATACTATAGCTCATATAAAATTAGGATGTAAAAGTTATAGATGAATGGGCTCAACAAATGTAGCACAAAGTAAAAACGTAGAATTGTAAAAAAGATGGACTATAACTACGAAAGAAACACTGGTAATGAATTCAAAAATCATGTTACAAGATTTTTCTGATTTAATAATAGATTCGATAGGTTTGTTTACTTCAAGTTTTTTTTATTGATGGTTAACTTACAGTATCTTAACGTAGTTAACGTACAGTATCTTTACATTTTTATAGTGTAATTTATATAATTTATATGAATATTTTAAGTTCCTCATAGTTTTTACGTTTATTACAAATCAGCATTTGTACATTAAAATTCCACTTGGATAAAAAGTGTAATCTATATTTTCAACTTTAATGAAAGAACCTCTTGAAACTAATGTTAGATACAATGTAATGCATAAAATTGTACTCGTGTTCTACAAAAAGAACTATATATATCAAAATTGCTGATATCTGAGTGTTACTGAAAATTTCAAATTGACTGTCTTAAAAACTCTTTGATCTTTCAGTGTCCAATTATACTGGCATTAAGTGTTACATTAGAACGACAGTTTCATCATAATATAACGTCTACAATGCTGTCTTATTTTTGTAAATATTTAGCAAGAAAGAATTAAATAGATTTTTCTTATATAAAAAGACAAAGGCCAGTAAAATTAAACACCGAAACCAGAACGGATTCGTCGAAAATTAGACAGTCTCGATAGTAAATTAGCAAATAAGAAAAACCAGTCACAATTGAGAGTCCAAAGCAGAAAGAAAAAAAACTGTAGCACACGAAGAAGCAAAGACTAAAACGCATAACAGAGACCAAAGTAAGGTGCAGGTAACAAATGAAAGCCGAAGGGAAAATCCTAGCCTTTACAAACAATAATCGAAAAAGAGGGTATATAAATGCAACAATAAAAAGCAAGCGAAAGAGCAAAAATCGTGGCGTAGCACGAAAAGTCGCGAGGCAAAGTAACAAAAAAATGAAACACACACATACATACACACACATACACACACACAAAACGGGAAAATATAGGGAACAAAGAAAGTGAGCATAGTAGAAAAACTAAAATCCGACGGAGATATACGTAGAAGCAGTTAAGTACACAAACTAAATCACTTTTAGCACTTAACTCGAAGTGTATAGCAATATAAAAGCGAGAAGGAGATGCAAACGCATATATATATATATATATATATAAAAGACACGGAGCACAAAAGGACTTCTGTAGTGTCATGCATGTGCATGTGTTTGCGATGCTGCACAAAGGATCGAATAAAGGAGTGGATCGAGTGCTTGACGTTTTCATGAATTTTAAAAAAGGCCTTTTGTCGCGAGGTAATGTAAGGATTTCTTTGGCGCGAACGCGAGATCATCATGGACAAATATTATGAACCTCCGCGGCAGATTTTCACTTCGTTTACTGTCCATTTATCATTCGAGCAGTTCAATTATATAGAGCACAAAAAATATTTTATAATAAACATAAACACAAGGGTTACAGGGTTCAATAGTATTTCTCCATGCTGATAACTGGCCGAAGGAAATGCAAAGAGGAGAGGCAGCAACGTTGCATCTGAGACAAAACAGTCCGGGCTACACCTTTACGATTCTATGGTCGCCGACATAATTTATTTTTTTACATAGATCGATGTGAGGAAAGTTATCACAGACCTTTTTCCTCCGAGTGTACGTGTAATAGTCAAATTTCGAGGCAGGGAGGAGATAAGTCGACAATTCGAGAGCTCGAGAGATCGGAGATAAAAAAAGTACGGCCTAATCAAGAGCGCGGAGAGAAAAGGGTGAACGGTGTAAAAAAATTGTCTAAATAAAGGACTGAACGGACGACTTGTCCCTCCTCGAAAGAAATCGTATAAAATAATGTAATTCGCACTCTTCCATTATCGAGATTAGCTTTGTCGAAAATCTGCGGACCGATTTGCAATCGTTTTACTTTAAGATTGAGTTTATCTCTAAATACATGTGTATTGTAAGGATAATGTTTAGGTTAATTTTGTATTTTGAATTATTTTCTTAAGTCATGAAAAAACTGTGATAGTTTTGTAACTTTATGTGCTATCTGTAATTGTACGTGAATTGCGCGTATTATTTATAGAGTTTCTAGGGTTTCCGAAATAATGTATAGTTTAGATAATTGTACTTTTATTTTTAAGTATAATAGATGTAAAAAAATGGTTTTCTTTGGATTTAAAATTCATCTATTTTAAATTCTTTCCTGAAATTCAATGACATTGTAGTTTTTAAGATTTGTAAATGTGTAATAATTGATAATTTACTGTTTTTAGAGCGCCGAATAAGTTAAAAAAAAAATTAATCAACGACAGGCAGATTGTGAATCCGTTCGATCACCAGATTTTAAAAAGATAAAATTTTCTTGAATTTTTTTACCTGCAGAAAAATGCATAATACACAACTGAAAACCTCGACAAGGCTAGTCGCGACACTTTCGGATCTTTGTAAATTAGCAATAAACAAACAAGTTATTGTACATGTAAATATTTAAGGCATAAAACGAGTCTAATGATAATTATCACTTCGACAGGAGGGTAAAAATACCAAGTAAAATTAAAACTAAAAGTAATTACAAAATATAAATATATGAACGAAGGCTCCGGTCTTTCCGGGCCCGAGTGAAAATATGTGTGGTGTGGTAAACAAAAAAAACAATGTAAAAGCAAAACAACGTAGAAGCGCGCAAACATTTGAATTTAAGGAACAAAAATTTCAAAGTCTATGTAAACTGAAATTCAAGAATTATTGTCGTCGACGGAGTAACTGCGTCGGCCTTTTGCGCGTCACGAAGAGAAATATCACTGTAGATATTTTAGCACTTAAAACTGTACGTAAATGTATAGGTATATTATATATACAAAATATATGGACTCGAAAGGGAACACGTTGTAACTTAGTTTTCGAGAGCGTAAGACGAGAGAGCACAGAGAGCGTGAAGTGTAAGCGATGGATAGACAGGGGAAGTGAGAGAGAAGAAACCCCAATTGCACGTCGAACGAACGCATGATTAATTTAAAAAAAAAATTATATATATATATAAATATAAAATATATGACGACGAGCGACGTACGTACAAGAATTCACTGGAGATTCCTCTAAGAACGTCCTTTTTTCCTGATCTCTACAACTTCTTCGAACAATCAATTGAATTTGTGCAAATTGATTTTTTTTATTCATTGTTAATTTTAAAATATTAGTTAATAAAAACCAATTTTCAATGGCAAGTATATTATTATTCTTTTACTGTATTTTTTTTTATCCAATACCTATATTAGAAAAGTATTTGAAATAAAATGTTTTGGTGCAACTACCAGCAAAGGTTCAAAAACTACACTACTTAAAAAATCAAGATCTTATCTTAAAGATATTATAATATATCATTTATTAAGATTCATGTTTATTAAAAATATAACTTTTTTGTTAAAATATGACTTTAGAAGTGCAGGTTTACAAAAGTTCAGGACGCTTTATAGGAAAGGGGGGGAAACACAGAAAACTACAAGTTTCGTACATATTTTGTCTGCAATATACTTGGATTACTTTAGAAACCTTTTTGTTCTGCTTCGTACAAAGCATAAGGGCCAAAACTTTCACGGACGATTTCAGCTCATATACAATAAAATAGTTCGCATCGCTGCAGCTTGAAGTACAAGCGGTGCGTTTACATAATTTTATGCGAATACTTGTTCAGAGTACTTAAAAGATATTTCTTACATTCGGATATATTTCCTTATAATCTTAATATATTTTTTGTTTACATATTATGTTAAAATATATATATATGTATATTTAGTGGTAATGTTTTGTTTGCGAAAAGACAGCATTATTGATTGTAAAGAACTGTTGATAATATATGTTTTACATATTTTGTTTCTTTTCAAAAACATAAACAATTTTCCTTTGATTAATTAAATTGAGCAACATTTATGGAAGGGAACATATTATGTAATTTTCCTTTAATTATAATTTTACAATAATAGCAAGCTGACTTTTATTTCATTTAGTTTTCAAAACTTTTTAAAATTTCTTTTAATACAAAAATTGTAAACATAATTAAAAAACCTTAATTAAAATATTTCACCAACTTTTTAGTACAATAAGTAAATTATCAGTATTTAGAACACATGTAAACTTAACATTTAATTTGTTGAATTAATACTGACGTTTTTCAAAAGTTTAAAAAATAAATGGAGCAACTTTAATATGAAAATATATCTACGGTTTGACTTTTTAATATTCTTACGTCTTTTTTCTATACTTCTGCTTCTGCTTTCAACGTTATGAAAAATGTTTTCTTTTAAAAATTATTTTTATTTTAAAAAATGGCTTCAAGCTTCGACCATTTCAGATTTTCAGGCTGATTGTCGAAAAAACAGTTCTACCGGAAATGTACACGTAAAATTTAGCGCAAGATTTCCAGTAGGGTCGTAAGAATTTCACATTTAACAAAAAATAATTTCGCTCGCAACAGTTTTCAACTGTTTTCGCGGTAAATTAAAGAAACATAAAATCTCCACTCATCCAAGAGAGCGTAACTCGTCGAAGCGAAAACACTATTAAACGGCAATTCCGAGCAGCGCAAAGTGCATTTATCTAATTCAGGGACGAGAAAGTATAGCGGAAAAGTGAAGAAAGATGAGGCGCATTCAAGAACGCACGGAGACATATTTTCGCGCGAGAGAAGGCACACGGCAAGGTAAAGAGAATCAGCCTGGCAGAACTTTTAACCTCGATTTCTATTACTCGTCGCGTGTCGCGTTCTCGAGTGTCGCGTTCTACTGCACCCTTCGTTTTTTTCCTCTTCGGCCATCCGTTTAAATCGCATTTAACGACGTGGGCGTCGTGGCTTTTTATAAAATAACTATACGTGCGATGCGTTACAGAGAGAGTTCGTTTTTTCATTCGTTTCTTTGTTTTTCTTTTTACGATTTTTAACTACGTAATCTTAGTTTTTTAGAGTAAGTTTGTTAATTATGAAGGATTCGCTGGCCAAAAATGTATATCCTTATGCATCTAGTTACATCTATCAAATGTGAAATCGCTTTCTTTCAGAAAAATGCTATTTTAAAAAATTTACTTTTTATGATTTTAGCTCTCTATTTTTAATTCACTTCGTCATTTTTTCTTCCCAGTTAAAAACAATATGAAGCTAGCATCTATTCGAAGCTTTATCCGAAAAAACATCTAATTTTTTTATGTCGTACAAAGCTTCTGACTAGAATATATTACGTTATTTGCTTAGAAAATACATCTAGTTTTATTTAATATGCAGACTTTTTTCAAGCAAACGAATAAAATATTTTAACACGACTACAGCAAAAACTTTGTAGCTAAAAATATCTCTACTTCTTTATCATAATGCAAATTAAATGCAAAAACAAAAACTCAATGGAGATCAATTAACCTACAAAAGCAGCACTTCTTATTTACAAATGACTATATTTCTATTAAAATACTTTGTAGCTTATCAATTGTACTCAATATGCTTCATAAAAATTCATACGCATTTAAAAATGATTTTAAAATCTCTTATGTATTAATTGAACTTGCGAGAAAATAATTTTCTTTTATATATTAATCTTTGACAATTTCATTGATATTTTCTTAATTATTATATATTATTAATACGACAATTTTCTTATAGACTAACATTTAAGTATTATATATATAATCACAATTAAAAAATGGCAACGCAAATTGTCATCATTATGAGAAGTTTATACTCTTTTTAATTCATCCACACGTCGCGTATATTGTTTACAAAACTGTAATTATCAATAAAAAATTCACATTAATTTGGGTGCGATACAGACATCTTTTTGCGTATTTTTTAAATTTGACACTTTTAAATTTTTTCATTCTAGTAATATGCGCAGAAATAGTACTTTTCAACACTGGTGTGGAAGTTTATTATTTACCTCGTGAGACATTTTTCGCCCGAGCGAAGCGAGGGAAAAAAGTTTCAGGAGGTCAATAATCAACTTAAACACTAGTATCGAACATTATTTTATACCACGAGCGCCGAAAAATCATGTCAAAGTCGTGATTTTCAGGTTAGAGTGGTATAAATTATATAAAAAATTATTCAATTCATCATACAATTTTTTTTACAAATCATCATATTCATTAAAATAAATTGATTGACTCTTCGGCACATTTCAAAAACTTCATCATTTATGTACAGTTTTTTTACGTTATCTCTGACTCACGTAAAAATAATTTATATAATTTTTAACAAGATTTTATAATTTTATTTTTAAATTTTGTAAAATTTTGATTCTACATAATTCGTACAAAATTGGTGTACCAAAATATGAAAAATATGAGCTTCTATAATCGTCATCGGCTGCTAATTTTGTCAAGAGAAGTGTAAAAAGTTTGGATGCACCCCTAAGCGCCAGTTGTAAAAAATAAAATTAATTCCGTTTGATGGCACATCCTAACCGTTTACGCGTCTCATAACGTCATAACAAAATTATCAATGGATGACCATTAGAGGAGCTCATACTTTTTATATTTTTGTACACCAATTGTGTACAAATTACGTAGAATCAAAATTTACAACATTTCAAAATAAAATTATAACATCTTGGTAAAAATTATATAAAATTATTTTTACGTGGAGATATTAAAAAGTAATGCATGTTATGAACATTCAATTGTTATGAAAGCGTTACTCTATAAAATTAATCTTTAAAAGGTTTCACAAGAAATTAATCTTTTCCAGAATAAAAAACTTACAATAATTCATCGATTATAATAATTTTCAATGTTAAATACAACGCAATACAGCCTTCAATCAAATTAAAAGCAGAAGTGACTGCACAAGTCAAACTCACTAATCGAAATATTCATGTCATTAGCGTACAAGTCCCAAAATTTTTTCAAGACTATTTTAGCCTCGATTTTATTTATATCTATATATTTTTTACTGTCTCCAGTTTAGGTATTTAATCTTTATGTTATCATCAAAATAATTTTATTCTGTCGTCAATTTGTATTCCAGTGACGTAAAATATTAATTTTTTATTACGCCAACACTAATTCCCTGACATTACAATTTCACCAGTTCATTCCAAAATGTTATATTTTATAATATTGAATTTATATTTCAAGACAAATGTAAATAGATAAAGCTAAAATTTATTGTCAGTTTTAAACTTGCTCAATAAATTTTGCTACGATCAAGTAAAAGCAGTAGACTGCTGATGAAACAAAACGACTTTGATATGTTGATTGGGCGTCAAATAATTTTGAAATTTACGGTATAGGGGAGACCCGGGCAAGACGGACCCCTTAAGGAAAATCGAATAAAAAATGGATTCAAGAAAAAAAAATATAATCAATTAAAATTTTTTTCTAAAGTAGACATCAAAAGAAAGAAGCCCATGCAACCATAGCGATGAATTGTTGCTTAAACATATAATAACAAATTTTTTAAAAACTTTTGAAATTTTGAGGTCTTCAGAAATCACCGGGCAAGACGGACACCCTCGGGAAAAATAAATAAAAATTGGCTAAATAAGCAATTTTGCAGTAGATTTTATTGACTTGTTTTGCTTAATATCAGACAAAGCATTCTATAAAAATTCTTCCGACCAGCTTGCTCGTTCGGTTTTCTGAACGTATTTATAAACCATTTTTATAAAAACCTATGAAAAATTTTATATTTCAACTTTATGCCTTAGTTTAAGTTTAATTACGAAAAAAAAGCTTTATTAAATAATTTTTGTAAGAAAAAATTCAAATCTGTATGTTCCGGGCAAGACAGATAGGGTGACCGTCTTGCCCGGACCGTCTTACCTGGAATGGATAAAATGACTTTTCTTTGATAAAATTAATGAAAAAAAAAATTTATATTAAAAGTAAAACGTTATTTTCTTTAAATATCTATAAATACAATAGCCTGATACTATTT